>CM064868.1:77135255-77726713 GCA_032719365.1 Prinsepia uniflora | reverse complement strand
TTCAGTGGCTACAAAAGCAGGAGTAAACCGGGACAACATCTGGAACTTCCGTTCATACTCAGCCACTGTCATATTCCCTTGTTGGAGATGCAAGAACTCTGCCTCCTTGGCATCTCGGAAAGAACGAGGGTAGTACTGCTCCAGGAATCGTTCCCTAAACGTCTCCCAGGTCACACTATGGGCATCCCAACCGGACAACTCGAGGGTATACCACCACTCATACGCCGTACCATCTAGTAAAAAGGTAGCCAACAATACTCGCTCCTCCGGCGGACAATGCATCACCGCAAAAATCCGCTCAAGTCTGGTAATCCACCTCTGGGCTTCCTCAGGATCAGCCCCGCCACTAAACGTAGTCGCCCCGAGTCGCTGGGCTCGCTCAATCGTGGCACTCTCCGTCTCTCTTGCTACTTCTTCAGGTTGTGGAGAGGGTCTACGTCTCGGAGGCATCGTCAACCGCACGCTGAAAGAGGCATAGAAGTAGTCAAACAACTAAAACACAACCTCACAAACCGACAGACCCCACAAACTCGACAAACCTATGCTCTGATACCAATTGTCAGGACCCACCCCGGTTTCACCCCGAAACCCGAGGTCAATCCCGCTCCCGTCTGACTCCCCGACATAACACCCAAGTAAAACTCACTCAAACCCAGTCAGACGCAGGAGTAAGTAAACAACATATCCCAAAGTTATCGCTTACAGAGCATAATACGAAAATTCAAGGAACTAAACACCGATAAATTTACACGCACGCGGAAGACTTTGAACTATTCCGGGGATCCCTCACAACACTTCTATGCCTCGGACTCTGCCTCGACGTCAAGACCCCGCGCTCGCTCCACAACCTGGAGGGCAATTTAAAACAAAAGTGTGAGTGGACAACACAGTTATAAATCAATTCTCCTAAAACATCATAAGAAACAGAAACACTATAAAACATCATAAGAAACAGAAACACTATAAAACAGTTATAGAAACCATAGTATGAGTATCAGAAACCGTATCATAAACCATTGATAGCAAAACATCATTTCCCGATCAAACCTGCTGGACCTATCCGAGTCTTTAAACTCAATCCAGGCCTTAATCATATCCGAGTCTTTAAACTCCCGAGTCTTTAAACTCAAGGCCTACGGGGGAAATCAATATATCCGAGTCTTTAAACTCCCGAGTCTTTAAACTCAATCCGGGTCTTTAAACCCAATCCGGCCGGTCCCCCGTCACATATATCCAGGTCTTTAAACCCAATATCCAGATCCAGCAAATCCAATCCCAAAATCATTCGAAAACTATGTACCAGTCCATATCCAAACCCGAATCCGAAATCACTGATCCGATGCCCTTCCGGCATCTAAAACCGTCATCTCGAACCCAAATCCGGAATACCACTTTTCAAACCTTTGACCCAAATCCAATTGTCACTTTCGATTTCAAAACCAAAACCTTGATTCTCAAAATCATGTCCCAAAATCCCCTTAAAATCATTGAAATCATTTATCTTTCCAAAATCCCCCTTTTCTCGTAAAACGTGCAAACATGTAAAACCAACAAAACATATTCGAGAAACATAAAACCATAAACAAAACCATAAAACTATTATTGAAAACAGTTATGCATGTTCGAGTTTAAGGAAAGGGTCCACTCACAGTACTGAGCCCTACTCGCGTCCCGAACGTCCAGCCCGTTCCTCGGCTTCCTCGGGAAATCTCGATCCTGTCAATCACCGTCAAAATACGTCACTAATACGTCTACGAACATTCTCCTAAAGTCCTTAAAATTCCCCGAACCGAAGACCTAGAACCCGGGACCCTAAACATTCACCCTCGCGGAGCTAAACTCAAACGACGTCCGATTGACCCGAAACCAACTCCACTGAACTCACCACAACTCCTAGACCAAAAGTCATGTTGATCGTTTCTCCATCCGCCGCCGCACGCGCCCCCACGCGCCGCCCAAAGTGGCTGCGCGTGGCCTTCACGCGCCAGCTACAGTGTCACCCCCATCCTCGAGTGCACTGTGCTGAACCGACCGCTGCAACTGGACCGGCGAGAGGCATTCTCTGCCGTCCGACCACCATTTCCTTCCCTTCTTTCACCTACAGTTTCGTCCAGACACCACGAATCCATTCCCCAACTCCTCATGGTTCGATTCAATTCCCAGCTTCACGACTGAAGCTCGAACCAGACAACCATCAAACCCCTGCTTCACGATTCACCTGCTCCGGTCACCTCCCGTCACGGTGGCGACACCAGACTCATCCCACAACCTCACTGATCCTAATCCAACACTCCTAACCCTTCGACTCACCCCAGAAGTCCACGACTTTGGGTTCGAAGTTCACGACCGAAACAGAGTAACAGAGACTCCTCTTCGCCTGCGCTCCGCCGTGTACGCCCCCGTCACGGCGACCATCACAAACCACTCCTAGGACCTCCCTGAACATCACCCCGACCTTCTATCCTCTCGACTCTCAGCCAAACCTCACGACTTTCCAAATGAAGTTTACGGGAAAAAACAGAGTAAAGAGATCTCACCTTCGATTGCAGCTCCGCCGTGCGCACCGCCGCGTGCCACGGTGTTCGTTGGCCTCCCTGCAACCTCCTGCAGCTCTCCCAGCCTTGGTTTGAGCCACTCCACGTCATAGCCACCACCTAACGTTCACAGTCTCCCTGTTTCCCCAAATCTTCGCCGCTTCACCACCGTGCCGCCGTGCACGATTGCACCACCAAATCACGACCAGCAGCTTCCTATCAATCTCCCGTTCCTCCCTCACTCACCAGGACTCGTCACCAGCCACGATCAATCCTCAATTTCTCCTCACAAGCTCACTCTGTTTCTCTGTGTTTGTCGAAGAACAACCACGGGTAAGCACGAGTGCACCCCAATTATTTGGGCTGAGACCACACAGGATTCTCCCAGAATCCTCTAGCCCTCTGCCAAGTGTCACCATCCACTCCACTCCTTAACCCACCTGGTTAAATCCCAGCCATCCATTCTGCTTTCTCTGTACAAATCCCCAGAAGCTAAAAAGACCAAAACACCCTCCTGTTTAACATATATTTACGGTTTAACCTAAACTTCCTAGACCCGTAACTCTCGCCTCGTAAATCCGATGAATACGTGCCGCCTGTCATCGAACTCAGGACGACAAGAACGATCTAACCATGCTAGGTCAACCTACCAAAACCCGATTATACAAAAAGTCAACTTTCCCCCTCCTTTACCAAAATTACGAAAATACCCTCAGCCTTCGGAACATCACAACTTCCTCCTCGGATGTCGGAATCGAACGTACCTCATGTCTACGGGTTCGTGACGTCCTCAACTACGTCCTGGTCACTGGTCAATACCCAATTGACCACCCGACCTAAAAGTCAACTATTTTGCCCGGACTAGGGGCAAAATCGTCATTCTACACGCAAGGACCTATCGGGACCACCTAACCACTGCTTAACCTCCCTCACCACACCTTAATTAGTCTACTAATCCCGGCGTCCGGGACGGGTTGTTACAACAACCACCAACTCAGGTGTCCAACACTATGCACTTCCTCTAGGTTCCTCTCCAAGGAACTCAAAATCTAGCCCTAGTCCTCCCACAGGGTTTCCCATCGTCCAGGTTATCCAAACCCGCAACTGCCATTGGTTCACCAAAATCTTATCACTCGGGTCATCATGCCCGACTCAGACCAAATGGTCACAAGTCTATATAATCAGCACCCAAACACCATCCGACCCAACATGCCATCGTCAACCGACCTCTTCGGCCCACGTATCTCACTAGCTCAACCGGCTACTCTCAGGACTCCGGCCCTAAGCCGTCATACATCAAATCTCGTATCGCGTATCGAGTGACCAGCACCCTGGTACTAACAATTGCTCCTGACTATGAACGTACTATCACTATCGTATCCAGGTTGCTGACGGGCTGTTCCGCGTCGAGACATCACATCCACAGTAGCATCACACCACCCAAGTTGACAAACCCACGACTCTAGGAACCAAACCTCGCGCAAAACACACGAAACCTCGCTCTGATACCAATTGTCAGGGCCCACCCCTAATCCCCCGGGATTAAGGGCTAAACCCTGCTCCTATTTGACTTACGCATGACATGAAGGCTAGACTGACGTCCACCCCTCATGTGACACGTAAGTCGGACAAGAGATTCTCGAACCAACCATCCGAAAAGTAACCAGTCTTCCCAGAGTATACCGAACTACTGTGGATCGAGAGTGTGATGTCTCAGTCTCTCTCGATCTACAGCCCGTGCCGCAATAACCTAGAGGGTATCTAAAACACGAAAAGACTGTGAGTGGACAAAAATAAAGTGTAATTCAAAAACAGTTCAATAAAATAATTACATTTATACCCTTCATTTAAAAAAACATCAATGCATGCATATCAAATCCAAGTCATGAAACCACTCATATCAAAAACCATCATTGAAAACCATTTAGAAACCCGAGTCAAAGCAGCTATTCAAATCCAGGCCTCAGCCTCAAATCTCAAATCAATCTCAAATCCAAGAACTCAGTCCCAAAACTCGTCAAATCCAACTCATCTGGGCTACCGCCCAAAACCAGTGAAAATATATCAATCATACTAGTTACTGAATCTCAAGTGCGCCCGAGTCTTTAAACTCAAAACACAATGCGCAAATAGCCAGGCCTTCCCGGGATATCCGAGTCTTTAAACTCAAAACACAATCACAGGCCTCGGGGGGTATCATATCCAAGTCTTTAAACTCAAAATATATATCGAGTCTTTAAACTCAAAACACATCAATCCAGGGCCTTCCCCCCGTCAATCAATCCGAGTCTTTAAACTCAAAACCAGATCCAGTGAGTTTTTCTCTTTTTCCGGTTCTTTAAACCCAAAACCATTTTCAAGCAATCAATGAAAACCATAGAAAATCCACAATCGAATTCGCAACGATGATTTTGTAAGCCGGCATCCAGAACCATCGTCCTGAACCCAAATCTAGACTTCCTTTCCAAACCTCAAAAACCAAATCCAAAATCCAATTTTAAAACTGAAAGCTCATGAACAGGGCTCCAAGCCCGAAATCACTTTTCCGAAACCCTTTTCAAATCCTTGAAATCAAATTATTAAAACCACAGTCAAATCACAGGATCGTGCGAAATCTCGTAAAACATGAAAATCCGTAAAATACCTCGAAAAATGTGCAAAACCGTAAACCATCAAGATCATAAAGCAAATCATAGAATCACGTATAGAAAATATATAAAAACATATATGCATGCATCATAAGTTAGAAAGCAAAGTCCATTCACAGATCATTCCGACGTCGCCTCGATACGCGCGCACTTACGCCGTTCCTGGCCATTCCGCTATCCTCGGCTTTCCCAAACCTGTCCAAATCCCATAAAAAGGTCACTAACTACTTCACAAAGGTCATACTTAAGCCCCATAATTTTCCCGTATTTTTAACTATTTTTAACCGAGCCCTAAAACCTTCGGACATCCCGAAACATATCGAGACGATGTCCGATTGACTCGAAACCAACGCCAGCGTGTTCGTTACATCGATACGAGTAAAAACCATGTTGGACACTTCCCCAGAACAGGCCCCACGCGCGTTCAAGCACCGCCCAAAGGGGCTGCGCGTGGGAGCCACGCGCCCAGTCACTGTTCATCTTCAACCTCCAGCCAACCCGATTCAGACTGGTCCAGACCGGTCCGGTCAAACCGAGCCGGCGAGGCCGGTTCTCCCTCAAATCCAGTCCATTTTCAACCTGTTGTTCACCATTAGAATCGTCCCACTCTAACCAACCTATCCCACTGTCTAAGACACGAATTAACGGCCTGATCTTTACCTCCCAAAATCGAAGAAAAACCCAGAAAATACCAGGGCTTGTCTCCGGCCACCCGTGGCAACCACAAGGCTCTGGTTCGATCCCTAAGTTCACTAACACCTTCCTAGAGCTAATAGGACCACTAGAACACTTCAACAGATCACCAAACTCCACGACTTTAGTTTTAAATCAAAACTGGAAAACAGAGAAAATAGAGTAGGCCGAGAAATTTACCTGCTCCCTAACCACCACCGTGAGCTCCGCCGTGCTCCACTGAGTCTACAAGACTCCTCACAGGTTGCTGAACACCACCACACGTCCAATTTTGATGGGTCGATCAATCGAGGTGCACAACCGTGCACGGTGTCCTATGTTTTGTTCTCTGGTTTCCCCTCCTTTCACACACAACCACTCGACCCTCCAAGCTCTCTTAATCACACTAAAACACCTGCACTCACTCACTCAAACACAGAGTCCTCAACTCTCACACACTCTCTGGAAATCGATTGCTGGTTGTCTCAGTCTCAGTCCCTGTTTATTCATTTGAACAGTTACATAAACCAATTAAAACATGTGGGTTTAACCGTGAGAGAAGGCTGGAAGCCTCTAGGAATTGGCCAGGTGTCCAAATCCTAGTGGGCATACCTCCCAAGCAAGCCAAGTGTCCATTGCTGATTGGGCACAAATCTCGATGCAGGAAATGTCTAGAATGCCCCTAGATGCACAAATTACCATTTTGCCCCTCGAGTTCCTAGACCCGTAACTTAACCGTCCGACCTCCAATCGACACATGCCGCCTGTCGTTGTAATCAGGAGATCGAGACCTTCATAACGGTCCTTGAATTACGTGAAAGTGCCATGTCGTTTGAAAAGTCAACAATTTTCCTCCTTTTAACTAATTTACGAAAATGCCCTCAACCTTCTGATCATCATAACTTCTTCCTTGGATGTCGGAATTGGGCGTGCCACCTGTCTACGGACTTGTGACGTCCCGAACTACGTCACGGTCATCGGTCAAAGTCCATTTGACCGTCCGAACTAAAAGTCAACATCTTGCCCATTCCAAGGGCAAAATCGTCATTCGGCGTAGTCCATCTGAAAGTAGCCAACTAATCACCGATTATCTTCGTTAATCCATCATTAACTACTAATCTAATCCCGACTTCCGAGACGGGTCGTTACATTCACGTATTTTGAGGTTGTGCTTATCTTGTATTTCATTGAGTTTTATAACTTTTATGAATGCACGAATTTCTAAAATGGAGGGTAAACTGTATGTTTTCTTAAATATGTTTTCTATAGTTTATTTTTCTTCCACTCACATTTTCCGTGGTTTTTACTAGCCTTCCAGGTCGTGGCATGACATTGGGGACCGTTTAGGAGCGGAGGAATAGACATATTTTGGTGTGTTAGTATAAAAGTTCTGTATATATACATGTTTTGTACTGTGAACTTATGCTCTATATATGGCAAGGTACGAAAGTATGTATCCCTGGCTTGGCAGTTGACTGTTTTGTGTCGTTATAAATATTTTCAAGGCTATTTTTGTCTTTTTAAATTGTAACTGTTAGACGGGAGTAAAATTCTTTTGGATTGTCTAGTTGTATCAGGAGGGGTCCTGTCATCAGGGGAGATTGAGGGGAATTGACCAACCAAGGGAGGGGGTGAGAGAGATCGAAGGGGATTGACAGACCAAGGGAGGGCGTGAGAAAGTTTGAGGGTGATTGAGCCATCAAGAGAAAGGGTGAGAGAGATCGAGGGAGATTGAGCCATTAAGAGAAAGGGTGAGAGAGATCGAGGGAGAGGGATGTAATGACCCGTCCCGAATTTCGGGATTGAATATTAATATTTTATGAATTAGAATGACTATTCGGGGATTAGTTGAGTGAAATCGGACGAAACGTGCAAAATGACCATTTTGCCCCTAGCGTGGGCAAAATGTTGACTTTTAGTTTGGGCGGTCAAATGGACTTTGGCCGGTGACTGTGACGTAGTTCGGGACGTCACGAGTTCATAGACAGGTGGCACGTTCGATTCCGACATTCGTAGTGAAAGTTATGGCGTGCGGAAGTTGAGGGGTATTTTGGTAATTTGGCATATTAGGGGCCAAATGTTGACTTTTTGATCGGGAGGTCCGATGGACGAGGGCCAAGGACCGTTACGTAGGTCTCGTTGATACGAATCCAACGACAGGCGGCATGCCGAAATCGGAGATTCGACAACGAAGTTATGGTCACGGAATCGGGCTCGATTAACCGAACGAACCGGGATTAAAATAATATTTTAATATGAACAGTACCCGGTGGCTGTGCACATCCGGATGAGTGACAAGTGTCACCCATCCCTTGATTCCAGCTCCATGTTTCCCTCCCAACACCATCATTACAACATCATCATTTATCCTTCATCATTTCCTCCATTTTCTCCTTAATTCCCTCTTCTTTGTTTTTCTAAACCGTGGACTTTGGGCATCAAAATTGGGGAGAATTGAGCTCCCTTTCACAACCAGCTTCGAGGGGAATTTGAGGGTTATGAGAGTGGATTAAACTGGGAAAACACTGGGCATTAACTGAAGGCTGGAGACAGAAAATCGAAAATTTAGAAAATTGGGGGGGAAATTCAAATGTCGAGTGAGGGGCCGTGAGGATCAAATTGAAGCTCACATTCAGCTTCCTGAGGATGAGACGAGTTGTTTCAAATCAAAAACGAGTTGAATTGAGGCTCATTTGGCTCTGAACGGGTTTGGTAACAGTGAGAGAAATCGAGGCTGTGTCGTGATCTTGGAGCGATCAAACGGTGTAATTGATGTGGGGATTGTGTTCCTGAGGATCCCACGATGCTTCTGGATCCATCAATTGAAGGAAAACGCTGGAGATTGACTGAACTCCATGGTTGCACAGTGACGAAGAATCGAGTTTGAGTCGTGGCGTTTGAGCCACGAATTGATGCAATTGAGTTGGGGAAAATACTTACCTGAATCCATTGAATCTTACTGGTGAATCAATTGAACGAAATCAAGAAGGTTTGATGATTTTCGAAGGATGAACAGTGGCCGGATGTCCTTCGATTGATCATCTGTGATCGTGAGGTTAGAGGTAATGTTTCTTGTAATTAAGTCCACAGAACTCTAATTAGACTTGAATCGAAACTGACTGAATGTTCAATTGGTGGAATTAATGTCGAATTGACAGAAAACGAACCGGGTCACCTCGCGGGTTAAACGACCCGTTTACCAGACAAACGGGTGAGGGAGACAGCACTGTAGCTGGCGCGTGGGTTTCACGCGCAGCCACTCACGGCGGCGCGTGGGGGCGCGTCCGGCCTAGTCTCAAGGTGAGGTCAACATGACTTTTGATCCTCTCAGTGTAACGAACATTGTGACGTTGATTTCGGTGAAATCGGATATTGTTTCGATAATGTTCCGCGTATCCGAAGTTTTGTATTACGTTAAAAATACGTATTTAAATCCCGGAAAAATTGGGGAAAATTATATGTTGTATTTTGAGATGTTAGTAACCCTCTATAATGATTTTGGACAGGAGTTGTGATTTTCAGATTTTACGGAAAAACGTGCAGCTCGGAAACGGACCGTTTGGACGGTGTGTGTGAGTGGACTTTGTTTTCTAACTGTGATGCATGCATATATGATTTTTATGCCTTATTATATGATTTTATATGCTTGGGCATGATTTATGTTTCAATCCGGTAATTTCTCGGTTTTATGATTATTATATTATTATTATTGGGTGATTTTCGAGAAATTACGAAATTTGGTAAAAATGATGTTTGGACTTGGTTTATGAGTCCGGGATTGAAATTGATTGGAAATAATGGTTGGACTCGGATTATTGAGTCATGGATTGAAAATGATATTTGGACTCGGGTTATGAGTCAGTGATTGATTTTGTGGATTTATGTGAAAATGGCAACGGAGGTTGCAACGCATGGATTTGCGTGATAATGATATTGTGGGCATGAGAACCCAAGTGAATAGTGATTTTGACTCGGATTTGGAGTTACTTGTGAATTTGTGAAATTAATGATTTATTGGGATTTTATGATTATTTTAATCAGTCTTTCGGGCACGTTTTACGAGGAATGTGCAAATGATGTTTTGGGCTAGGCCCGGAGTTTAAATGATTTCTAAAATGATGTTTTGACTTGGTTGGTGAGTCAATGATGATTTCCGGATTATTCTATTGATTTAAATGTGATTTTAACGGTTTATGTGTAAAAGGTATTTTGGGCTTGAGACCCAGTTGAGAATGATCTTGACTTGGTATGAAGTCAAGATTTGATTGAAATGTTTTGGGGTGTAATTCCCGGGATGGTTTTCATTGTGATTGTGATATTCCCAGACGGTCGGTACTTGGGGGGATTACCCAGACGACCGGAGCTTGGGGGATGTGATTGTAGGATCGGGATTTGATCCTATGGTAGTCAGCTTCTCGGATGAGACTGAGCCTGGATGTACCACTCGGAGGTGTCTGATCCTGGGGATGTGTTCGTCCAGAGGTGACTGAGCCCGAGGAGGTTGAGCCCAAAGGTGTTTATTCCCGAGAGAGTGACTGGATATTGGCCTACGCGTAGTGCAGCACTTGTGAGTAGTGCGGATTGATTGGATTGATATATTTCTTGTGCACTGGTGATTAGTGCTGATTGGTATTGATTGTGATGATGTACTCGTATTGAGTACGGGTTTTTGGTCTTTGTGGCCAGTGATTATGTTTTCACATGGTTTAGCCTGAGAGCCGGGATTTGATGTTTTATAACATGAACTGATTTGGTGAACATGAGTTTTATGGACCATGGGAAAATATGTTTTGATTTTATCGGTCACTCATGTTTTACGATATGCATGCAAATTTGTGAAAACTGGAGGGTAAAATTGTATTTTGATAAATGTTTTTATAAGAGGTCATTTTTGTCCACTCACACCTTTTTCTGTTTTGTGACCCTCCAGGCCGTGGTACGACGCTCGGGACTGATCGTGAGGCAGTGACAGCAGCAGAAATCCGCGCAAACATCCCTTGTCTGGCAAGTACTGAAGGGGAGTCTCGGACCTTTAGTTGACTTGTCAGACGGGAGCAGGACCGGGCACGGTTTTTGACGTCCAGTTGGGACGGGTCCTGTCAAGGGAGATTGAGACTAGACTCACTGGTGAGATCGAGGCCGTGAGCGGTGAACCTATCTGGTGATGGATCGACAGTTCCTGGGGGAAATGGAGACTAGAGAGATAAAGGGGGTCGTGAGGAGAGGCGTCAGGCAAGGGTCGTTACTCGCGAGTTTGTGAGAGGGGGCGTTAAGGCGACGCCGTTAGGGCAGGCGTGAGTGGAGGCCGTGAGTTTTTGTTCGGATTGAGTGAGTGACGGAGACCGTCTGAAAGAGAGAAGAGATTGACACGAAGATAAAGGCTTAAAGTGGAGAGATTGATAGTCGGGAGGACTCGAGAGAGCTCAGCTGAGAATGAGATGAGGGACTAGGGTTTAGGGAGACTGGGAGAGACTCGAGTGAGATGAGAGATCGAGAGCGAGAGGGGAGGGGGATTAGGGATTAGGGATGGACTATGGAGAGCAGCGTCGTTTTGGAGACAGAGTGGGGTTGGGTTGGGCTTCCACCTGGTTTCTGGGGCTTGGTTGGACAATTGTTTCTAGGGCTGGGCTTGGGTTGGGCTTCCACTTAGTGTCTTGGGCTGGGCTTCCAAAAACAGAAACTCATTTCTTTTAGTTTGATTATTCGGTTCGATTTGGTTTCGTCAGATGAAAAATCAAAATTGAACCAGTTTAGACCCGATTCGGTTTATTTTTACTATTCGGTTTTGATTTTCTCTCGGTTTAGTTTTTTAAAGTCTTGTTTCAATTCGGTCCAATTTTTGGGTCAGTTTTTTCGAACCAATTAACAAGACTAAAAACCAGCCCTTCAAACCCTACACGAACATGATTTTCATTATGTACCAAGCTTCCCATGGCACCTCTCCTCTTTGGTACTCCATTAAAAGAGCATTAGCATATATCATAGTACTGTCATCTTACTCAGTTATGGTAAGATTTCAAAGTCGTATCAGTGATTTATTCTTTTCAATACGACAAATCAGCGCGTCAGTATATGGTAAAATTTTAGAGTCGGATCAATGATTTCACTTTTTTCAACACGACGTATCAGAGTGCTTAAAATGTGATTTTATTTTCAAGGACATCTACCCCGCAATACAAGGGCTTGAAAAGGAGCTGCCCAAAGTGAACAGAAGTGAGACACCATGGCTCATTATTCCTATGCATTCTCCACTTTACAATAGCCATGTGCATCATTAAATATATGGAAGGAGAATCCATGAGAGTCATGTTTAAGCAATGGTTTGTGGAGCATAATGTCGACATTATCGACATGTCCACGCATACGAACGATCTGTAAGTCCACGTTTAGCAAATCGGTCCATTCTAGTGCGAATGCAAGTATTTAAATCGAAATACGTTATTGTGTCACCGGAAAGGGTGTCAAATATTGCATGCAACATTGTGAACAAAAATTGCAGTCCCATAAGTGACCAATCAGCGCCAGTTTACATAACCATTGGAGATGGAGGAAATCTAGAACTAGAGCTGGGTTAGTTTTTTCTGCAGAATGACAGAGGCACAGAGGCACAGGCACAGCCAAGCTGCTCGGCTTTCTGGGAAGCTAGCTTTGGTCATGGGCCCTTCGAAATAAAGAACAGAAGTCATGCATTTTTCGGGTGGCATCGGAATCAAGATGGATATTCAGTAGAGGCTGATTCACTGTGGTTGAAGAACATGTATTGGAGCAGTGTGGAAGGTCAGTCCTCTGTAGCTGCATTTTAATGAACGAAATGGGCAAGAGGTAATTTTTACTGACGTAGCACCATGTGAATTACCACGAGTTTTCACTTTCCTGACGTACCTGTTATCTGATGCTGCATCAGTAAAAGTAAAAGAGAGGTTGATTTCAAGCGAATTACGGTCAAAATTAAATGGAGTTTTCTTGTTATACTCATAAAATGAAATCTTGCAAAGCTTAAATGATTTTATATTTCAATATAAGACAAGATAAACCATATATCTAGATGAATTTATAAGATAAGTTATTTGGATACTTTACAAGATAAACTAGACAATTATAAGTTCATGAACAGTGAGATCATGATCAAAATCGAATAGATCGAATTTCTTAAAGCATTTCAGTCCAAAGTCTCCAAATCAGACCTTTTGTTCTCGAAGTCTTGGGGTGACGAAGAACGTGACCAAACGAGACTTTTTTTTCGTGGTCCAAATGAGAAATATTCATTTCAAATGGGTTCAATAATAAAAACGACAATTAAAAGATTTAAGCCAAAAAACAAACAAACCCCAACCTAAAAAGCCTTAAGCAAATAAAATTCCAAAATATTACACAGCAAAAATAAGGGATGAAAGAAAAAACAAAACAAAACCAAAAGCAAGAAAAGCAAAAGCGAAAAGCAAAAGCGGCTAGAAAGGCTGAGTTACCAGCAAACCACGCTGAGATAGATAAAATCTTGTCACTATAGATCCACCGCGAGTTCTAGTTAGCGCCACTAAGCCTGAGATCTGACGTCAAAGACGACAGAGACAGGAGAGGGAGACTGGAACAAAATCACAGAAGTGAGAAGAGAGGGGATTACGAAGAAGGGCATGAGAAAAAAAAAAAAAAAAAAAAAAAAAGGGAGAGAGTGGGGAAGGTGAAAGTGAAAGTTTCCTCCAAATCCACCGGCCACCAAGTGGTAGAAATTGGAGAAACCTCCACACTAGAGAGAAGTCGGCTGAAGTCGGCTGAAAGGGTTTTTTTTTTAGAAAGAAGTTGATCAAGAGCTTTTGTTCAGAGAGAGAGTGAAATAAATGCCTCCCCTCCCGTGACCAAAAGAGACCTTTTGATCTCAAAACAGTAACCAAATGAGAGCTTTTCTTCTGAAAGTCAGGTGACAAACAAATTGATCGGCATAGATGGTATAGAGACAGATCGACTTCAATTTATGTCAATCACATCACCTGTCTCATAGATAAGTTAAAACCTCGAACCTCCAAGAGGGCGAGGAAAAGCAGAGATCAAACAATTTTAAGTCCTCAAAAATAATGAGTAGACTGATATGAAACTTCCCATCAACAAACGTGGAAGCAAACTAGTCAAGAAATTTGAAACATTATGCATGTCTAGACCGATGTTACACAATATTCTAATCGTATTTCTCATTTTAAAATCTTATATTCAAATTTAAAAATAAATAAATAAATATCTACTAGAGTTGAGTCAAGTATCACAAATACGTATATATTAATTTGTACGATATTGATATTTGTATATTTTTCTCCAAACCCACAATACATTTTCACACAATATACTCCTAATATAAAAGTTTTATGTACAACAGTACAATGATCACGTATGACAGGGGCACAAAAACCCATACGGCGCCGCCGTGATCTATAGATACATAGATATGTACGTATGTATATATATATATATATATGGATATAGATATAGATACAGTATATATATATATATATGAGTAGTCTCTCTCGAGTACTTTGTGCTACTTTATTTGCCACTAGCTTAAGCAAGCTACTTCTATATAGCCCTTCCTTTCATTTACAACATGCCATCTTAATATGACACGTGGCATTTACATGCACCACTGGGTTGACTGGAGCGACTCCCAGCCAACCCCGTCCCCGAAGTTGCTCCCGAGAATCCGATGGTCTTCTATCTCCGGAAAATCAAGGGACAGGGCGGCCTCGGTCCAGATGGAGTCGTCAAACACAGGCGCGGACGCCGTAATGTTTCCCCAGAATATTCCCTCCACTGGTTCGGCGCCGGTCATGCTCATATGACTCGTGTTCATGTTCAGAGTGAGGTTATTCTCCTCCGCCACGCTCTTGATGCTGTTGTTGCTCTGATCCGCCGCAGCTGGCTGAGGATAGGACTGAATCGGCTGATCAACCTTGACGGAAGGCGGATAAAACAGGGCGGTGGTGGTGGCGGCGTGGACGGGGGATGCGGCGGAGTAAGTGGTGGTTGATGGAGTTGGTGCGGCGGTGGCGGGTGGAGAGTTGTTGTATGGGTGAGTTTGAGTCGGGATCTGTGCTGGAGGTGGAGCTCGCACGTGGGGATTAACAGGTGGAGAGGGGGCTCGATGACGTGGCTGTGCGTGATGATGTGGCTGCTGCTGCTGCTGATGGTGAAGGTGATAATGTTGACGAGAGACTTTCTGTTCTGGCAAATTGAGCTTGGCCTCGGCTCCGTAGAGCTTCCGAGCCGCCGCGTCATAAGCCAGAGCCGCCTCATCGGAGGTATCGAAGGTCCCAAGCCAGAGGCGCGCCCCTCGGTTGGGCTCGCGGATCTCCGCCACCCACTTCCCCCAAGTCCTCTGGCGGACCCCCTTGTAGGTGCACGAGGCATTCTCGGGCCCACCTTTCCCTCTCATACAGCCCTTGCGTGAGCTGGCATGAGCCAGCCTCTTCGCCGGCTTCTTCCCCCCGTCGACGCTCGAGCCGGAGTTGTTCATTATTCAAAATTTATTAATCTGTTTGATGGCGGTGTTTTTGGGTTGTTTGAGAATGCAAAGGAGTGAGAGGAGAGGTGGCGATATTTATAAACGGAGGAAATGGGGAGATGACCTGAAACGTGGCCGCTGCATGAAATGGGGTGATACTTGGCAAGATGGACAGAAGGAGCCCTCACTCTTCAACTCTATTTTACACACTTGGCTTACCCATTTGTTTGCTTTCT
Organism: Prinsepia uniflora; assembly: GCA_032719365.1. Taxonomy (NCBI): domain Eukaryota; kingdom Viridiplantae; phylum Streptophyta; class Magnoliopsida; order Rosales; family Rosaceae; genus Prinsepia; species Prinsepia uniflora. The sequence continues at coordinate 77,711,136 of CM064868.1, read as the reverse complement.
TGCTCAGCTGGCAATCGGAGAGGAGCAAAATTCCAGTTTTGCTTTTGCATTATTTATGTATTATTATTATTATTATTTATATTTCGATATATGATCGAAGAGATAAATGCTTTTCTTTAAATATTATCCGTTGTTCTCTTTTTTCTTTCTTGAAAAAAGGAAAAAAGAAAAAGAGTTTTGACTGTGAATTGGATAACGGACGACATCTAGTGTTGAGAGGCGGTGTGAAACGGTGGTGGATAAGAAGAAGCTACGTTTCTCCCCAAAAACCAGGACTCAAAAATCTCAACAATCAACAGCACATATTTATGTTCATACGTGTGCGTGTATTTTAGTAAAACATATATATAGGTAAGCAAATATTCACATCGATCAGATTCAATGAACATACTTCGTGCATGTGATGTAGGATTCGTGTAGGAACCAGGGCATATATATATAATATATATTACGTTTTTTTTTTTTAAAAATAAAAATAAGGATGCAATCTCACTATTACTACCGTTGCTCTTTCATACCCGTGTCAAGTATGAGTCCCTGTGTTTTCCAGTATGTTTATTATCAGGTGAATATAATGTGAGTTTTCCCGATCTCCGTATAAATTAGTCATTGGTTAAAAAATTTGGGATATTATGTGTCTGTCGATGAAAAAGAAAACATTAGAATGTAAATAAATAGAAGTTTGAGATTCAATGCCAATTTAAATTCTTATGAGCGGAAAGCTTCTGTTGAGATTCAGTGCGAATTTTTTGAAAAGAGTGTAAGTCTTCCCGAGCTACAGCGTAAATTAGTCATTGATTGAAATTTTTTAGATACTATGTGTCAATGACCAAAAAAATAGAGTGAAATAAACAAAAGTTTGAGATTCAATGCCAGTTTAAATTCCTTCCTGCAAGCCTCTATTGAAATTCAGTGCAAGTTTTATGAAAAGAGAGTGAGTCTTCTCAAGCTCCGCGTAGATTAGTCATAAGTTGAAAATTTTAGGATACTCTGTGTCAATTAAAAAAAAAATGAAATAAACAGAAGTTTGAGACAGTATCTGAAAGCTTATGTTGAGATTCAATACTAGTTTTTAGAGTGGTTGTCTTCCCGTATCTCACTGCTCACTATTATATCGTAGTCTAACACTGACGTGCGATGTAATGTAATATTTATGTCTTCTAATTTATAATATGATGTTGTCTTTAGAGTCATAATATTATTTCTTCTCAGTTGTAACTAAGATGTTCTACTCAATTTTTACTGGAATTATGCAGATATTTTACTGTGAAAGCTATAAGTAAGATGTTTTTCTCCTAAGTTTTCTCATTGTTGGTGCTTATATTCATGTTGTGTTTTTATTTACTCTTTATTCAGAAAACCGAATAGAGTTTTTTCACTATTGTGTGTATTCGACTTCCGGTATAGCACAGTTTCCTGTCGTTATCCAAGTCCCCCTTTTTTAAAAAAAATATTACCTATAATTTTATTTTATTTTTCAATTTTTCTTCCGACACTAAAAGCCTATGAGCTCACATAACTTAAAAAATAAAAAATAAAAAACCAAATATGCATTGTGATAACCAAGAATAAAAGGAAAAAAAAAATTAAATTCATTGACTTCAATATATAATGTGTGCATCACGAATCATCTATACACCTTTCTGTATATACAAGTTACAGAACACACTTCCCAACCTATCTAATCCAGAAAGCCCTTTCAACTCCCTAAAGGCCTGTGTCTTTTCACACACAAAAAAACACTCATGCTCTCGCACTTGAGTCCAACACCTGGTTATATACCATTGCACTTTCTCAGACCTGCCCTTATCTCCTTCAGCATTTCATCGACTTGGATGCCTTTCCTGCAAAACAAAACAACACAATTTAATGTCTGTTTAAGTGTTTAGGCACCTCCTCTTGGTGTTTAATATAACTAACAATGATGAGCTATTATTGGATGATAATTTAGTACCATTACCGACGAAAGTGTTGTTCTCTACGTATATTTTATATTCTGTGTTTGCTCCTAAAACAGAAAAGAAAGTTGGAAGTATAGAAGATGATAGAGATGAACTTACAAAACACTGATTCCTACAATAGCAAGGGGTAGTGGAAAGTCCTCAATATGTTTATCCTTTCTGTCTTTTGTAGGAACTAGCGAAGAACTTAAATCTGCACTTTCACCTTCAGAGGAAAGTCGTTGGACTGCACCTGGAGTCCTCGTTTCGGGCTCTGAAGATGCATTATCACTACCGAGTCTCATTATTTCTTCTCTTAAAGATGGAAGCCTGCCCTTTGCCTGAAATGCAGATACATTCCCATCCAAGAACGAGAGATTAGTAAGCAGTGACAAGCAGAGAACAGAGATTAGAACCAGGAAAAACACAAACACAAACCTCAGGAAGGTCAATTTTATTCAACACCACAATGTAAGGTCGTTCAAGGTAATCAGGATTATACATACGCAATTCCTGCAAATTATAAAACTGGTCATTAGAATCAGGTCAAAATACTGCTATCAGGAGGAACAGAGAAAGAAAAGTTGAGCACATGATAACACTCCCACTACTTCAGACCTTCCCCATATGAAAGCAATGGAGGCTAACCAGTAGTCACATATGAGCAAAGCGGGTACATACTTCTTTGACGGTCATGTAGTCATTTACAGGATTTTCAGCTGCTGCATCAACAACATGGACCAATAGCCGAGTCCTCCTCAGGTGCCTCAAGAAATTGCGACCAAGACCATAAAGGATGGCAGTCTGAATTAAGAAATTTGAGGCTTTAGAATAAACGAGTAAACAAGTTAACAAACATTACCTTCCCAAGATGAGCACCTTCGATAAGACCAGGCAAATCTACCAATGTTGCTTCAGAAGAATACATCTGTGGCCCTAAACTTGGGTCGCCATCAAGGCGTCCAAGGTTTGGCATTAAAACTGTGAACGGATAATCAGCAATATCAGGTCTTGCAAGTGTAGTAGCGGCCAAAAGGGTTGATTTTCCAGCATTAGGAAGACCCTACAACAAGGCAGATGAATATTAGAAATCTAAATACTGTACTAATACCTTCCATAAATAGTCTTCATCTTATAATTTCTTTCCCAGCAAGGGGTACTTGTTAATAGTCAACTACAAAATTTAATGGCATTAAGCAAGGTTTCCTCTTCGCTTTATTCCAAATTAAGATTTATTTACTACGTTTTATCAAAAATATTTGAGATTATAACTCAAAAAATCGCTAGTTAGATTTCCCTTCTCTTGGAAACTAGCTACAGTATAAGGAAGTGCTGACAGAATCATTCCCACAACAACAATAGTCAGGATCGAGCTTAACTGTGTCAGGTCGATTGCAATAAGACAAACCAAGTCCGATAACCAAGAATCAGGTACAACAAAGTACAATCTGGTCTGAAAATTTTGAGCTTGCCTTCATGAAATAAATCTATTTTTCGGAAATATATGAACCAAGAGTATCAATCACCAATAGTTTCATGAACACCATCACAATATGAGAATTGAACTTCCAAGAGCATAATTTCAAACAGAAAAAGGAGCAACAACTCGTAGGAAAGCAGTACTTACAACCAAACCAACATCAGCAACAACTCGTAGAATCAATTCCAAACTAATCTCCTCTCCTGGTTGACCAACAGCTAACACCTACAATGATCTAAATACACTGAAAAACTGTTCTTAAAATAAGAAACACACATATAACTAAAATATTCACGGTTATGGATAAATGATAGTTTCTTGAGCAGGTCCACATGCATGGTGAGATCCGTGTCTAAATCTAAATGGGGAGACAAGAGCAACAATCAATGTCATAAATATCGCTGTCAGCCTCTATTTCAGAACAATTGTGGAATTAGGTTCAAGAATGACATTGACATTTTCAAATACTCAAACTCAAAAAAAAAAAAAAATTAGTGAATAGCTGCATGATTCAACTTAAACTATACTAAAAGGAAATCAATGATTTCCACCTTCCTACCACTCTACCAGCAATGAGTAAACTTTGCTTGGTGAATATGATGGGCCAAATATATTGAGTGTGCACATGTCTCAATGGAGATATTTATCATATTAATTCATATTACAGAAAATCATGTCTTAATAAAATTATTCGCTACCATGTTACCTTATCAGTATCATCTCTCATCACATTCGTAGTCAGAGCCATAACCTTTTTCCTTCTATGCTCTGGCATTTCTACCAAGCTAATCTGCCACAAAAGCCAAAAAAAAATTATGGTTCGAATCCCGGCAGAACGGGCGGGCGAAATTAAATGTAAACAGAAAATAAGAATTAAACATGAAAGTTGAGCAATATCCATAATGGCCTTGAGAATAAATGCTATTTGCACAAGTTTATTGAGTAGAGAATAATCTGTACTGAAGATCAGCACTATCTTTCCAATTTCCAAAAGTTCTCAAATCACTCATAAACAAATACAAATGTTATTTTACTGGAAGTTTCACTCATTTAACAAGCATGTTGTCTCACCCCTCCTTGTCCACCCCTTGCTACAAGGACTTCATCACCTGACCTTGCTAAATCTGCCAACAACGTTCCTCGTTTACGCTTCACAACAGTACCTAATATTAAGCAGAGTCATGGAACTATGGAAGTTATAATGACCATCTTAAACGAAGGGAAAAAGAAACTACTTAAACACAACTTCGCTGATGAAACCTCCAATTCTTTAACTTGCATTGCAAAACAATACACGAACCTGGAGGCACGGGAATCCGCAAAGTCGGGGCAGCAAGTCCATCATGCAATTGTGAGGTCAACACCCCCATTGCAGCTACATTTCCAACACGTTTGGCATTGAACCGACTTTTAGTGTGGAATTCCAACAATGAATCTTTGCCCTCATCTGCATAGACCACGACATCACCTCCATGGCCACCCACCGGACGGATAAGGGACCCACCAAAGTCCCGTTTAAACAAGCTTTTCCTCCTAATCTTCTCCTTCTCATGTTTTCCCAGGGGCCTACCATTACTACTAGGTTTCTGGTTAGGCATGGCGAAGACTGCGCCATGGCCTCCATCTCCAGAGCGAATTGTGATGACCACCTGATCAAAGTACTTGTGGGGTTCCTTGATTACAGTATTGGGAAACTCGGCAGTTTATTGTGCAAAATCCAATATTTTTTAAATTGAACGAGTCCTGGCCACACCTGTATGTTACTAGCTATAGAGGTTATGAATTCAAACACAAAACTGCATTTAATTTATGAGAATTGGGGGAAATTTTACATTTTCTGCAGCATTTTTATTGGGAAATTCGAAATGTAAAGACAATAGGACCTTATTCTTCAAACAAAAGAAGTTACCCTTCGGATAAAACGGCGCCGTAAAAAGAAGACCTTTGCCGGAAAAGATACGACGTTGATGGTGGCGGGGAGCTGAGAGACATCATATCCGAAAAGAGAAACTCCGAGTGAGTAGTGAAGTGTGCAAGACTGAAACAGAGATGAATGGCGGGACTAATGTTACTAATTCCAGCGGTCCAGCCCATTTAATTTCGGTCAATGATATGCGTTTTTGGGTAGCCCAAGTCCATTTTTCATTTTTTATACTATAAGAATTAAGAAGAGTGCGATTGTATACATTAGGTATTAAACTTGTTCTTTGCAAGAGTTCAAGAACTTACGAGAGCTAAATCCAAAGTTCTCTACAATCTTGAACATTCCAAACCCAAGACCCTACATGATGGAACTTGAGCTTTTTACAATATTTCAAACAGAGACTAGGGACCGATATAATGAGTGGTTTAGTTCGGGCATTCAGCCTACTACGAGTACCTGTAGGGATTAGTACGTGAGATTGCCATCACAAATTGACGCATGGGACTCACCGGAGACTAGGGACCTATATAATGAGTGGTTTAGTTCGGGCAGTCAGCCTACTACGAGTACCTGTAGGGATTAGTGCGTGAGATTGCTATCACAAATTGCGGAAATTCTACAATACCTCATCTCACTAAGTGCGATGTAAGATGCAAATTATTAGATCAAAATCTAACGGTTATAAAATAAAGGGATATTTTTTTTTATTATATCCTATTAAAAAAAATAGGATATACTTAGTACGGTATATACTGTAACCATTCCCCACAAATTGTCGCATAGGACTCACCCTTAACTTGGGAATGCGATAGGGGAAACATAGCATGCTACAAAAGCAAAGTGAGGTTTTGAGCCCTACAGCAAGAGGAATTCCTCGCAAACCAGGCTTCTAGGGATGAGGCCTTCTAGCCAAGTCAAATCAATTTTGGGCCACCAAAATCTGCAACTGATGAGACGGCCGTACGTCATAAAAGGGAAGCGTGTGTGTTGTCACATTCCCTACCTTCCGGAGTTGCCGAAAGAGTAGGCCAGACGCTGCAGAGCCACGACCCAAGAACAGATTCACTATACCATGCAGCCCTCTACCAGAATCTAACATGAAACCTTCCGTGGGCAAGTTAGGGTGTTTTATGTGGCAAATATTTCTGCTAGAAGTGCTTTCATAAGTGAGAAGCACCTATTTTTTCTTCTTTTTCAAAGTACTACTAAGAGCGCTTTTAGTTCTCTCTGAAACCGACAAAATTGTCGAAAGTAACATAATGTAGAATATAACCTCGGGTCGATTTAAACCCAATCAGTATTACTTCAATCAAGGAACATTGCAATTGTGTACGAAAATTTACCACACTAATACTCAAAATCTGACTTTATAATTTATACCTAGGTTGGTACATAAGTTTGCAAGTCTCAAATAAGCACCATTAAATAGGCAAGCCCTGCATCAAATCAACTGAAAAAAGCCCAACCTAAACAAAACCAATTGGCACATAGCCTTTTACACCATTGGAGTAGTTTTTTTCTGTATGACTGGCCAGGTTGAACCCCTGACATTTGGCAGCTTTTTTTGTACAAGAGATGATCTATGATGCCAACTCCCACATGTGACAACAACATCAGAAGCAAACCTTCCCGAGCTGCAGTGTATGAGAACAAAAACAACCGTGATCACCCACCAGTGGACTACAAAAGTTTCATCCATTAGCTTCTAATGAAATCCTTCAAAGAAAAAGGTGGATGTCCATTCTGCAAAACCACGTAAAAGGAAATAGAGTAAGGAAGCAAAGCCATCCTGCAATGCAGTGAATCCTACACGCTAAACTTCCACTGGAAACTGGGAAGTTGCTCATCCTATGTTCTATCATGATATAGTAGCGAATGCATGTGATGTGACTGCATGTGATGTGACTGAACGAAGTGTAATAGGTGGAGCTCAAATAGGGCACATGCCCATCTTAAACAATCTCTTCTCTTTTTATTACCCGAAGGATTACGTTTTATCTTTCTGCCTAACAGTTGGCCCCATAGTTGAGGCTAACAAAATCATATCCTTACTAAGGAAAAGAAACCAAAATGTAATTATTCAATCAATACTTTCAGATGAATAAAGCTTTTATTCAATCGCCTTCTTTCCATAAAAATAAAATCTCAGTTTCCTCTCCCTTTTGCGTTGTGGTACGCAGGCTACAAAGACCAAACAAAGACCAAAGACCAAACAATCTAGTCACTTATATAATGAGGACGACATAAACTTTTCAAATCTAGCCAGGGTCGTATAGTGAAAATAAAGTTTAATTTTCCCCCATCAATGTCAGCTTAAGAATCAAATGTAAAAATGAAGATCAACTAACTGAATGTTACCTTGACAGTTTCTTCACTTATGGATTGTCTAACTATGGTAGTCTGTTGTATTAGCCTTTCCATTGCAGTACAATTGGACCTGTTTGAGTGCTCTGACAAAATACAAAGCAGTAAACTAATGATTGTTCCTAATGAAAAAATTAACAATCAAATCAATAACCATACAGCATTGTATTAGCCTTTCCATTGCAGTACAATTGGGCCTGTTTGAGTGCTCTGACAAAATACAAAGCAGTAAACTAATGATTGTTCCTAATGAAAAAATTAACAATCAAATCAATAACCATACAGCATATCTCATAGCAGATATGGCACACAGGAAGTATGAAGGAATTTGGGTAACAAACCAAAAATTGCTCGGTTCAAACTGTCTGCAACCTGCTGTCGATAGTCCAAGCTAAGCAAATGAAACATAGGGGACTTCTCCGGTTCTTCATAAGCAAGAAGAGCCATAAAGTCCTACAGCAATACCAAACTTAAGTTTCATACCGGCGTACATAGTCATGCATGCATACAAATAAAGCATCATTGAATGTGTCTGTATCAAAATATATGGAATACTTAAAAATCGAAGCATACTTCAAGCTTTGCAATGTATTTTTCCACCTTCCCAAAGGGAGTCAACTTTGTCTGGGAAAACTCCAAAGCTTCTGTGCTGCCAAAGAAAGAAACAATTAAGGGCGAAAAATGCATGAAACAAACTCTTTGCCGGTGTCACTGAAATTTTGCTCACCATTTCTTAGAGCAAACAAGTTCAATAAAGTGAAGACCCAGAAGATCAAAATGCAAGTCTTTATTTTTCTCCAGTAAGTCAGGTGCCAACTCTTCTGCCAGTTCAATCGCCTTAAGAGCATTCCCCTCAACTGCACAACGAAAAATTCCTGAGGACAAAGCATAAAATCAACCACTCCAAGATTATCGCCAAAACAATCAAACAACTAAATTTTCAACAAATGCGTTCTCATTGTTGCTGAAAAACCTACTTTTTCTTTTCTCCATGTCCTCAAGACAGTTAGCAGGCTCCTTTATCCCCGTAGAAGAAACAAATGACTCCACAGTTTCTTTATAGCAGTTATGTACAAGGTATGCTAGAACAATATTGTGGATGTCATTGTCATTGATAGCCTGCAAATGAATCGCCAACACAAAATCTCCATAATCAACAGAAAAGCATCGAAACCCAGTTCACCAATGAGCATTATAGATACAATTTCTTCACCAATCGATGTACAATAAGCCCTAAAAATGGCGTCGGTGACAAAACAGATGTAATTAAGCAGTAAATTAGGTGAAATTGGACAATTGTACTAAAAGACTCTGGAAATATCAATAACTTGAAAAAAGATGGAAACTTACGACGTGATTGCAGTGACGAGGATCGAGGCCCATGATTGACCGGGAATCGAAAACCCTCTGGTACAGTGTGAGGTCGAGGCCGGAACTGAGAGGAGCGGATTCGTGCTCAACAAGAGAGGTTTCGTCTCGGACACGAAGATAACTTGTCGGTATCGGCCGGCATTCAGAATCCGACCATGCTCGAGACACAGGAGACTGATCCGATCTTTATCTGTAATGTCTCAACTCTAAACCGCTACAATGTCCAGGCTTTCGTCCCACACACGTGCCTTTAGAGTTTAGGCTCTCCGCTCCCAGGTGATTTTATTTTGAATTTTAATATAAAAACTTCATTTCGAAGCGTTGATACTCTATCGGCCCAGACTGATCCGTACGCCTCATCCGTATGCTCAGCATTTCTGTGGCCACCATATTGGTTCAGACTGATCAAGAGGCCATATTGGTTCAGACTGATCAAGAGGCCATATTGGTTCAGACTGATCAAGAGGCCCAGCACCGCTGTGGACACCATAATAGCCCAGTCCGACCAGGAGGCCCAACACTTCTATCACAGCACAATTCCATAAACCCAAGGGCTCAGGCCCATTCGAACAAACGGCCCCTAACTGAGCCCAGCTAACACCTACGTGTGGACATACTCCGGCCTTCCACATGTCGGTCCCACAATAAATGTCATTTGTTCTACATCGGAAGAATAAATTCATTACACACATCACACTCATACAAAAGGGATTCACATTTCCCTATAAAGGTTATGCAACTTTGACTACTTACTACTACCCTACCGTATTACTATTCACCACACTTTTTATACCTCAGACCGACCACTAACTTAGGTGTTAGAGTACCTTTCGGTTGGTACCACACAGGTGTCTAACTTTGACCGACTAACCAATTTCCCTTTTTTGCAGGTCTGCCTAAAGACACGTGGCCAAGTAATATTCGCTCCCTAACAATCATCTTTTTCCTCCAACGGATCTGTAACTCGAGTTTTTTTACCCGACTTCATGCCCCGGCTCAAATTAATTATTTTTAGGTCCAATTTTCACAAATTAATAGTCCATCTTTATCGTTTTAATCCCATAAAGTGATATGTGAGCTTAAAACAAGAATTTTTTTTTTTATATTTCAACCAATTTTATTCACCCCTTTAGGTGTCACAGACAGAATTTTTCGATATTTCGAGCAATATTTCGCCAATATTGACGATATTTTCATCCATGCTTATACATCTGTTATATTTGGTCGATGCTCTCTAATATCTTATTTAGAAACGACGATATTATTAATAAGACAAATTATACTTTATTACTTTACAATTTATATCTTATAACATATTTATACTTAAATTTTTAAATGTTACAATTACCCCCTTAAAGTCTTCAAATAGTAACAATATAGCCCCTCCGTTAATTATTTCTTTGAAATTTAAATTAAATGTTCATGTGGTAAATAAGATTCATTAAATTATGACAAATTACACTTTAATACCTCATATTTGAATTTTTAAATATTAGAATTACCACTTTAAACTCTTCAAAACAGAATAATAAGGTATCTTTGTTAACTAATTTGTTAAAAAGTTCGTTAAATTCTGACATGGACAAAATGGGATCCAACTCAATTTGGGTATTATTGAGATTTTGGGGCTCTAGCCAATAATGGCTTTGGCTTCAGCTTTTCTGGAGATTTTGAGACGGCCCACACAATCATCATTGTGTTCATCGTGCATCTGGTGGCAATGTGTCGGGTTCGTGTCGTGTCATGAATTTTGTTTTACCAATTTATGTCCACCTGAACCTGACTCGTTTAATAATCGTGTCAAGAATGTCCAACCCGAAACCGACTTGTTAATGACTCACGTAACCCGTGTAACCCATTTAATAAACAGGTCGTACTCAAAACCTAATTAACCTATGACCCGTTTAACCCATTTAACATGTTTAACATGTTTAATATATTTAAATTATAAGATTTAATAGGTATTTAGGTAGGTAAATGGGTAGATATATGGGTTAGTAATGACACGTTTATTAAATGGGTCAATATATAAGCCAATTTACAGGTTAACCTGTTAACCCGAAATTTACTCATTTATTAAACAGGTTAACAGGTCATTACACGGGTTAATAGGTTGACCCGAAACCCACCCGTTTGTTAAACGGGTCATAATGGGTTGACCCGAAAATGACCCGAAATTTTAATCGTACGGGTTTACCCGGATAAATTTTGTGCGGGTTTCGAGTCGTGTATCGAATTGTGTCAAAAAATGACACCCTTAGTGCATCATCCTTAGCGTCATCCTCATAGTTTATATCTTTATCTCTCGAAAATTGAAGATGAGGATATTACTGCTAATTTCAATATAGAGTGCAGTAAATTTTCGTTCATAATCCAAACTAAAAATTGACTAACATGTTTCTTATGCATTTTAAGTAATAATCCATAAAAAAAATGGGAGAATGACATAGACATGGGAGATTGGGGGAGGGTGAACAAGCATGGTAGAGAGGATGAATGCATTTGGTTTTTTTTTTTAAATAAATAAATAACTTTTAAAATTAAATTAATTTATTATTATTTAAATTTATGAGTCTCGTTGTATCCATGTCAACATTTAGCACAAATTTTAATGAATCAATTACCTGAGAGACCATATTGAAGAATTTATGGGGAATTGTAACATTCGAAAGTTCATGTATGAACATGCTACAAAGTGTAAACTATATGATAGTAAAGTTAAATTTTTGGGCAATAATACAGTACTACCATATGGTTTACACTTAATAACAGTTTTATATCAACACTTTTAAATGTTACAGTTACCACCTTATACTTTTTCATATGTTACAATATAGATTTTTCATTAACTATTCCATTACTTTTTTTGTCAAATATTCTTGTGGACAAATAAGACTTACCATATAATTAAAATATATGACATTTAAGCACCATGTGATAAAATTAATAATAAATCAATTTTAAAAACTAATTTATTTATAAGAAAGAAACCCCATTACCCGTCAGTAAGGGTGACAATTTTTGACACGACTCGAAACCCGTACGAGATTTACTCGGTTCAACCCACACGATTAAAATTTCGGGTCATTTTTCGGGTCAACCCGTTATGACACGTTTAATAAACGGGTGGGTTTTAGGTCAATCTGTTAACTCGTATAATGACATGTCAACCCATTTAATAAATGGGTAGATTTCAGGTTAACTTGTTAACCCGTATATTGACCTATATATTGATCCGTTTAATAAACGTGTCATTACTAACTCATATATCTACCCATTTACCTACCCAAATACCTATTAAATCTTATAGTTTAAATAGGTTAAACGAGTCAAACAGGTCACGGGTTAATTGAGTTTCCAATATGACATGTTTATTAAATGTGTTACATGGGTTACCTAGGTCATTAACAGGTCGGGTTTGGGTTGGACATCTTTGACACGATTATTAAACGGGTCGGGTTCGAGTTTGACATATTTGGATAAAACAGAGTTCATGATGCGATATGAATCTAACACGACACGACTCATTGCCACCTCGACCGTCAGTTAGGCCCATGTGGATCAAGAACTAGTTACCCCATGGTTCGATTTTTACTCGTCTCAATCAGCTTCTGTTTCTGCATTCTTCTCTCTTTGTTTTCTGAATCTTGACTTTATTTGATTGATTTAATCAAAGGGCTAAAATCATGTGGTCCTCAATTTAAGAAATCCCAACAAAACAAAACCAACTTGGATGTTAATTAATTATTTAATTGGGAAGGAAAAAAAGAAATATGCATACTCCTATTAAAAGTAAGGCTTTTTACTCATTGTAACCCCAACATTAAGTTAAGTCTTAAAATGCTCGAACATGATTTTGACCTAATTCACCTCCTAAATACAATTCTAGTCTCAATTTGCCCCATGATTGTTAAATTTAACAGATCCTGTTAAAAAAAAAGGGCAAAATTGTCCCAAAAAATTGATTCAAGCCTTGCAGGACCAACATTAATATATTGGTGTTCGCCAGCAAGCCCCATGGAAGTTATTTCTGGAATTTTTAAGTTCTTCTATCATGCAGGATGATGTGCACATAATAAAACATGCATTGATGCATTTGGAGCTGCTAGTAGAGCTTCAGAAGATATCACAAGTAAAGCCTTCACTGAAACCTTCATGACACGATAACTGAAGGAATTGGAATTAACAAAGAATTTTATGATGGCAAAACTTGATGGGGCATTCTGCGGCACAGATAAGGAAGCTGTTGAGATGTCCAAGTCAGTCCATAGCCTTGTCCTATGTAACCGCATTATAATATTTCTTTCTTCATCCTGAGAGGTTTAGACGATCGGAAGTGGTTGGAAATGAATTTAGCAATGCTTATGCCAGTATATTTTCTTTCCAAGTAATTAATTAAAGAACTATTCTTTCATTCCCTTGGCAATGTTCAAGTAAGAATGTTTAGTTGTTCTTGGCCTAAACGTATTACGTATACGGCTTTTAAAAGTTATTTTTACCAAATTAATTTAATATACTATCATTTATTATGAAAGAATAACAAGAAAAACTTTTCAAAAATAAAATCCAGTATAAGAAACTTTTCTAAAAAAATATGGCAATTCCAAATTGACTCTTAATCACCGAATTCACCTATTACTTCTGTACACACTTCAATAGTTTTATTTGGACATCTCCGGAAATCTGTAGATTTCTACTGGTGAAAATATGTGGTGATAAGATTTATTTGGAGGATTTTACAAGTTTTTTTCTTGACCTACACATATAGTCCGAAAAATCATCTCTAAGTCCTTACGTCATCTATTTTGGTAATGTTGTGTGATTTATGTTTAGTCTTGTATTTGTATTTGGACTCCAAAATCTCAAGAAATTTAGCAGTTTTTTTGAGACGAAGAGCACTCACAACTCATGAACTTCCAAAGCTGATCGAGGCAACGTACCATTCCAAACATGATTCAAATCATCATGTTGTCCCGAATTGACTAAGGTATTAGAGACGAAGTTGGCTTCCTTAAAATCGTAAGACATTTATTATAAGATGAAAAGAAATATCACAAAATAATAATTTAGTTGTAATTATGTGTGACTTTATATTTGGATTATAAAATTCAACTATATGAGCTCCCATTTGTTGAAAATAATTTTAACAATTATATTTTTTTCTCCAATCCCATAGAATTTGAATAAAGAAATTAACAACCAATGCTTAGTGGTTCAGGTTGTTGATGCAAGAAATGGACCAACTTAGACTCGCATCGCTGGACACCTTTGGCTGTTTTTTTCGTGGTAGGAAGATCTGCATAGGGAGAAGGTAAGAGCAAAGGGACACTGGTGTGATGTCATCCTAACAGTCTCTAATGTTTAAGTAAGATTAAGTGTGGAGAGACCTGTAGTAATTTAGGCAGCGTAGGGCAATATTGTCATTATCTTTAGAGGGGGTACCCTTGTATTTATAGTAGCATTGAATGTTATTGTTGATGTTTGTCGATGTGGGATAAATGTTGTTACCTTTAGAAGCGGACATGTGTCATGTTGCGGTCATGAGCAATATTTTTGGCATGTCAGTGGGCTTGGTCGACCAGATGTGGTCGGCCTGTGATGTAGGTGGCCTCTTACTGAGTGATCATAGTGGCCAAATGTGATGTATGGTCAATCAGTGAGGCACGACGATCATGTATGATTGGTTTGTGCTATTCTGACCTTATTGTTGGTGATCAAAATGGCTGCATGGAGGACCTAGCCAATCAGGTGTGGTCGACTAGGCAAGGTCGGTTGAAGGTGTGACTTTGTACGATTTGTCAATTGGAGGGTTTGGGAGGTTTCTGAGGTGGGACTGCTCAACCTTTGGTCAAGTCGATTAAATTAGGTACGAACACAGGTAATAACAAACTTGTTCCTTTTAAGTAAAATTCGAGTTTGAATCTTATGAACGGAACTCCTACCATTGCGAGAGCTTACCTCCTATAGTGGACGTACCGGGGTGGTCCTATAGAGAACAGAAATGCCAAAGTCTTTCCTTTTTTTAAAATAAAAAATTGGAAGAACAATTACCATCTTACCATTGAATGGCTCTTTATTTTTCGAACTGTCAGACTGATCCCCGAAGAAATGTCCTCCAATCAGACAGCTCCATGGCCCTCCATATTTATAGCCAAACCCAATACAACGAACCCCAAAAAACCCCGAAACCAAAATCTCCTCACAGAAATGAACGATTCCTCGCTCCCTTTGATCCTTCTAACTTTTCTTCTACTCACTTCCCTCTCTTCTTCTTCTTCTTCCTCCTCGGCTTCACAGACCTCCTCCCAACTGTTCGAAGCTTGGTGCAAACAGTATGGCAAGTCATACCCTTCGCCACAAGAGAAGCTCTACAGGCTCAGTGTGTTCGAGGGCAATCTCGACTTTGCCACCCGCCACAACCGTTTGGCCAATTCCTCTTATTCCCTCTCTCTCAATGCCTTTTCTGATCTCACCCACCACGAGTTCAAGGCCTCTCGATTAGGCTTCGCCCCTTCCTTCATCACTCTCAACCGTAAATCGGATCAGAAACCCAAACCCAAAACCGGTTTCGCTCCTGAGGTTCCTTCTTCGTTAGATTGCAGGAAGAAAGGGGCCGTCACCAATATCAAAGATCAGGGGAGCTGCGGTATGCTGCTCTTTCTTCTCAATATTCATTTTTTCTTTAGCTCTGATTTGTTTATTTTACTCAATTGAATTTTGTTTTTAGTACATTATTAAGCTTTAATGTGGCAGCAACATGAATTTTTTCTATGAATGAGAAACATTATTTGCTTTGTAGTGGGATTTTGCTTTGTAGCCATACATTATTTGCTGGCTTTTTTTTTGGGGGGGTCAATTTTGCTGAAACATTGGCTCATTGAACAAAACTAGCTTAGCTATGCTATGTTATGTCAGCACAAAAAATGAGAAACTTGAGGCAAATTAGTGAGCAATAGAATGATCTCTAATTGCCATTTTTCGACAGTTCGAATACATGGCAATTTGAGTTAATCTTGTGATACAGTCATGTTCTTCAATGTTGTTTCATGTTCATGTTTTGTGCATAGTTAATGGGGTGGTTTGTTGGTGTAATTATGGAGGTATAAGGTGTGTGCATCAAACCATGCTTTCTGATTTCTCAAAAAAAAAAAAAATAATAAATACAGCTTATTTCATTCAGTTTTTGCGCCTCATAATTTGCTTCATTTGGCATCTGCTAGAGTTCCAAAGTTGTTCAATTAGGTGATAAATGTCTACTTCAAGGCTCTAAGTTGCTTCTCTTTGAAAGTGATTCTTCTGGTTGTCCTGTATAGGTGCTTGTTGGGCATTCTCAGCAACCGGCGCCATCGAAGGTATCAACAAGATCGTCACAGGTTCACTTCTCAGCCTCTCCGAGCAAGAGCTGGTTGATTGTGACAGTTTATCCAAACAGCGGCTGCAGTGGCGGACTTATGGATGATGCATTCCAATTTGTGATCGATAATAATGGGATCGACACCGAGGATGATTATCCATATAAAAGTCTCGACGCTACCTGCAACAAGAAAAAGGTAAGAGAAGATAGATGTCTCGATGCTCTCTTCACCTCCCGAACTTGTACCTTTGTCAATTCTCATCTATGGACACATTTCATTTAATTTTTAGTTGAATTTAGCTAATTCAAGTTTGCGTTTTAGCTAAAAAGACATGTCGTGACCATAGACGATTACACGGATGTGCCTGCAAATGATGAGGAACAGCTACTACAAGCTGTGGCAAGCCAGCCTGTGAGTGTAGGCATATCAGGCAGTGACCTCTCATTTCAGCTCTATTCGAAGGTTTGTCTTAAATCTCTAGTCCAGTGGCATTTGAATAAACATTGATTGTCTTTAATTATGTCGTTCATGGAAATTGGGGAATGAATGGCTACATGCACATGCTCCGGAATCATGGAAATTCCGAAGGAATATGTGGAATCACATGTTGGCATCGTATCCGATAAAGACGGGGCCAAACCCGCCGCTTCCTCCGCCTTCTCCCCCGCCAGGTCCGACGAAATGCGATCTCTTCACGCACTGTGCGGCCGGGGAAACCTGCTGTTGCACCAGGAGGTTTCTTGGAATATGCTTTTCTTGGAGATGCTGTGAGCTGGGATCTGCCGTTTGCTGCAAGGATCACCGGCATGATTATCCAATGGTGATACCGAAAGAACCATCTGCCTCAAGGTCTGTATCGATCTTTCTTTATAATTCTCCTGCCATGGCAGTTTAGGTCGATAGGTTTTTCGATTGACTATGAAATTTGATATGAACATTGCTATATTGCAGAGCGACGAGCTACAGGGGGCGGTCGCCGGAGACTGGGAATTTAACAAGGAAAGCACTGGACAGAGTAGGGGCATTTTGAAGAGCCTCCCTGATTCTGATTGAAGCTTGATTCTATGGAAGTTCCTTGTAATTATGGTGTATGCCAGGGAATAAGATTCATCGAATATATCTAAAATTTTCTCAATACACGTATGAATAAAAGTTCTGAATTTGCGTTTAACCAATTTGTTTCTAGTTTTCATGTTCGCTACCATGTAGAGTTTCAAGTATGTGCAAATTGAACTTATAATTAAGAATATATCTAAAAATCTAGATAAACGAGGAGCAAAACTGGAAATTTTACAAGTTGCTTGCTTCAGTTCATGAGATTGTAGGGGCAAAGTAGGCAAAACTATATTGCTATTTTGATACCTCAAAAGGCGAGCATTTTCTCTCTGCCGCTGCAATCACAATTTCAGTGATTTTTCACGTCGATGGGAAGACGTCTTTGACGGCCGATGCCGCCGTCAAGTAATTAAGCGTGTTCCTTAATGTCTCCTTCTCTCTCTTCAACCTTGCCGCCGAGTCCTCCAATTCAAGCAGGGCCTGCTGCTCTCTCGGCGCCCCTTCGAACGTACTCCCAACGAAGAACGAAAACGGCGTCGGAAACAGGTTCCGCCTCAGGTCCTGCACCTCCTTCTCCGGCTTCCCTCCCAACCTGTTCGACAATCGAATCACGTCCTTCATGTACGACTCGACCTCGTTCGCCAATGCCTCCAGGTCCTCTTCGCCGTCGTTCGACGGGCGGTCTTCAAGCCACTTCACCTCCGCCACCAGGTAGGGTTTGGTGCGGACGAGGTCGGTAACTCGGAACCGCTCCTGGCCTTTGCAGATGAGGAAGAATCGGTCGTCGACGAGGTGCTCGTGCTTGACGACCTCGCCGACGCAGCCAACATCGGCGGTGCCGGCGACGGCGTCGCTGTAGATGACGCCGAAGCGGAGATCGGTCTGGAGGAGGGAGTGCATCATCATCCGGTACCGGAACTCGAAGATCTGGAGTGGCAAAATGGCGCCGGGGAAGAGGACGAGAGGCAAAGGAAAAAGCGGAAGCTCGACGACGTGGTCAGACTTTGGCTGGTTGGTGGGGTGCCTCTCGGAGAATGAGGAGGCGGAGCATTTCAGAGAGCCCGGTCTTAGTCGGCGGCGGAGACGGGGCGAGAGGAAATTGGGATTAGGGTTTAAGGAGGGGATGGGATTGGGGTTGAAGGCGGGTTTATGATGTAGGGAAGAAGAAGAGGGGGAAGGAATGAGCTGAGGTAGAGCCATTTCTGCGGTGGTTGGAGGAAGAAGAATGGAGGGGGAGAGAGAGAGGAAGCAGTCAGATTGCCATGGATGTTTTCTCTCCTTGTGGAGAAAAGAGAGTGCGAGTGTGACTGGGGCTTGTAGTTTTCAGTTTAATGTTTCTTGCTCGGTCTAAAAAGTCCGATAAATCTTTATCTGAATTTTGTCGCTAAAAAAAATGGTGGAAAATCTGGTGGTTTTGAGGAGGCGTGGGAGATGTGGATAACAGGGAGAGAGAAGGCTACGCTCTACTGCATTATTAGATGGCAATTATTTTCGGCCTATTTTTGTTACGGACTTAACAAAAAATTTCCTTCATGTTATATTGAAACTGTTTAAATTTTTTTATACCTTTTTTCTTTTTTCTTTTCTTTTTTACAAAAAAATTCACTGAATTTTTTTAAAACAGTTAATCCCATATTTATATTTTCTTCGTATGCACTGATTCGTTTGTTTTTGATCACTCTAATCCCATATTTAAAACAGTTAATCCCATATTTATAGTTTCAAACATTTGTTTTTTGAGTTTGGTGGGAGCTAAACATATTTTATTTTTTGTGTTTCATATTTATGTTAATTTTCTTATCGAAAGAAAGAAAAAAAAATTGTTCATTCGATCCAAGTATTGAAAGCGTACGGAGTACTAATGGTCAAAAGTAGTTGTATCTTGGAGAGTAGGCTGCAATAACTTGGTACACCGAGATACCATCTTCGAATGATGAATATACTTTTATAGAGAATAACTTACACATCTCTACTTATTGTTCGTGTTCTAAAAAATTCAATTTGTGTCAGAAAGAGCATCCATCACTTCAATTTTTCCCAATTCCATCGACACAAACTTAGTATACGTTAATTAGCCAAGTGAATAAATTTTTCATTAGTGGTTTTTAGAATGTACTAGGTTCTTGGCACTTGATAACTCGTGTGTTAATTTATTTTTATATTTGTTTAACCAAATAAAAAAAACTAGTTTTTTAATTAAATTTTAAAACAGAAATAGGGCGATTATGCCAATGCCATTTCTTTTTTTTTAACGCCCACTCATCCTATTAACTATTATTATTATTACTTTTAATTTATAAATTTAATATTTGATTTTGCTATTGTTTCAATTACTATTAAATCATTTAAATGTAATTTTATCTGAAAATTTGTAATGATATCTATTCATTATCTTGGTTTAATAATAAAGGCAATTTTTAAAAATAAGCATAAAAATTATGCTATTAAACTCATAATTAGGAAACAGAGAACTTTCATTTTAAATGAATGGCGAAATGCCGCCACACACGCCACCACGACCCTTTACGCGTGGGCCTCACGCGCTTGCGCAGGTGGTCGTCTTCAACCTCTCACCGAACCCTGTTTTGAGTCATCCAACCCTCGATCTCGACCCAGCCATAGCTCAGCCAATTCTCAACCATTTTCCATGTTTCTAATACCAATATCCATCTATTCAGACCAGAAGAAGGTCTATGATGTTGAAATCACGAAAATGTACCTCGAAAATATGGTGCAACTCTCTAAACTTTCGATCAAAGTTACATAATCAACCTTACAATCTCCTTAGTTTCGCACTGAACATCCTCATAACAGTTTTGAACTCCACAACCATCTAGAATCCTCACGTGTTGTTTCTTGAACCTGGGTGGTGACACATTCTCCATCCCTTTTTCTGACCGTCCTCTTCCCTTCCTTTTCTTTCCTCATTCTTCTTTCCTTCTTCTTCCTTTTCCTTTGGCTTTTCTCTTTATTTTGCTTCATTGCTGTCTTTTTCTTCTCTTCGGCCACCACCCACCAACCCCCCTTGAAATCCATAAACACGCATATGTATATTGGTGCATACTGAAGTTGGTGGGAGAAGGAGACAATAAGAGAGAAATGTGGAGAAAATTCTAGAACACCCTATAAACTTTATGCAAAAGTACCAAAATGCCCTTATGTTCCAAAAAGACCAAAATGCCCTTATGTTCCAAAAAGACCAAAATGCCCCTATACTATTTAGACCTAAAACTAATTTTTCCGAACTCTATTTTCGACATATTGACTATCTACGTATTTAGGAGTTCGAGATCTAGTTAGTGGTCCACACGAAACGTTTACAAGGAGTCCCGGTCAAAAAGTCAACTTTTGACTTTTAGGGGGCAAAATCGTCATTTATGTTTTCTCAAACTTCCGGGTTGTTACAACGTGAGAGTTTATACTCAAGAGCAACCCCAAAATTCAATCTAGTTTGACCTACATAAGGCCAATAAGGCAATAGATTATCTAGTAAAAATCACTTCAACTTACCTACAGAGGTAGTTTGGTTTGAAAAACCACCTGATTCCTATTGTAAATTTTTTGGTTAAGGACTCTGATCTTTTAATTGGCGTGTGCTTGACATTCTTTTTCCTTCATTCAAGTTGAAATCACCGGCAATGTTGTAATGAGATCATACTTGTTGTTTGCACCGCCAAGCCTTGTACGATTTTTATACGTTTCAGTGAATTTTCGTGCTTCCCCTAAAAAAAACTATTTAATACCAATCACCCTTTCTAAGATATAGGTCAACATGTGGGTTATAAAATGCTTACCGAAATTTAAAATCTATTCTTCTTCCCTGTGATTTTGATGATGATTCAAGTTTACGCAGCATACTGGGATCGACACTCTCCTCCTCCACCAAACTCCACCCTTCCTCAATCAGATCCGGTTATGTCTAGATACACCTCCAATATTTGACTTTTTCACAACCAAAGGCCTGCCTTCAACCATCCAAATCGATGATCCCTTCCACAATCATCGCTCTCTCCACACTTGCAAATGACTTAAACGAATATTTATTTAGAATTAGCCTATTTAAGACGGAGATCCATGTCGTTTTATTAAGACGGACATCTATGATTACCAGCCCCCCTTTCCATTTTCAATTGCACAACCCTAATAAGTTATAACAAAATATTCATTTTTTTGTCCTATTAGAATTTTGGCGACGGAGGTAAGAATTACATGCGTACACCCAATCCCAACTCCCAACCAAGAACTCTGGGGTGCAAATTTGAGCTCAATGATAGTCGACATGAAGCAGCATGTCAGTAATTAAAAAAATATATTAAATATTAAAAAAAAAATCTAAATCAATCCGGGATCAGATATATGGTATATTAAAAATCTAACCCTTTTCCTCACGCCGCAAAGACCACATACCCATCTCACATCTCCTCCTCGCAACACAATCCGATGCCTTTTCACTGGCATTGATGAGGAAATGGGGCAAATCAAGCAACTTGGCACTGCTGAAAACGGCGGGTTTGGCAGGAAAATCGGCGCCAAAACTGTGCTCGAAGGCGTGAACCTCGGCGATAGCATTGCCGTGAATGGCACCTGCCTCACGGTGACGGAATTTGATGCCCAATTTTCCGATTTCACTGTTGGCTTATCTCCAGAAACCCTTAGGAAGACGTCTCTGATTGAGCTTGAAGCCGGGTCGCTTGTGAATTTGGAACGGGCGGTCCGGCCTACGAGCCGAATGGGTGGGCATTTTGTGCAGGGTCATGTGGATGGCACAGGGGAGATAGTTTCAATGGAGCCCGAGGGTGATTCACTGTGGATCAAGGTAAAGGCACCAAAGGAGCTGTTGAAGTATGTGGTGCCCAAAGGGCTTATAGCTGTGGACGGGACTAGTTTGACTGTAGTTGACGTGTTTGATCAAGAAGGCTGCTTTAATGTCATGTTGGTGGCTTATACTCAGCAGAATGTGGTGATTCCTCTGAAGAAGGTTGGGCAAAAGGTGAATTTGGAGGTTGATATACTCGGAAAGTATGTGGAGAGACTTCTCAGTAGTGGGTTTGTTGAGTCAATCAAATCTCATGACACATAAGGTACTCACATTTAGTCTGTTTCTGCAATCTTGTGTTGTTTCAATGTGTTTTTTTTTATCTTGTAATGTATACTTCTTCTTGTTTTGCATGTGTCAATTAAAAGGTAAATTGTGCAGGAGAATCAGAATTTTAGTGGTTTTATTATCTAAACAAAAAATTTCATTAATTCTAGAGAATTAATTTCCGTTGATTTCGATTCCGTCATTTTATAAATTCTTGATAATCTTAAAATTTCTCATCCAAACACACCCTTAACAATCGTAAAATTCTTCATACAAACACACCCTTATGATGTATATGAAAGTCACATTGGTTGAAGTTCTTCTTTAGTGCTGTCAAGTGTTTACTGTTTTTTCTCATATTTCTTGCGAGGTCATCTGCTGTGCTGTTTGTACACTCTTACACTGGTTACTGGATACTAGGGAAGCTCATGGCATGGCTGTAGAAATGCTGTTCTAAGTTACTAGTCCTGCGTTGCATTGGCTGTCTTGTATGTGGTTAGAATATGAGACCTCATACACAAGGATTGTAATTGTTTTGTTTTAAAACAATTTGGTTTCTTGTTTGAAAACAGTAATGATAAACTGAATTCAGCATTGTATTCATCTAAAATGTGACTTCTATGGAGTTTTATAGTAACCAACTTCATTACTGAACATTTAAGATCAAATTTTTCTTTCAGTTGGTTAATTTAGCTCCAAATTATTGTCTTAATGCTGACTTCTATCAGGGTTTCATCCATTTTGTAACCCTTTAGGAGCCGTTGATAGCCATGGATGTAAATGTGGCGTGCTATTGTAAAGGAATTCAAAATGGTTGGTACCTGTTATACTTTTGTGATGTTTGACATTGGCGTAAGAGCACCTGTGCAGTTTTGGCTTGATTTTGCAAAGCTTATTTTGTCTTTCATCCATATTTGCATCAGAGTTCATTGCTCATTACGGTAAATGTTCATACATATATATACAAAACACACTTATATACTACAAGTGTTCATTTGGGATTCTTTATTTTTACGTTTCAGTCTCATATATATATATATATATGTATATGTTTGTATATAACTGTGGGATGGTCCAACTTGCTTGATAAATAGTTATGTTGAGCTTACCTAATTTAGATACTCATTGTACGATGGAAATTATATGTCTAACAATGAAGAAAGGCTCCCTTCGGTGATATACAAGTTGTGTTTTGGGACTTGGGAGTTGATGTTCAATTGGTTATATCATATCGTATTATTTTGGTTGTATCATATCGTATCTTATTTTTATACGAGTTTTAAACGGCACAGGTATACATTAACGGGCCATTCCCACACTGTTTTTGTATGAAGCGAAAAGCCCATTGTCCTTGATAAAATACACGTCTCGGTCGGTTAGCTGGGTTAATAGTTTAATACATTACAACCAAATAAACGTGAAACACGTTTCCTTATCTCAAAATAAAAGTGGACCCTTGGCGTAAAAAAAAGGTGGACCCTAGAAATGAAGTCAAACAAAATGAAAGGCCAACGGTACATAATCTTTAAAGTAAATATTTGCATTCACTTCCTCATGGCGTAATTTCGTTTTATCTAATTATTTTTTATTTATATATATTATAATCGTAATCGTCGCTTATTTAAATTTTAATTAAGAAATTAATTTTGTAAATAAATAAATTAAATTAAAAATTATTTAGTCTGTTTACATCATATTGGACCGAGCAATGGACTTGTCAAGCTCTACATTGGACCACGAAGTAAGCCCGTCAAGAAGGCTCCAAAGATCACACAAAACTTATCATCAAGGTCCATGCCGGAAAAGCCCATCATTAGGCCCATGACCTAAACCCTAGCTCTTGCCTATATAAGGGGCGCTATCACCCTCATTTAGGGGGATCCGACTCTCTCACTAGAGAAGCCTCTCTCTCTAGATTTTAGAGCTCTCACCTTTCTCTACATCTACTTTCTCTCTCTAAAGGCTCTAAGCATATTGTATCATGTACAAACAAACACCATTATACTAATGAGAAGAGGGTAACACCGTGGACGTAGCCCGATTTGGGTGAACCACGTACATCCTTGTGTTCTTGGGTCTTGTGCGGTCTTCCTACTCCTCGTTGGAACATTTTATGCTTCAACATAGTCATTCATATATATCAACGAAATAAATAATTTGTAATAAAAAATTTAATTGTTACTAAAATGATAATATATTTGATACATATGAATAATGTTTAAAATGGCGGCCGCCTGATTTGCCTAGGTGGCGCCTGTCTGCTTCAAGGTAAGAAACTACCTCGTATAATGACTAGGTACTTAGGTGGATTTGCGTGTACATCCTTATATATATATTTAGTGTTGTTTTGAACATTACATCTGAATGGTTAAACAAGCTCCAGTCTTATTAATTTATATATATATATATATTTTGAAATGATCATTTATAAAATCATCGGTTCAGATTATGGTACATATAAAAAAAAGATTCAATAAATCGAAATGATGATATACGAAGGTATTACTAATGTATGATACAAATATTATTCAATTTGGAAATTGTATAAATATTTATTAATTTCACATTGTATAAAAAGAAACCACAATTCTTAGTAATTGCTTTGATGATGACATGTTAATAAATGAGAATCACATCAATTAGTCTCCTAATGATATGATCTCTTATTTTAAAACTATTTGGTTATGAATTAAGGCATAATTTTTTAAAATAGTGATTCTTTTTGCATTAATAAACGAGAGGTTATTGTTGAGATTTGTTTTTAAATACAATTTTGACTTAAAAAACAACAAAAAAGGAAATTAATAAAATAAATATCATAAAATTGAAATATTTATTTATTTATATCACGGATTTACGACACATAAATTGAATTTTTTTCTCAATAAATAACCACATAATTATTTTTCAAATAAGAATAATCCGTAACCGAAAGGGAAATTCGTATCTAATTCCCTTTTTTCTTTCTTTTTGGTGGTCTTATCCTTTAAAAGAAAAAAGAAAAAATTATTAATGAACGCGTGGCAGTGAGGCCTATCGGTAACGCGTGGAAGAGGTTCCAATTGGGAACCGTCCAGGTTCATTTGGACTTTTGGTACAAATTGGGAATAAAAAAATAATGACATGTGGACATGTGTCATGTAATACGAACGCGGTCCCTCATAAGACAGATAAAATTGACCTCTATTTCGTTAAGGTCATCGGCCCCCGCCTATAAATATACGCCCCCAAATTTCTTACTCGCAGTATCAATTTGCGAAAGCCTCCTAATTTCCTTGAGATTTGATAAACAGAGAGAAACCTTTGCAAGAAGAAAATGGCGGAACAAGGTCAAGTCATTGCCTGCCACACCGCTGAGGCCTGGAAGGAGCAGCTCGAGAAGGGAAAGGAGACCAAGAAACTGGTATTATGCCCTATTATGATTAATTATTTCCCATTTTCTAGTTTTTCAGTTCATAGATAATATTTGTGCTATTTTTTTTTTGTTATAGATATCTTAGGTTTTTATATAGTGAGTTGCGAAAGGCTGAGTAAATTAGCCGACTTTGAGTTGAAATTGAGAAAGTTTTGAAATCTGGATGACTTTTGTTGTTTACCATTGTTGAATTTAGGGCTAGAGTACAGATCTAGGTCACATTTTTGAAATTAAGAACTGAATTTGGTGTATTGCAGCCTGTATTACTTCTAAACAGAAATAATTTTGTCTTGCTCTACCTGGAGGCCCTGTGATTTTACATATATAGGATTTAGGGTTAATTTGGATTTGCATTTGTGAAAATCTCTTTTGATCGTAAGCTTTTATGCTACAAGTGCTTTTCTTAGAGGCACAACATAATGTTATGAAAATTTCAATTGGGAAGGTATTTCAGTATTTCACACTACTGTTTTTGCACTCATCACTCATAGTTGTGGACCTTGTGGTTATGTTCATTGATACTGTTAGGCAAATTAGAGGAGTGCATAGGAGAAAAGGGAGTGACAATCACTTCATCTCCAAATTCTCAGTGATATTCTAGCTATCCACATTGGGTATCGAACTTGCCTGAATGAGAGTTGAACAGTTGAACCTGAAGCTTGAGATTTGAGAAGCACTTTTAATCCTTTCATAAACGTTCACAAATATGCCCGTACTAAACAGCTGTGTATATATACACAATTATATTTTGGTTGTTGGGATTTTTTTTTTTTATCATGCATTGCTTAACCAATTCATTGGGCATAAGTTGATTCATTTGGTGTAAATTTCAATAGGTGGTGGTGGATTTCACGGCGACATGGTGCCCACCATGCCGATTGATTGCACCAGTCTTTGAGGAGCTAGCTAGGAAGACACCGGAAGTGATATTCCTAAAGGTGGATGTGGATGAACTGAAGGCCGTCTCGGAGGAGTGGGGTGTGGAGGCAATGCCTACCTTCCTGTTCATCAAGGAGGGCGTGGTGGTGGACAAGGTTGTCGGTGCCAATAAAGACCGGTTACATATCAAAGTTGCCGAGCATAAAACTGAGCATAAAACTGCAACTATTGCTACTGCTTCTGCTTAAAATCGCTATCTTCGTTGTCGTCTATGGAGATTATGAACTATGAACCTAGCGCTTAATGTTTACTTTGGTTGGTTTAACTTCAATGCGACAATGTCTATTGTGCGTGTATATGCCTGGCTTGCTGCTTTTAACCTTATGCTTGATGGCAAGCATCTATGGATGTTTTTATTATTATGTTATGAATAAGAAATGTTGAAGACATGTAGTGCTTTCTTCCGTACAAATTGAGAATGTTTCTTTTGTTACATACTAATATTTCAGGAACTGGTTTTCACGTTTCGGTTTTATCTTTTGTGCTTTTCGGTTTATTTCAGTTTATCGATTTTGTTTTGATTTGCGCACTCAATAAAAATGGAGGATTGCATGAGAGGAAAAGAGAATTGAAATTCTATTATCTTGTCGTCTTCAACTTCTTTGATTCATTTGATTTGTTATTCCCAGTTCAAAAAACTATTTCACTTAAGGGTGACAATTTTTTACACGATTCGATATATAATTTGAAGTCCGTATAAAATTTATCCGGATTTACTTGTTATGATATGTTTAATAAATGGGTAATTTCAGTTTAATCTACTCATTAATATAATGACTTATATATTAACATGTTTAATAAACGGATTAATCACTAATCCATTATCTGCACATTTACTTTTATATATACCTATTAACCTATTGAATCTTATTGTTTAAATAGATTAAATGCGTTAAACATATAAAACATATTATAAGTCAATTGGATTCGAACATAACCTATTTATTAAATGGGTTAAATAGGTTACATAGTTTACTTGATTCATTAACAGATCGGGTTTGATTGGATATTTTTGACATGGGTATTAAATGAGTCAGATTCAAGTTAGGGTATACTGGGTAAAATAGATTTAATGACATAATACGGTCTCGACACGACACGATCGATTGTCAATTCCAACTTCAACCACTTATTTTAAGCCTAATTCTAGCACCTCATTGCAAATTAGAGAATTCAAATTAAAAATATTTAAATAAAATTATAAATGAATGCCTATCAAAATGAATAAATTTAGTCGATGTCTAGGTGTTAAAATTAAGCCCTAAGAAAATGTAGATATGAACATGAATCTGTTTTTTAATGCATGTGAATCGATAGATTTCACATTAAAATTTAGATATGAATCATACAATTCACGTATGATATAAATAGATTTGAATTTGTATTAGATTTGAATGGAAGAAAATTTAATCCGAATCCGATTTATTTACATGTCTAAATACAATAAAGTCAAAAGACTACTACGAGTCAAGACCACAACTAAACTACGATGTTTATAAAAATTTATACGTAATCGAATCAATTAAAGTAGATATATTATTTTCAGTTATTTTATGAGTTGTATTTCCGAATCTCACTTTCATAATTTAGGTTATATCAGAGCAAACATTCATTTATAAACATCGGTCTCAAGTCATTAACTAGGAAAAACTAAAAAAGGATCAAATCAAAATTTAGTTGTGCTTGATTGTATAGAAGAGAAACAACACATAATGCACGACCAAAATAACATTGCGTGGTGAAGATGTATGTATTTGGGCTGGGCTTTAATATCGCGTCCACACCGCGTGACTATATTGAATTTGGGCCTCTCATTTTTTTCCAGGTTCATTTTGGACCCATATTCTCACTAACCGACAATAATCTATTTAACGTCACTGTCTCACTGACTTATGTGTATGCGTCCCGTACAAGTGATGGCATTTCCGCAATAAACATTGAAAGCTTGAGCTCTTTGTAAGGCCGACCGTGGGCTATATATAAGCGGATCCGGAGCCCCATTTCAGTCATCGCAAAATTAATCCAGTAGTGAAGAAGAGAACCCTAGATTGCTTGGGAATCAAACTACTTAGAAAGAAAGCAAGTAAATGGCGGAAAAAGGTCAAGTCATCGGCTGCCACTCCACCGCCGACTGGGAGGAGCAACTCCAGAAGGGCACCGTGAACAAGAATTTGGTATTTCAAATCTCCCTCTTTTTCTTTTCTTCGTAAAATTTAATTTTTCAGTCATCTGAAGTTTAAAGGGTTTAGTAGATTAGCTTGTTTTGGAGCTTCGTGTGAAAGTTTGACTTGCCTTTTTATTCTCATTCCTGTGATAAATATATTGGCTTTGGATTTTTTAATCAGCTTCGTTCTTTGGGGATTTTGATTATATTGCTCAATTAATCTGCCATTGAATTTGTGGTTACAATCTTGGGTCAAATTTAAAAAATTAAGATCATGATTCGGTTTTTTTGCCTCATACATTTGTGAATAGGAAGAATTGTCTTATTCTACCGGCTTGGTAATTACTAATTTGGATATGGCTTAAAAACCTGGGTTTTTGTGCATTGGCTACCTGGGTTTTTGTGCATCGGTTAAGCCAATTGATACATAAATAAATTTGGTTCCTATTGTAATGCTGGTGGTCAATTTCATGCAATGGATTCTTTGGACTTTTTTACAAGGAGATGCATGAGAATAACTCGTTGTCTAGCTCTAGCTGCCAAATTTCGGCCTATTGGGTTTGAAACTTTGAATGTATGAAAATGCTGGTGGTGAATTTGGTCTCTTGTAATTTTTTGACTTACTTACAAGGAGATGTAGAAGATTATTTGGGTTTGAAACTTTGAATGAATGAAAATTTATCGTAGTGATTACCCTTTAAAAGTAACCCTGTATGAACTGTTCATAGCGGGTGATGGATTTGGTGTTATCCTTATACAATGCTTAACCATTGAATTCCATTAATCTGGTGTGGATTTTAATAGATTGTGGTGGATTTCACGGCTGCATGGTGTGGACCATGCCGGGTCATTGCCCCAGTCTTGACAGACTTGGCTAAGAAGACCCCGGAAGTGACATTCCTAAAGGTCGATGTGGATGAACTGAGTGCTGTTTCTGAGGAGTGGGGCGTGGAGGCAATGCCTACTTTCTTGTTCTTCAAGGAAGGAAAGATCATTGACAAGGTTGTGGGTGCTAAGAAGGAGGAATTACAGCATAAAGTAGCAAAGCATGGACCTTCACCTGCTGCTGCTGCTCCTGCTGCAACTGCTTCTGCTGCAACTGCTTCTGCTTAACTTCTATCGTTTAAGTCGAGATTGCGAACCTCTCATTGTATTTTTCTAGTTTATAATTTTTATGGGTTTCTTTAATCAAATGGGAATGCTTGTTTACTATGTTTATACAATTGGGAGGAAGTTGAATTGAATATCGAAATTTTCGGTTCTGCATTACTTGTTTTTCGAATTTGAATGTAACTTGAATTCTCGGGAGAACATTAAAAACTTGAGATATTTTGTAAATGTGGTGATTTTCACTCTCCCTGATTTCTCTTCAGGTGCACCTTTTAACTTTGTCTTTCAATTATGTAAATCACAGGAGAATCAAGTAAATGGGGTGATTGTCACTCTCCCTGATTTCTCTTCAGGTGCTACTTTGAACTTTTAGTCTTTCAATTACGTAAATCAAAGGAGAATCAATGTACTTACTAAGTGCAGCCTTATGTTTAAGACTGATGGGCCAGATTGAGTAAATCAAAATAAAATAAATGAACATTAAAAAAAAAGTGTGCAGCTTCTTTATTAGTTGCCGTACTTCAATGGGATTGAATCATTCTAGCACTGCCTGAGTTCAATTTTCAGCGGTAGCTCATGTGGCCAGGGTGTTACTCCCGGTCCAAGTGAGGTTAAGTCAAGTGAGAAAAAGTGATTAGTCGAGGTCATTGCTCACCTCCCAGCGCGAGTGAGGATTAGTCGAGGTTTGAGAAAAAGTGATTAGTTGAGGTCATTGCTTGCCTCCCAGTTCAAGTGAGGATTAATTGAGGTGTGAGAATTAGTCGACGTAAGCACAAGCTGACTTGAAGACCCTGTGGTGAAAATTACAATTACCAAAACAAAGTATATAATAAAAAGGCATGGGCACCTCGTGGTGACAATTACAATTACCAAAAAAAAAAAAGGTACATAATAAACATAATCCATGCATTTCCATTCCCACTGTTGCTCAACTAGCATTACCAAAGCATCATAGCATAAGTTGGGTCGTTTATTTGTACAATCAATCGCTGGTGGTAAGATCTGGATAAAAAGGGCAGGGAATAAGGGTCAAAACAACTCGAGGCCAAAAGCAGTTGCCTTTACTTGAACAACAAGCTACTTGTGGCAAAAGCACTTGCCTTTAATTTAACAACAAACTAATTGTGGCAAAAGAATTTGCCTATAACTTAACATACTACTATACACAATCGCATTATGAATCCAAAAACTTCAAACTTTCATAAATATGGATCAACTAGTAGGTATGGCTTCACTCGTCTTGATTCTTTGCTTCATAGATTGGACGTGTTTTCTGTGTTTTGAAGTCTTTGACCTCCTCTTATAAGGTCTTCATCTCTTCCAATTAGGTTAATTATTCATAACTTGTGTTGAACAAACAGCTTCAACTGATAGATGCTTAAGCACATTCGGACATGGATCTGTCCCAAAGATGCCATTCGATACACCAACCAAGCAACTCTCACGACCGATACAATTCTGCAAGAAAACATGTTTAATGATATCAGTAAATCTGTTCTCATGGAAGAGAAGAAAAGATAAAGAGGTAAAGACTGAAGATAGTAACACGCCTTCTCTACAATGTCATGAGAGTTGGTTGCGTGACAAGTTCCTTGCTGGAAACTTCCACAAGTTCCAGTAGGAGTTCCAAAACTTGCAAACTTAATGCTTGAGATAGACTGCCCCGGCACACATTGCAGATGAACCTGTGCCTGGTGAAGCATTGCAGATTCATGATCACCCTGGACACCAAAAGTTTCACCATTTGGGTGGTGCTCTTGCAAATCACCGCAAACACCAGTCACTGATCTCTTCACTAGGGTTATCTTTGATGGATCCCCTCCGAGTTCCTCAAACACTACCACCAGATTTTTCGTTGGCTTCAACCAGGACCGTGGAACATGGTACCTGGAGAACATAATAAAATCTTGTTGATAACCACATTGAATTTTAAATTTCAACAACTTTAGAAGTAAAGAAGTTTAGAAGGTAATACCATCGTTGAGTTGGTCGTCCACACCCAAGTTGGCACTTGGTTGGCCGGAAAGTCCCAATGTAGCTACACGAACTGCAGTCACCTTTGGCGTATGCCATCCAGTATCGACCTACGCTCTGCCCGTTGATCCACACTTGACCTTTCCCCATCCTCCGCATGTCCAAAGCTAGTGGTTCATTTCCATCAGGTGCATCAAAATTAGCCTGCACATTACAAGCCAGCACTTCAAAATAGTTTCCGAACCCTATTGAAGTTGCTCCCCTTTATTCTTCAAATCCTTACCTTATACCATTTCAAGGTCTGCTTGGTTTGGGTAGCAAGTGAACCTTGCATCCAATCAGCCGATGAAGCTCCAGTTGGAGAGACCAAATTCATTGCTTCTCCCTTGAGGCCAACCTTGTAGAACCACTTCTGGAAGGTCAAGTCTTTCCTTCCATGGACAAGACCATCCACAAAAACTGAACCTTGGACTCCGGTTTTCCATGACTCATAATGAAAGCCAACATTCTTCAACATCAAACAGAAAAGCTCATCAGTAACTGAATTCATTACATGCAATCATCATTTAGTTTAAGTCGGTGAGCACTAACCGGTAATCCAACAGCTATGCTGAGCAGCGCGATTCTGTTTATTCCAGCACCAAGCATCACTGGTCCTGAAAATGTGAATTGCCTCTGCTCCCTAGTTCCAAAGGCGGACCCTGAAAACTTCCCGTTGACAAAAACATGGAGGGCATGGCCTGCTGACTGTACCGTAAGAGTAGGCTTGTTTCCTCCACGAAACTCTGATGGACTGATGTCGAAACTAAGTAACACAGAAGCAGAAATTCAGAAATGATTATTTGAAAATGAAAAAGAAAAAAAAAGATAGGATTGTTTGTGCAGGTGCTCACTTGGTCATGTACCACAGATAATCACTAGCATCTCTAGTGACATTTATCTGCTCTAGAAGTCCAACAGCTTCAATGCTTGATCTCTCATGTAGAGAAGAAATATCCTCATCATAAGTCTGCCATGAAAACAACCGAGTATTGGTCGGGATCATCTGCACCCTTGAAGTTTGAACTCCGACCTTCATGACACAAGGACAGTTGTGTATCAGTATCTTAGTTGCCAATTTCTATAACAAATATAAGGAGACTGCAATCCGAAAATTTCCGTTGCATCCTTTCTTACCTTTGCGGTGTTAAATACTACATTTCTGCAATCAGGAAGGATGCTTATGGACCAAGGAGGCAAATCATAATGCATATTATTAAACGTCACTCTTCCTCCCATTGAGTGGAAGTTTGAGAGAAAAGCTGCGCATCTTCTTGGTCCTGAATTGAATACAAAAGCCTGGAAGATAACCAAGATATGTAATGCTTTCCGAAAAGGTTAATGAAAGACGAAAGTAGACAAATTGAAGAAGGCAAACCTGCTGATAGGTTCCTAATGAAGAGACAACAGGATCTGAAGAAACTAAAGAATGTTCACATAGCTTGATAGCCTTGTGAAGCTGCTTCAGATGACCGTATTTAGGTTCTCTGATCAAACCTGATATCAGACAATATAATTGAGATTCTGGTTTATACATCCCAAAAATATCTATTCAAAATCATCACACTGAATTTGAAGCTTTTACCATATTCGTCAATGGGAGCATCATAGTCATAACTGGTTGTGATAAACGGGCCTCCAGCAGTGCGTCCGAAGTTGGTTCCTCCATGATACTGTCATAAACCAAAAGCATCGAAGCTCAAGCAGTGACAAAATTTTATGGTTTGAAACTGAGCTGATGAACAAGGGAACCAACCATGTAGTAATTAACAAATGAGCCACCCTTTAGTATGAATCGAGCAACTGCAAAAGCCAAATCTTGAACAGGTCGATGGTGAATTGTGCCACCAAATTCTGTAAACCTAATCATTTTTGTTGGGTTAAAGCATTAGGAGAACGAATTCGAAAACATCTATGAATTCCCAGTACTAGTAAAAACCTAAAGATCCACCTACCAGCCACTCCAAGCCTCAGTCCACATTTTAGGCTTATAAGGTTTATTGGGACTGAATCCATCACAGTAAAAACCATTACATGCATTTATCTGTTGCCAAAATATAAACAAACAACATTACAAAACTCAGAAAGGAAATGGGGAATAAAGCAAGAAACTTGAACTAAATGTTGAACTTGACATTCAAGAAAGCAACAATCTTTACTAGATTTTGAGAGTGAAAATGAAGATGAAGATAGATTACCATAGAATCCGGGGCGTCGTCTTCCTTACACATCACCCATGGGACTCCTGTATCCAATGCCACGGCCATTTGGGCTGCCCAGTTAACGTAGGCATGACCAGCAGCTCCAAGTGCCTTGCTTTCTGGCCCATACTCATTCTCAATCTGCACATTTGAAAATTCAATTTAGAAATCAAACAAATTCATCAATTACTTACCCATTATAAAACATCAAGAAATTTACATTACAAGGCCATGGATCAAGAATCTCTCACCTGGGAAAGTATGATGGGCCCACCCTGTGATGCAAATAGCTTTTCATTTTTCATCATTTGGACAATTTTCTGGGTGAACCCTTGCATTGCCATCTTCACCCAAAAAAAAAAAAAAGGGGAAAAAAGGGTAGTTTTAGTTACAATAAAGCCACCTAATTCTATCAGAACCAAATCTGAGATTTTCAATAGAGAATATGAGAAGAAGAACCTTGAATGGCCCATTATCTGTTCTGAAGCTGATTCCAGGGACATATTTGAGCCAAACTGGCAATCCTCTGTAAGAATGAGAGTCACTCAAAATAGATTATTAAAATAGAACCAAAAAAGAAAAAGAAAAAGGGAATTATATGAAAGAAGCATTTACTCTGAACTGTAGTAAAATAAATGCATAAATAAATAATGGAAGAAAAAAGAAAAAACTGCACGGTACCCAAAATTCCACTCTGCACAGACATAAGGTCCAATGCGCAGATGGAGATACAGCCCGGCTCTCTGCACCGTCTTTATGAACCGTACCAGATCGTACCTCCCCTCAAAATTGTACTAAAATTCAAAATAAAAAGTATAAAATTAGAATTAAGAAGCAAAAAAAATTTTCAAACTTGAAGTGAGAAGAGTAGAGTAAATAATACATTGCCAGGAGAAGGTTCATGGCCATTCCAGAAGACATAAGTGTCGATGACATCCAAGCCTCCATCTTTCGCCTTCTGTATGAGACCTTCCCACATCTGCAGCAAAACCCATGTCACAAAAATCAACAAAAATAATCACATTCTTGCGAAATTGTGAAACTGTGAAATATTACCTCAGGGGTGCTTCTGGGATAGTGAATTGAGCCGGAAATAAGTAATCTTCTGTGGCCATTGATGATAATGGCCTTCCTGTCGTAAGTGACGGTGGTGCAGCGAATCAGCTGAGAGGCGATGGAGAAGTAGATGAAGAAGAAAGGTAAGAGCTTGAAAACTGAGATAGTTTCCATGGGAGACGATGTGGAGGGAAATTTGAAAAGAGAGATTGAGAATGGTGGAATGTGAGAGAGAGAGAGAGAGAAGAGGTGCTTCTGATCTACAAATCTGCAGTGACAGAGTGACATTGACACCAATTGGCTTGGATTGTACTGAGAGAGACTGCTTAAATTAGCTGTATTAATAAATAAATGGCACGATGGTGCAGCTTGGAGCTGGAAGATTAATTAATTTTAAGATACCAGATTAGTATATCTAATCAATTTATGATTCAAAATTAAATCTAAGATTTGTTGCGATTTGATTTCCAACATTATTTCATTGATGAAGTTGCCAAATTTAAAATTACGCCCATATTTAAACAAAAGTAAAAGTAAATTTAAAGGATGTTATTTTAATTTTTGTTCTTTTAAAAATCTCTCGGTAGATTAACTTGTCATTTACACTTATTAATAGGCATTATAAATAAAAGAAAATAAAATATCATATATCGCTTTAACATGAATACGTAACCAAAATTATTACTTAAAATTCGGTAGATTTTGAATTATCTTTCATTAAAAAATAGCTAAAATGCTAAAAAAAATATGAGTAGTTGGGGGTGGATTAGGTTTTATGATGCCATACAAGAGCAATAGGGCATGATGATGATGAAGCCACATGCTTTTCAAAAACATGTAAAGACAGCATCTCATGTGTAACCAAAGCTAGTGCATTTTGTGTTATTTCCTTTGTTTGCTTGCAGCTCCCTATGGCCTACCCCCAAAGCCCTGTCTTCCATTCTTGATATATAATGCACATGACTTTGAGTCTGTGACTGTCTGAGTAACCAAAGCTAGCTTCTTGTCATCTTCCATAGCTTAGCTACTACATGTGATCTGCCTTTGTTTTGTGCGGCCATTAATACAAAAACATTAACTAGACTATTTAAGTCACAAGCAGATCGAGTCCTAACATATTTTTTTGATAAATTAACTGGGAAATGGTAATATAATATATATATATATATACACACATGTTCATTATCAGTCATACACGAGAGTCAAATTCGAGATCTCACATATAACGTGCGAAGAAGAATATGGCCCTTTACAACGGTAGTTGAGTTATACATCCATTTTTTTGATAATAATATTGCACCGTCACCTTGTAGATAATAATATATATATATATATATTTAGTTGATGAATGTACGTCGCACCGTCTGAGTTTCCACCTGTCTCCCACAAATATTGAAAAGGAAAGAAAGGAAGATGATGAGGACCGAGGACAGGAGGCAGAAGCCTAAAGACAGCGGACCATCGCTGGGCCTGGTCCATTCCTCTGACTTCAGTCTTCATAATTACAAAAAAACCCTAGGGTCCCTTTATTTTTGTAATAAAAACCCCAACCATAATTTCTAACTTCATTTTCACTCCTTGGGATATTCATTTAATATAGGGCACGTACCCTTATGTTTGTGCAAAGGCATGTGCTAATTGTTTATTTTTTTTACTTGAATTACAAGCATCAAACCAAAAAGCGAACAAGTATATTTAAAATAGAGTAAATTTATTCGGTTAAAATCAATCGACTGAAAGAAAAAAAACATAAAAACATATCGTACGTTAATGTAGAAATTTATTTACATGGGAGAGATAAATTAATTACTATCACATATTATATTATCGAAATTTAAATTTAAAATTACTAATCTGTAATATCAAGACTCTCATCAACAAAATTATACATAATTAACATATGTAATCGTAATACACGTACACTTAAATCTTAATTAAAATATCTTCATGCATGCTTTGTTAGCATGTAATTATGAAAAAGTTG
This sequence comes from Prinsepia uniflora, assembly GCA_032719365.1. Lineage (NCBI taxonomy): Eukaryota > Viridiplantae > Streptophyta > Magnoliopsida > Rosales > Rosaceae > Prinsepia > Prinsepia uniflora. The sequence continues at coordinate 77,673,681 of CM064868.1, read as the reverse complement.
GTCGAAGTTGATTATCAAATAAGATTTGATACCTTCAAGTCAAATAAACAATCATCATTATCATTTGAATTCGAATTCAAAAAAGGTTAGCACTTTGAAAAAAAAAAACCAATACGACTTACAGACAAAGAAAAAACACTCGTAAAAAGAAAAAGAAAAAAAAAAGAGGGGGATTATTTTATTAAAAAAAGAAAAAGAAGAAAAGAAGAAGGGCAGATGGTGCAACAAGATTTGAAGACATAAAATGGAAAGGGCACGATGAACGGGCGTTTGTTTGTTTGTTTGTGGGTGCACGTGAATTTGGTCCGCTAGATCTCCGTTCCGTTTACGTCGGTGCGAAGTATTTTGCTGTCCCAGGACCAGACCACAGCCACTCGCCTTCCTTCAATTTCATCTTGTCCTGGACAAACAGTACTTACAGCGCACAATCAGCGCACAATGGATATACTTTTTGTCCCTTCACAGGTAATTTTTTTGTAAGTAAAATACAAAGTGCTTAACCATTGGGCTTCAAATTGGATATCCCGCATATGAGTCTCTTATAATCTCAGAGGCCCAAATTAAAATTTGGGCCGCCCAAACTTCTTCTTTCTTTCAGTCCAAGACATTTTCTTTAGGTCAGTTCGAACATTGTCGGACCTCTGTTTTCTTATTGGAGAGGCTCCTCTGCTCAATGACCGGTGGAGGTGGCTCTTTTTCCCGCCGGCCTCCGCTGCCACCACTATGCCCTACTGTGTTTTTTATCTCCGCCGCTTTTTTCCCCCTGTTTCATTCTCACAAGGTCAGGAAATGACAGAGGAATATATGGAAGGAAAAAAAATAGGATTCTTGGAATCCAAGTAAAAGCAAAACAAGTATTAGCAGAAAGAAGAATATTTCTGTTTGAATTCTGAAGAAATAAACAATGATTGGAAATGTGGGTGATCGATTTACCATCACGTACTGTCCAGTCCCATCTGATTCTGATATCCCCTGCACAGAAAGGGACCATATATTCCGAGACGGGAATAAAGGCTTGCTCTGCGAGACTGCGTCACAAATGCTCTCTAGCTAGCGAAAGCCTAAAGGTAAGCTCTTTTCTTTCTGAGGTCACACGAGAATCATTCTTTTTACTTTGAAGCCACTCGTTCATAGTGGAGAAGAGAATTAGCTTCTTCGAGAGAGTTAAGCTACCTATAAAGTATTGTCTTAAACCCTTGCACCAATGCACACTTTGTGTTTGTATAAATGCCTAGCTCATCCGTCATTTCTTCATAGTGCAACATCCAATATCAATCTGCTTATCAGTTTTGCGGTAACTGCTCCAAAATGGTAAGTGGGTGGTTATTTGTTTTGCGTGATTTGTTTTTTAACTTATGTGACTGGCTAACTTGAGCTGGACATTAATGGTGGCTGCAGAGTACTTTTGAAGAATCCGACAACAGATCTGTCTCGCTTGGGCCGTGGGGAGGCGAAAACGGCCTCGTTTGGAATGATGGGGTTTATTCAACGGTGAAGCAGTTGGTGATAGCTCATGGAGCTGCCATTGACTCCATACAGATTGAATATGATGAGAAAGGAGCCTCAATTTGGTCAGACAGGCATGGTGGAAATGGAGGCTGGAAAGTAGACAAGGTTAAAACTTTGTATACGCACTCTCTCTAGTTATTAACTTGACATACAAGTTGTCATCTAGTCACATAATCTTTCAAAAATTAATCTTGCGCAGGTGAAGCTTGCTTATCCAGAAGAATTTTTAACCTCGATTGAGGGATATTATGGTAAAGTAAGTGACTGGGGACCGGTCTCAATTAGAGCACTTACTTTCAAGAGCAACAAAAGAATTTATGGGCCATTTGGAACTCAACAAGGGACAAAATTTTCTTTCCCGGTGACAGCTGGGAGTAATAAGATTGTTGGGTTCCATGGCAAGTCTGGGTGGTATCTTGATTCTATAGGAGTTCACCTAAAACCTCTTGATCAGATTGATCAAAACTACCCTTCCAAATGTCTTCTTCAAACACAGTATTTTTCCACCAGCGGTACTGATCAGAACCTTGGTGGCTACTCTGTCATCCAAAACTGTGATGTATTCTTCGCGATAAGACCCAAAGATGATCACTCTGCTACTAAACCAGCTGCAGCGCCTGTTCCAGTACCCAACAAGCTCTCCCGGCAGTTTTCTGATTCTGGAGATGAGTTAAGTGATATAGGAACCAAACACAGGGTAAGGAAAAGGATCGTCCTTTACTCGTCACTTTCTTTGATTTCTTTTTCCTGGTTTTTCAATTAGAAAATGACCCATGTTGTTGTTCATTTCAGACGCCAAGTATTGAGAAGGTTCCTTCAATAGTTGAAGGGGTGGTAACATATGGTCCATGGGGAGGGCTTGGTGGTTCTGCATTTGATGATGGAATTTATTCCGGCATTAGACAGATCAAGTTATCAAGAAACGTGGTAGTTGTATACATCAAAGTTCAGTATGATAAAGATGGTGAAGCTGTTTGGGGAAGCAGACATGGCGGGACTGGAGGATATAAAACCGACAAGGTCATGAGTAATCAGTTCTTAATTAAACTGTTACTGTTAACTCAATAAATTATGCTTGATCTGATTGGATTTATGTTGTGTATATTTATGTGCAGATAGTTTTTGATTATCCGAATGAAACCTTGACACATATAACAGGAACATTTGGGCCTGCAATAATGATGGGGCCTAACGTGATCAAGTCCCTCACTTTCCACACCACCCAAAAGATGCATGGTCCATATGGGGAAGAGCAAGGAACTCCTTTCACCACTAGGCTTAAAGAGGGCAAAATTGTTGGAATTCATGGGAGGCAGGGTTTGTTCTTAGATGCTCTTGGAGTTCATGCCATAGAAGGAAAGGTCCATGTAGAGACTAAGACCCAGACTCATACTCAGACTCAGACTAAAACTAAGACTCAGACTCAGACACCAGCTGTCACAAGTAGTCCTAATACTTGCACCGCAATCATCCCAAAAGAGTCTGCAGGGCCCATTACTGAGATGGATAATTCTCACTGGACTAATAAACTACTGATGGCAAACAGAGGAAAAGTTGAAGAGGTAATTAAGTTTGATATTAGTTGATGATTCAAAAATTTTACCTTCTGCTAATTTTATGTTTAATTACTTTTGAGTTTGGCCAGGTTGCTTCTGGAGTGATAAAAGAGCCAGCTCCATGTGGGCCAGGCCCTTGGGGTGGAGAAGGGGGTAGACCATGGGATGATGGTGTGTTTTCTGGGATTCGGCAGATTCATCTAACGAGAGCTGCAGAAGGCATTTGCTCAGTGCAGATTGAGTATGACCAAAATGGTCAGTTCATTTGGTCTGCCAAACATGGAGGCAATGGAGGAACTTCCCCTCATCGAGTACTAATCAACGCTTAATCAATATCTTAATCAATGTATATGTGTGTCAAATCTGCTTAATTACTAATTACATGTATTTGTTTTGCAGATAAAATTGGACTATCCTCATGAAATTCTGTCCTGCATTTCTGGGTATTATGGTTGCGTAAGCAAAGGTGAGAGGCCTGAGATCGTGAAGTCGCTGACTTTTCATACGAGCAGAGGGAAGTATGGGCCATTTGGAGAACAGGTTGGGACATTTTTCACTTCGACGACCACCGAGGGGAAGGCGGTGGGATTCCATGGGAGGAGCAGCTTGTATTTGGATGCCATTGGAGTTCATATGCAGCATTGGCTTGGAAGTGGTCAGAAAAATAGCTCCAAGCTTTCCCTCTTCAAGAAATTCTGATCAATAATGTCTCTTGCCATTGTTGAAGTTCACCAAGCAGGAAAGCTGAATAGGTTATTGCCTCAGATCATCACAGCTGCTTCGCATCGGATTTTGCAATCCAAATTCCAAAGCCTGTCTTTGAATAAGAAGATTTTGTTGTACAATCTCTGTTCCAGTTCTTCACCCAGAATAATTGTAATAATTCTATATGATTTTGGTGTCCCTGCCACGTGTACGTATCTTGTTTGCAAATGATATCTCATGGTCCAACGTGGCAAAATATAAGTGGCTTGTCTCTACAGGCTACAATTTACAACCGCAGGAGATCTTCATTTCTCTCTATCCATTTGTAGTTTACAGTCTCCACTTTTAACGGACACTAACTCTGCAATCTCCAATCAATGTTCGCTTCATCTCAGCTTCCAGCCATGAACTGAAGGAAATCTATGAAAAGCTTGAAACTTTCAACAATGGAGAGTTTTACAATCCCTTGGAAATCAAGCACTCCAATGCCTATGACACCTTCCAAACTCAGCAACCCATCTGAAGTTTCACTGCGACACACTAAACCCACAATCTCTTTATCCAGGAAAGCTATCCCGAAATTCACAGCCACTCATTTAAATTACCTCTGCAAGAATGGCCGGTTCAGCGAGGCCATCACTGTACTTGACTCAATTGCCCAAACTGGGTCTAAGGTAAAATCAACAACTTACATGAATTTACTTCAATCTTGTATTGACATCAATTCTATTCAGCTGGGTAGGAAGCTCCACGAGCGTATTGATTTAGTTGATGACTTAAACCCGTTTGTTGAGACTAAGCTGGTGAGCATGTATGCAAAATGTGGGTTCTTGGATGATGCACGCAAGGTGTTTCATAAAATGCGTGAGAGAAATTTGTATTCCTGGTCAGCCATGATTGGTGCGTGCCTTAGAGACCAAAGATGGAAAGAGGTTGTAGAGCTTTTTTACTCGATGATGGGGGATGGATTTTTGCCTGATTACTTTCTGTTCCCTAAGATATTGCAGGCTTGTGGGAATTGTAGCAATTTCGAAGCCACAAAATTGATACATTCCATTGTGATTCGGTGTAATTTGGCTAGTACTATTCATGTGAATAATTCTATATTAGCAGTGTATGCAAAATGTGGAAAATTGAAGTGGGCAAGGAGGTTTTTTGACAACATGAATGACAAGGATGGTGTGAGTTGGAATGCAATTATATCTGGTTATTGCCACCATGGTGAGGGTGAAGAAGCTCGTAGGCTGTTTGATGCAATGAGCAAAAGAGGGATTGAACCCGGTTTGGTAACTTGGAATACGTTGATTGCTAGTCATAACCAGTTAGGGCATTGTGATCTTGCAATGGAGCTGATGAGGAGGATGGAAATCCGTGGGATAACTCCTGATGTATATACTTGGACTTCAATGATTTCGGGGTTTGCTCAAAACAACAGGAAAAATCAGTCGTTGGATTTGTTCAAGAAGATGCTTTTGGCTGGAGTAGAACCAAATGGGATTACAATCACTAGTGCAATCTCAGCATGCACATCTTTAAAATCACTGAACAAAGGATTGGAAGTATATTCTGTCGCTATAAAGATGGGTTTCATTGATGACTTACTGGTTGGAAATTCTCTCATTGACATGTTTTCGAAGTGTGGGGAACTTGAGGCTGCTCAGAAGGTCTTTGCCATGGTCCCGGAGAAAGATCTCTACACTTGGAACTCGATGATTGGAGGATATTGCCAAGCTAAGTACTGTGGTAAGGCCTATGAACTGTTTATGAAGATGCAGGAATCGGATGTACAGCCCAACACCGTGACGTGGAACGTGATGATCACAGGACACATGCAAAATGGAGACCCGGATCAAGCAATGGACCTCTTCCAAAGGATGGAAAAAGATGGGAAAGTGAAACGGAACACAGCATCATGGAACTCTCTTGTCTCTGGCTACCTCCAACTTGGGGATAAAAACAAGGCTCTTTGGGTATTCAGGCAGATGCAGGCCTACTGTGTCAATCCCAATTCAGTTACCATATTGAGTGTCCTTCCTGCTTGCGCTAATTTAGTTGCCATGAAAAAGGTGAAAGAGATCCATGGAAGTGTATTGCGTAGAAGTCTGGAGTCTGAAGTGCCGGTTGCAAATTCTTTGATAGACACTTATGCCAAATCAGGAAACATAGCATCTTCAAGAATCATATTTGATAGAATGCCATCCAGAGATGTCATCACCTGGAACTCAGCAATCTCTGCCTATGTATTACATGGCCGTTCAGAGGAAGCACTTGATCTTTTTGATCAGATGAAGAAGTCGGGGTTTAAGCCAAATAGAGTTACCTTTGCAAGTATTATTTATGCATACAGTCTTGCTAGAAGGGTAGATGAAGGAACACGAGCATTTTACAGCGTCACTGAAGACTATCAAATTACACCGGACCTAGAACATTACTCCGCTATGGTTGATCTATATGGTCGTGCAGGCAGGGTTGAAGAAGCAATGGCGTTTATTGAATATATGCCCGTAGAACCAGACTCCTCCGTTTGGAGTGCTTTATTTACAGCAGGTAGGATTCATGGGAACCTTGTGTTGGCAATTCGTGCAGGGGAGCATATAATTGAGCTTGAACCCGGAAATGCTTCGATCCAACAGTTAATGCTCCAGTCATATGCTTTATGTGTAAACTCCGAGGAAACTTCAACAATGAGAAAATTTGGAAGAGATAATGCAATGAAGAAATTTCTTGGGCAGTGCTGGATTGAAGTCAAGAACTCAGTGCATACGTTTGTCGCAGGTGAAAGATCGAAACTCTGCTCAATCTGTGTAAACTTGTGGTTACAGAGCATAGAAGAAAAGGCAAAGAGGCCTGATTTTTGTAAAGAGCTTTGTGTTGCGGAAGAAGAGGAGGATATTGGGTGGGTTCATAGTGAAAAACTGGCATTTGTTTTTGCCCTTCTTGACTCCCCGAGTGTACCGAAGAGTATTAGGATTGTGAAGAATCTGAGAATTTGTGGGGAATGCCATAGGATAACCAAGTATATATCAATGGCTTTTGGGTGTGAAATATATTTAAGTGACTCAAAGGCCTTTCACCATTTTAGCAACGGGCGATGTTCTTGTGGAGACTATTGGTAGAGAGATGGTAGAGGAAATCTATAAAAGGCGGAGTTGAATTATTCGGTAGGTTTCAGCTGAAATGGGGCTTTTGTTCAAGACACAGCTCCAGTCGCATCCAACTTCATTCTGTCTCCATAAACATCAACTCTCTGCCTTGAGAACAGATTCAGTGCCAAGCTTCAAAGAGAAGCCGTTGGTCCTCTTCCGGTCTCATGAAACGAATCTTTACTAGGGGGACGCCAATGAAGCAGCGCAATTGGCTCGGAGGATTCAGAAGACAATTGTCCTATTTTTAGGTGATAGCCTTCGGTTCTTCTCTATTTTTTGTTCGTGAGAAGAAAAGAAAAACTAAGCATTATCGGAAAAGCTTTGAGACCCCGCTTGGCCTTGTACAATGTTCGAATTTTTCCCTCACCAGATCCCCTTTGAGGCGTTGATCAAAAGAAATTGAAACTTTTAAAAGGCAATTGACCAATATAACTGTAAAATTGAATGTGTTTTCATTATGAGATAATTATTTGTGATTAGATATGGAATGAAATTTTGCCCTTCTAATTCTACCTTTCGGAAGAAGTGAATATTGAGATTTTTATAGTCGAGCCATCGGTTCACTCCTTTTCTCTACGAAGATAATAATCTTTAAGGAAAAACCAATATTTTCTCTCTTGAGAAACTCTCAAATGGATACTTGGGTGCTTGGGGTGATATGGAAATGAGGGAGATGTCTTCTATTTATACAAGAGTTTTTCCCCTGCCATTAAGCATCCCACCTAGTTTAGTCATGAAGTTGCTTAACCATCAAGCAACCATCCAGCTTAGCCACCGAGTTACCTATAAAGTATTGTCTTAAACCCTTGCACCAATGCGCACTTTATGTTTGTATAAATGCCTAGCTCATCCGTCATTTCTCCATGGTGCAACATCCAATGTCATTCTGCTTATCAACTCGGTAACTGCTCTAAAATGGTAAATGGGTGATAATTTGTTTTCTGTGATTTGTTTTTAGGAATAATTATAAATAGGTCTAATTTTTGAGTTTAACTTATAAGTTAATTTACTATGGTAAATAGAGACAGTAAAAAATAAATAACGTTTTTTTTATTATTTGTCAAATTATATCAATTTTTAGTCCTTTATTTTTTAAATAATTACAAGTATGTCATTACATATTATATTTATATACATACTAATATCTGATTCTAGACTTACAGGTAAATTAAATAATATTACCTACTTAACTCTCTCGTATAAACAAAATACCTACCAATATCTAATTCTAAACTTACAAGAAAATTAATAATATTACTTACTTAACTCTTCCGTATAAATAAGATATTTATATATATAGAAATTCTAATTGTATCATAATAGGTATATTTTTTTATATATACATGTCTCAAAATAAAATAAAATAAACAAGTTCTTATTAATTTATCTACGAAAAGTAATAAGATAAATAATGTACTTGTAACTCTCTGGTTCTTCAAAAGTAACAGACGTTATCTGATAAAATAAATATAAAATAAATCTTCTGAAGTTTAGTTAGAATTATCTTAATTTAATTAATTTTGAAAAATAAATATAAAATAATAATATTTAAAATTTGAAAGTTTCTCATCCTTATTCGAAAAAATGGTATAAACGGTATTTAAAAACTAAAAAAAAAAAAAAACCATAAAAGCACACAGTAAAAGTTTGCAAAAAAAAAGAAGTAAATTGACTATTTTATATGATATGTGGACTAATTTATAAGTTAGGCTTAAAAATTGGACTAATTTATAATTAATACTTGTTTTTATAACTTATGTACCTGGCTAACATGAGATGGGCATTAATGGTGGCTGCAGAGTACTTCCGAAGGATCCGAGAACAAATCTGTCTCACTTGAGCCATAGGGAGTCGATACCGACCTCATTTGGGATGTTGGGGTTTACTCAAAGGTGAAGCAGTTGGAGATAGCTCATGGAGCTGCCATTGACTCCGTACAGATTGAATATGATTACTTGATTAGAAAGGAACCTCAATTTGGTCAGATAGGCATGGTGGAAATGGAGGCCCGAAAACAGACAAGGTTACAACTTTGTATGCACACACTCTCTCCAGTTAGTAACTTGAGGTATCATCTAGTCACATAAGCTTTCATAAATTAATCTTGTGCAGGTGAAGCTTGCCTATCCAGAAATTTTTTTAACTTCGATTGAGGGATATTATGGTTAAGACTGGGGACCGGTCTCAATTCGATCACTTGCTTTCAAGAGCAACAAAAGAATTTATGGACCATTTGGAACTCAACAAGGAACGATATTTTCATTCCCAGTGACAGCTGGGAGTAACAAGATTGTTGGGTTCCATGGTAAGTCTGGGTGGTATCTTGATTCTATAGGAGTTCACCTAAAACCGATCTTGATAATGTCTTATTCAAATACAGTATTCTTCCACCAGCGGTACTGATCAGAAACTTGGTGGATACTCCGTCATCCAAAACTGTGATGTATTCTTCGCGACAAGACCCAAAGATGATCACTATGCTACTAAACCAGCTGCAGCACCTGTTCCAGTACCCAACAAGCTCTCCCAGCAGTTTTCTGATTCTGGAGATGAGTTAAAGTGATGTTGGAACCAAACACAAGGTAAGGAAAAGGATTTTCCTTTACTCGTCACTTCTTTGATTTCTTTTTCCAGGTTATTCAATTTGAAAATTCCCATGTAAGTTGTTGTTCATTTCAGACGCCAAGTATTGAGAAGGTTCCTTCAACAGTTGAAGGGGTGGTAAAATATGGTCCATGGGGAGGGCTTGGTGGCTCTACATATGATGGGAAAAAAACTCTCCCCATATTTGTGTTTCTTCACGGCTCAAATGAGAGAACAAAGAATAAAATATTTGAGTGATGGCTAATGATGATGATTGAACATAATTAAAGATGATTGAATGATTAAAGGATAATAAAACAATATGATGGTGTTTTCCCCAAAACATGGAGCTGATTTATGGCCTTAAATCAAGGGATGGGTGACACTTGTCACTCATCTGGATGTGTTCAATCATCGGGCACTGTTCATATTAAAATAATATTTTAATCCCGGTTCGTTCGGTTAATCGAGTCCGTTTCCGTGACCCTAACTTCATCGTCGAATCTCCGATTTCGGCATGCCGCCTGTCGTTAGATTCGTATCGACGAGACCTACGTAACGGTCCTTGGCCCTCGTCCATCGGACCTCCCGGTCAAAAAGTCAACATTTGACCCCAATTAACCAAAATTACCAAAATGCCCCTCAACATCCGAACATCATAACTTCCTCCTCGAATGTCGGAATCGAACGTGCCACCTGACTATGAACTCGTGACGTCCCGAACTACGTCACAGTCATCGGTCAAAATCCGTTTGACAGCCCGAACTAAAAGTCAACATTTTGCCCACGCTAGGGGCAAAACGATCATTTTGCACAATTCGTCCGATTTCACTCAACTAATCCCAGATTAGTCACTCCAAACCATAATTAATTATTATTTAGTCCCAACACTCGGGACGGGTCATTACAACCTTTCCCCCTTAAAGAATTTCGTCCCCGAAATTCCAACTATCCGTATTCCACAACTACCTCGTGGAAAACAAATGGTCTCACAACACGTGTACACCCGTACACCCACTAGCCAATGCAGAACTCGTCTGCACACAGACGTCACATCACAGATGCACGTCGTACTACCCACACTCGACCACCTCGAGTGAAATTGGTCACCGAAATTGGAAATGTCACCATTAAGCTGACTCTTTCAGCTTGACGGCTCCCCGTAATCACTAATGTGCCCTGACCTTCGCTCTCAAAGAGAGTCACCAAAACTCACTTGTCAGTCCAAGCTGACACTACTAGCCAAACTGCCACCACTAAGCTTTACCGCCCTTGTAAAGTTCCCAGCATCAACAAATCAGTGACAACACAACGTAAAACAACGTCCGGCAATGTAGCACAAGATCAACAACATGATCTCGCCACACAGGGCAACCCCATTCCTGTAACAAATACCACTCCTCAGTATCCACAACTGTCACCCCTTAGCGATCATAGATGCTGGTAAGGTCACGACACGGTAACATCTCGCCGCAAAGCAACTTGCGGTCACACTAACCACCAACTCATTCATCCTGAGTATAAGCATACCGTCATCACACTCAAGCAGACGGTGTAACTGGAACACGTTGAACACAAGCCTAGCAGTGATCACACAACTCAACACTAAAGTTATACTAGCCAACCTTGGCTAAGAGCACCTGCTCAAACAATCACTGAATGCATCAAAATCACCCTGCCCAATGCATCGTGTTCAATGTCCAGTTCACGTTTACAACCAAAACCAATGGTATTGGAACTAAGCCAAGCACCAACACGTTTAAGACCCAGTCTTGGAAGCAAGAACGGTGAGCAAGACCCGTGAGCTTGAGAAGCAAGAACGGTAAGCAAGACCCGTGAGCTTGGGAAGGTAAGATCGGTGAACGATCCCACATCGCTCAGGGAGGGAAAGGTGAAGTGCCTTATATGTGTGGGCAAAGGCGCAAATATCCCTTGTCTGGCAGGTGCTGAAGGGTAGTTTCGAGTTTTCAGTTGACTTGTCAGACGGGAGCAGGACCGGACACGGTTATCTATGTCCTTCAGGGACGGGTCCTGTCAGAATGGTATCAGAGCCGGACCCTGACCGGAAGTGTGCCAGCGAGGACGCTGGGCCCCAAGGGGGGTGGATTGTAAGACCCGGTCTTGGAAGCAAGAACGGTGAGCAAGACCCGTGAGCTTGAGAAGCAAGAATGGTGAGCAAGACCCGTGAGCTTGGGAAGGTAAGATCGGTGAACGATCCCACATCGCTCAGGGAGGGAAAGGTGAAGTACCTTATATGTGTGGGCACAGGCGCAAATATCCCTTGTCTGGCAGGTGCTGAAGGGTAGTTTCGAGTTTTCAGTTGACTTGTCAGACGGGAGCAGGACCGGGCACTGTTATCTATGTCCTACAGGGACGGGTCCTGTCAACACAACGCATTCCGGAGGCGAGCAACATATCTTAGGGTCCTTTCCGGGGAAACACATTCACAACCGGAGGCCCTCTCTGGAGCAACACATTCCTACTGGAGTCATCTCAATCATCTTGAAGAATGGTCATAGTAAAAACAGTGGAAACACATTTTCATAAAATGTTGTACCTCAAATCAAATCATTGTTTTATATAGGGTCTCAGCCCAAAACATAGCGCATTCCAGAGGCGAGCAACATATCATAGGATCCTCTCTGGAGAAACACATTCATAATCGGAGGCCCTCCGGGGGAACACATTCCTACCGAAGGCATTTCAATCATCTCGGAGAATGGTCATAGTAAAAACAGTGGAAACACATTGTCATAAAATGTTGTATCTCAAATAAAATCACTATTTTGCGTAGGGTCTCAGCCCAAAACACAGATTCCAAAAACATCATAAAAACGGTGTCTAATCCTCATTTCACAATACTCAAAATCATTATCCAACTAGGTCTCAAGCCCAAAATGCCATTTTCACGCAAATTCGTAAAATCTTTCAGAAACCGACAATTAAATCCACAAATCATCATTCAAATCACTAAGCAATCATTGCATTTCAAACCATGATCATAAGACATTAAAACATATATGCATGCATCATTTATAAATCAAATTCCACTTACAAACAGTCCACGATGTGCGCGCAAAACCCTTGCCGTAAGCCAATCCAAAGCCTTCGGAATGTCCAGGCCTATCCAAATCACATCCCAGGGTCACTAACCTCCAAAACACTAACCAAACAATCTCCGATCGACTTGAAACCACCACCATTGAATTCAGAACATCGAAACCTTTCGAACATGATCAATTTGACCTCGAAATTTATGCCTACGCGTATGAGGGTGCGTGGGCTAGAATTTTGAGGTCAAACCGGTCTTGTTCGAAAGGTTTCGACGATCTAAATCCAATGGTGGTGGTTCAGTTCGATCAGAGATCGTTTGATAGGTCATTTGGAAGTTTTTCTCCTCAGAAAGCGTGCTCGAGAAACGTTCTCGGTTTCAGAATTTTTGGGATTTTTACGTACGAACTTATATGGACTGTTAGTGACCCTCATATGTGATTTGGATAGGCCCGGACGTTCTGAAAGCTTCGGATTGGCTTAGGGTGCGGGTTTTGAGCCCGCAGGATGGACCGTGTGTGTAACGACCCGTCCCGAATATCGGGATTTAATAATATTTAATTGTAATTTACTAATCTGGGATTAGTTGGGCGATTTCGGACGAATTGTGCAAAATGACCGTTTTGCCCCTGGGCGTGGGCAAAACGTTGACTTTTATTTCGGATGGTCAAATGGACTTTGACCGATGACCGTGACGTAGTTCGGGACGTCATGAGTTCATAGACAGGTGGCACGTTCGATTCCGACGTTCGTGGTGAAAGTTATGATGTACGGAAGTCCAGGGGCATTTTCGTAATTTGGACGATGTAGGGGCAAATGTTGACTTTTTGACCGGGATGTCCGATGGCCGAGGGCCAAGGACCGTTACGGAGATTTCGTCGATACGAATTCAATGACAGGCGGCACGCATCAATCGGAGTCCGTATGACCGAGTTACGGGTCAGGATGCGTGAGGGGCATTTTGGTAATTTTCTGCACAAGGGCAGAATTGTAATTTTCTTCACGGGACACTGTTCCATTGAATTAGCCGTGAGGTGGATGCCTTGTGCGATCGATCCCATGTTTGTTTATCAATTAAATGATGGAATTGGACCGGTTTGGGGTGGGATTGCACATGGGAATGAGTTGGCATCGATTGCACGACATGTGCACTGGGTTTTCTATGATTTTCTGGCCAGTGCGGGAACTTTTGCACAGTGGAAATTGGACACTTTTGGATGCCTTTAACGGCTAAATTGAATTAAAGGAATGAAGTGTGTGTCGAGGGCAGTTCACTGAGATTGAGAGATGGAAGAATGGAGTGGAAATGGTGGAGGAATACTCAAAAACCCGAAACTGGGTTCTGGGGAATTCAAATTCGAATTTCCAGTTTCAGGCCAGCCCAAGCCTAATTGATGAGTGATTGAGCTTCCTGGAACTTCAACGAGTCGAACCAGATCAAATGGGGCAAGCTTGGGAGCTCCTAGGGCCGTGAACGGACATGGTGGACGGCCGGAAAACTCGAGCTTGAGTTGTGACGATTGAGGTATTGTCGAGTTAAATTAATTATGCTAATTAGTTCGTATTAGTCCTTATTAACTTCCTGTGAAGTTAATTTGATTTTGGTTAAGGATTGGAGGAGCTCTGGTGATCGACCCGTTTTGGGTGATCACGGGTTGTCGACAAGATTGATCGACGGTTGATGCTAATCATGGACACAGAACTGAAATTGGTGGATTGGTGATTGTTGTAGGATCAAGAACGGATGGAATTGATATCGAATTGAGGGTGTTTGAAACGGATCCTATCGCGGGTAATCTGACCCGTTTACCAGTCATTCGGGTGAAGAAGGAGCACTGTAGCAGGCGCGTGGCTTTCACGCGCAGCCACTCACGGCGGCGCGTGACGGCGCGTGGGCACGAATCTCGAGGTGAGGTCAACATGACTTTTATCCTATACTTTGTAACGAACATTTTGGGATTGGTTTCGTGTCGATCGGACACCGTCTCGATATTGTTCGGGATGTCCGAAGGTTTTAAATCCAATTTAAAAATACTTAAAAATTCGGGAAAATTGCGGGACTTGAATAGGATGTTAATGATGAGGTTAGTGATCCTCTAAATTGATTTGAACAGGATTGGGAGTCCCGGTGATAGTGAGGTGGCCCGGGAGGGCCTATGGCACGCGTATCGAGGCGCTCGGTTAAACGGTCTGTGAGTGGACATTGGTTTTATAAATTCGATGCATGCATAACTGTTTCATGATTGTTATAATTGGGATTATATGATTTATTTTGGATATCAGTGAATTTATATGTTTTCACGCTTTTCGAGGCGATTTACGTGTTTGCACGTGAATCGAGGTTTTCTGGATTTGCACTGATTTCCATAAATATGGATGGATATGATTTCATGAAACGGTTACGGATTTGATAAAGTGAAATCGGGCCAGGGGCCCAGTTAATTTGATGAATCGGGCCAGGGGCCCAATTGAATTATGAAATCGGGCCAGGGGCCCAGTTAACTTATGAATCGGGCCAAGGGCCCAGTTGACTTGTATATGTGATTTCGGGTCGGGGACCCTAAAATGGAATTGAATAAACTATTTCGGATTTGATTCAACCATTTGGACTTATGACGGTTTTATGGAAATTCGGGGCAG
Source organism: Prinsepia uniflora (assembly GCA_032719365.1). Classification (NCBI taxonomy): domain Eukaryota; kingdom Viridiplantae; phylum Streptophyta; class Magnoliopsida; order Rosales; family Rosaceae; genus Prinsepia; species Prinsepia uniflora. The sequence continues at coordinate 77,658,491 of CM064868.1, read as the reverse complement.
GGCCCTTGTGATATTTTGGAAATGAATAATAAAATGTGTTCCATAAAACCATCTCGATATGAGGATATTTATATCCTGGTCTCCTCCAAGTGTCGGGGACACTGGAGAAGTCACGGTGCATTGCCTGCGAGGGCTCATTGTACGGAGCTACCGGACCGTATAGTGATCCAGGAGCAGGATTGCTAGACGTCATGGACGTCAGACATCGGGGATGTCAGAGATATGGACCCGGTGAGACCCCGGGCAGCACGCGTTGCTTAATACCGTGAGATATGACGTCTGGAACGTCAAGCGTCTAGGACGCTAAGCATCGGGGATGCCGGAGATGGAAAAATAATAAATGAATATTACTGGATTGATGAAATAACTCTTGGATTTACTTTTGGAAATTGAAAATATGCTTTGGTTTCCGGGCTAAGGCCCTAATGGTTATTTCTAAATAAATATGGGATTATTGGTTTTGGTGCATGCATATGATTTTACTGAGGGGCATAAATGTCTTATAAATGTTTTAAGCAGACTTGTTTATTTTCGTCCACTCACAGCTTTTGTTTTCAATGCCCTTCAGGTTGATTCCGGATACGACTGCAGCAGAGACTTGAGCATCGCACACCTCCTCCATCGATCCTTACGCACTCTGGAAGCCCGTTTGGGCAATGGCAATCGGTTATCCCTTGTTTGGCGCCTCTTGTCAGACGGGAGCACGTCACATTCCATGGTAATCCCGGGGGGATTGGGATGGGTCGTGTCAGTGTGTGAGTGGACTTTGGTTTATAAATGATGCATGCATATATGTTTTAATGTTTTATGAATATGGTTTGAAATGCAAAGTTTGCATATGGTTTTCAATGATGAATTGCATAAAGAGTTATATGTTGGTAGGATCATAGTTTGAAAATGAAAGATTTTATGGATTTACGTGAAAATGGTTTTTTGGGCTTGAGACCTAGTTTATTATTGAGTTTGACTTAGTTTATAGTTAAACGTATCCCTCGTCATTGGGCCGGGTCGAGTAAACCCGCCCCAATTTTTTTGGGCTTGGACCGGGTCGGGTCAAGCTTATTAAATAATTTTTTAATTTACGGGCCGGGTCGGGCAGGCTTACTTACATATATAAAAACCCTTGGGCTTTATCAGGCCAGGCTTTATCTGGATTTTCGAGTCGGGCCTACTAAGCCCACTTGGACCGGGATTACGTGGGCTTTTCCAATAAACTATTTTTTAAATTTTAAAGTTACAAAAAAAAATATGAATATAAAAAAATCTTAATAATGGAAAAAAAAAATACACAAGGGTGCAAAAATGTGGCCTCGTTAAAACCTTACCTTAAAAACCCTAACAAAACTGCTCAAGAGTACCCAACTAGAGGGAAGAATGGGAACGTGGAAAAGGTTAGGGTTGAGTGAAATTTATTTAAGTATGTGAACATAGGGTTAGTTGGTTAGGATTTGTATTGGGTATTGCCTATTGAGTTTTCTAAAATAAATTAGGTGGACTTGGGGTTGAGATTTGGATTTGGACTGAAATATTAATATTAAAAATGGGTTAGGTATTAATTCTTAAATAATAAGAATTTTATATATTCGGGCTTATGAGCCGGGTTTATACGGGTGGGTCGGGCTGAGCATACTAGGCTTTATTGGGCTCGGGCCTATCGGGTTTGAACACCATAAGCCCAAGCACAGCCCGCTAACTCTCGGGCCGGTCCGGCCCACATCCCATAGCGGGTCAGGCCGGGCTTTTGTCTACCGGGCTTATCAGGCCTCCATAAGCCCATGGGCTTTTGGGCCAAATGGTGAGGGTAAGTTAAACGTAAAATTGAACAATGTTTTGATTGATGAAATTATTTGAGTATTGTGAAATGAGGACTGGACATTATTTTTATGATGTTGTGGCAATTGTGTTTTTGGGCTGAGACCCTATGCGAAACAGTGATTTGATTTGAAAAACAACGGTTTTGAAAATGTGTTTCCACTGTTTTTACTATGACCATTCTCCTAGATGATTGAGATGACTCCGATAGGAATGTGTTTTGACAGGACCCGTCCCAATCCCCCTGGTTTATCGTGGGATGTGCCCTACTCCCGTCTGACACCACGTGCCAGATCAGGGATAAAATCGTAACTCACTCGGGGTTTCCAAAGTGCGTAATGATTTTCAGAGTACGCAGCGACATGTGATGTCTTGGTCTCAGTTACAGTCTGCATCCGCGATCAACCTGAATGGTATAAAAATATTAAAAACTATGAGTGGACAAAAATAAACAATTTAACAAAACACATTTATACCATTCACTTAAAAACATGCATGCATCAGAAAACAAGTATCTCAAGTACTTTCTTAAAAGAAAAACACTTGGCTTTTCAAATCACAAAATAGTGAAAACATTTATTAATCAAAGTCATTTCCTCAGTAGGGTCTCAACCCAAAACCAAATCTCATAAATCATCTCAATAGGGTCTCCGCCCGAAACATATACTCACATCCGGAGTCTTATGAAAACATGATCAACCAATCTTCTTTATCTAATATCCAACAACTCATCTCAATAGTCACAATATCAACACAACGCATACGACTTGGGATTACAAGTCTGAGTATACACTCAGGATCTACGACGTCTGAGTGACAACCCAAGATCGGAGCCCCTGGATCGATGTATGAGCAATGGCATTGACAGGACCCGCCCCGATCCCACAGGGACCACAAGGGGACGTGTCCTGCTCCCGTCTGACACCCAATAATTCATACCAATTTTAACCTCAAAACATCAAATGCATAAATAACCAAATTAAAGTTATACATCAAATCCGAATTAAACAGATGTCAGACAAGGGATGAAATCCAAAATTACAAGTTGCGAGCACGACTCTAACATAAACCTGCGGGTAAACCACCCAGCAGGGGTTCAGGTACGCTGAAGTAGATCTATGCCTCAGCCTCAGGTTCCTCCTCTACCTCAGTATCATGACCTGGAGGGGTTACCAAAACATTAAGGGTGAGTGGACCAAAACTCAAGTTTATAAAATCATTTGATAAGTAAAACATATAATTTACCCCTTCCGTTTTCCAAACATGCATGCATCATCATTTAAAACCATAAATCATATAACATGAATCATAAGGCATGTAATAAAACCATAAGTATAATTTTAGCCACTGCACTATACACTCCAATCCGACATCCCTGATGTCTGACGTCCCTGACGTCCAATAAGGTCAAAATCACAAGGCTACGCGTGCCACTCGGGTCTCAATTTCCGAGTTCAATCCCCGAACCCCGTTCGGTACAGCATCCCTGATGCTGGACGTTCTAGACGTCCATGACCTCTCTGGGGTACCTCATCCGGAGGAGACAGTATCATATGGATGAATTTATACAGTGCAGTACCAAATACATTTTATTGATATCCACATGCAAAACATATATTTACATAGATAAAATCCGAACCAATCATTAAGTTTCATCAGACGGGTCTCAAGCCCAAATACCGTGAAACGTGCCATAACCATAATTTCCATATTATCAAAACCATTATTTGTTTTTATCATGTGAATATGTCTAATAAACCAGAAAACATTTATGTACGCAAGGGTTTAAGAAAACGGCCCACTCACAGTACAATCCTGCTGAAAACCGAACGTATACCCTCGTTCAGGTACAATTGTACAGTCGCTGTCATATCCAAAGTATACATAAAGGTCAATACAAACCCCTAACATTTAACCATGAAACCCTAGACCGAAACTGGCCCGGAAAAGCCGCCCAAACGCGCTTCCCAAGGCAATAAACCTCATTTTGACCAACTTAATGATCTCCGATCGACCCGAAACCACCGCCATTGGATCCGGATTGTCGAAACCTAAAAAATGGTGGTGGTCCCACCAAAAGTACTATTCACACGCGCCTCCAGCACCTGGTCAACCCTCTGGTCAACTGTGCTACAGTACTGCTGACGTCAGCATGACGTCATCACTGACAGTGTCAGAGGACACGTGTCAGCAGTCCATTGGTTCCTGGTCTGACAGTTTCTGACATGATGACATCATCATGATGTCACAGTTGACGTCAGCATGATGACGTCATCAGCTACAGTAACCGGGTTAGAGAACCGGGTCACCGCAGACCCACGGCTCGACCCGATCACAGATCGTGATTCCGTCCACCATTTCAGGTGAGATTTGTTCATATAGACTCGTCTCTACCTCATCTATGGTTCTGTGCAAATAAAACTGAATTCTAGGTCGAATAAACTACCTGAAAATCGACGGGAAGGTTGGCTGCCAGTTCTGGTTATCTTCTCCAGCGAGTCGTCGAGTTTCCAGCCACGGTCCTTGGTTCAAACTGGTCGTCTAGGTCCCCTAAGTGTGTCATATAAACAGCCAAACAATTTCAACGTAAAAAACGGACGTTTCGAAGTAAGGAAGGAAATCGGGCACTCACAGGTTTTTCGTCCTACCGCCGCCGTGTCGCCGCTGTACGCCGTCCAGTTCAGTTCTGGGTCGTCCTGTCGTCACAGTGAACCCAACCGTACGTTGGTTCGAATCCAAGTGTGAAGGTTTGGATGGTTTGGGTGGTTTGGGTTGTTCGGGTTTCTTCTCGGGTCTGGGGGAAATCCGGCCGTGCAGGGTGGCCGTGGAGTGGTGGCCGGTGTCTGGAGGTGATTGTTGGTTGCCTGGGGTGTGAGGTTGAGTGGTGAGGTGCTGGTGGGTTGTTCCAAGAGGTAACCGTGCTAATCGGGTTGAGAGAATGAACATGTAGGTGTATGTTCGCATGGTTTTAATACAGAATATGCATAAGAAATCAAGGGCCAGGATTGAATATGACTTAAGATTCAATGGTGAGGATTAGATCTGGAGATTTTCAGATCAAGGGCTGTGATTAAAAGGTGATTTAAATCCTAAATAAATGCTTAGTGGAGCTTGATCCAATCTAACCAATGGGTGAGTGACACTTGTCACTCACCAGGTGTCCTCCAATCAGATTTCCAGAATAAAATATTTGAAACGAAAACCGAGACACGAACCTCCCGATTTCACGTTTCTGACCATAACTTCCCCGTACGAAGTCCGATTTCGGCGTGCCGCCTGTCTACGAACTCAGGACGTCAAGACCTACCTAACGTGTAACACCCCGGAAATTCGAGGATTTTAATATTGTAATTTAATGTGTGAATTGACGCTTTTACCCTTGTGATTGGTGTGACCAAATTGTTGACTTTTTGATTGGTGGGTTAAATAGACTTTGACATATGACCGTGACGTAGTTCGGGATGTCACGAGTTCATAGACAGGTGGCACGTCCAATTCGGACGATCAGGGAAAAAGTTACGACTATCGGAAGTTCAGGGACATTACCGTAATTTGGACGTTAGGGGCAAAAATGTTGACTTTTGTTTGACAACTAATTTTCACGCGACTCAAGGACCGTTAGGTAGGTCTCGACGTCCTGAGTCCATAGACAGGCGGCACGCCGAAATCGGACTTCGTACGAGGATGTTATGGTCAGAAACGTGAAATCGGGAGGTTCGTGTCTCAGTTTTCGTGTCGAATATTTTATTCTGAAATTTCTGATTTGTGGACACCTGGTGAGTGACAAGTGTCACTCACCCATTGGCTAGATTGGATCAGATCCACTATGGGTTTAAATACCATTAAAAACCAACTTTTAATTCCAGCCATTGATCTGAAACCCCCAGATCTGATCTCAGCCTTTGATCTCATCCTTGAGATCAAATCTGGACCATCCGTTCCATTTGATCAAATTCCCTCCATTTCTATATAATTCTCACCCGAACCCACACACTGCCCATTTCATCCATCACACCCGCACTACACCCTGTCTCTGTGTCTGTGTGTTGCTGGATTCACGGGGAAGGACGGAGGCACGGCGGTGGACGGCGGCAGACGGCGGCGAGGTGAGCCGGCTTCAAAACCCGAAACGGTTTAAAAAACTCAGAAATGGAAGCTTGTTGTTCAGCGTTTGTTTGCATTTCCTTTTGACTCTATTCACTTCTATGGACTGTTAGGAACCTCTAGAACTTAATTGCGTGACCGGAGGTGACCTGAACGGAGTATAAACGGCGACGGGAACCGGGTCTGTTCATCAAGGTAAGCCTTCGATCCTGTCTGTGTTTGTCGATTTTGATTAGCTAGAACCCTTTCTGGGATTGAGACGAGCATCGAGGAACAAACTAGGACTGAAATGGTTGAGAAATGATGAAATGGTGACCGGGTCATGATCGCGGGTCTGATCGACCCGAGTTGCAGAGATACGGGTCAACCCGTCTGAGGACAGAGGTGATGACGTGGCACCCTGTCAGACTGTCAGGTGACGTGGACCAACCGTGAGCCGACACGTGTCACATGTCAGTGCACAGTCAGCACTGACATGTCAGTGACGTGGCCCAGTCAGGGATTGCCACGTGTCACTAACATGTCAGTGACGTGGACCAGTGCCGTGCTGACTCGTGTCACATGTCAGATCTGACACGTGGCCTGACAGATCAGTGAGGTGGACCAATCGGGTGTTGACACGTGGCACTATCAGAGTCTGACATGTCAGACCTGACAGCTGTCAGCATGACGTCATGCTGACGTCAGCAGTGACGTCAGCGATGACGTCAGCAGGGACTGTTCCTACGTTGACCGACGCGTTGACTGGCGCGTGTGGGCATGTGTGAACAGTACTTTTGGTGGGACCACCACCATTCTTTAGGTTTCGACGATCCGGATCCAATGGCGGTGGTTTCGGGTCGATCGGAGATCATTAAGTTGGTCAAAATGAGGTTTATTTCCTTGGAAAACGTGTCCGGGCGGCTTTTTCGGACCGGTTTCGGTCTAGGGTTTCATGGTTAAATGTTAGGGGTTTGTATTGACCTTCATATATACTTTGGATATGACAGGGACTGTACAATTCTACCTGAACGAAGGTATACGTTCGGTTTTCAGCAGGATTGTACTGTGAGTGGGCCCGATTTCGTTAAAACCTTGCATGCTTAAATGTTTTCTGATTTACTTATATGTTCACATGCTGGAATCAATAAATGGTTTTGATGATATTGAAATTTCGGTTATGGCACGTTTCACGGTATTTGGGCATGAGACCCGTTTGATGAAAAACGATCGGTTCAGATTTTACCTATGTATACATATATGTTTGCATGTGGATATCAATAAAATGTATTTGGTACTGCACTGTATAGATCCTTCCATATGATACTGTCTCCTTCGGATGAGGTGCCCCGGAGAGGTCACGGACGTCTAGAACGTCCAGCGTCTATGACGCTAAGCATTGGGGATGCTGTACCCGAACGGGGTTCGAGGATTGAACTCGGAATTGAGACCCGAGTGGCAAGCGTAGCCTTGTGATTGTGACCTTATTGGACGTCAGGGACGTCAGACATCAGGGATGACGGATTGGAGTGTATAGTGCAGTGGCTAAAATTATGTTTACGGTTTTATTATATGCCTTATGGTTTATATTATATGATTGATGGTTTTAAATTCGGTTGCATGCATGTTTGGAAAACGGAGGGGTAAATTATATGTTTTACTTATCAAATGATTTTATAAACTTGAGTTTCGGTCCACTCACCCTTAATGTTTTGGTAACCCCTCCAGGTCATGATACTGAGGTAGAGGAGGAACCTGAGGCTGAGGCATAGATCTACTTCTGCGTACCTGAACCCCTACTGGGTGGTTTACCCGCAGGTTTATGTTAGAGTCGTGCTCGTAACATGTAATTTTGGATTTCATCCCTTGTCTGACATCTGTTTAATTCGGATTTGATGTATGACTTTAATTTGGTTATTTATGCATTTGATGTTTTGAGGTTAAAATTGGTATGAATTATTGGGTGTCAGACGGGAGCAGGGCACGTCCCCTTGTGGTTCCTGTGGGATCGGGGCGGGTCCTGTCATAACGGTCCTTAAGTCGCGTGGAAATTAGTTGTCTAACGAAAAGTCAACATTTTTGCCCCAACCGTCCAATTTACGGTAATGCCCCTGAACTTCCGATAGTCATAACTTCTTCCCTGATCGTCCGAATTGGACGTGCCACCTGTCTATGAACTCGTGATGTCCCGAAATACGTCACGGTCATAGGTCAAAGTCCATTTAACCCACCAATCAAAAAGTCAACAATTTGGCCATACCAATCACAAGGGTAAAAGCGTCAATTCACACATTAAATTACAATATTAAAATCCTCGAGTTTCTGGGGTGTTACAGGCATTCACAGGCTCAGAACCCCTGACTCGACGTCTATGAAATGTTCATCTCTAACACTCTTGAGACTGAGCCTCTCCTCAGAGCTACTCACCTCCAAGCAATGTAATCATGACCTCTCTAGGATCTACGACGCCTGGAGGCTACTGCACCAGGATCTACGACGTCTAGAGGCTACCGTGCTAGGATCTACGACGTCTAATGGGAACAATCACATCATAGAGGATGGTATTCTGGAAAACATTTCACAAATCTCAAATCATCTGAAAATATCTCACTGGGGCCCATGTCCGAAATATATTTTCATCAAATCACTTTCCACAAAACCATCATAAAAACAGTGTCCAAAAACATTTCATAAATCTAGGATTCATCAAATCCTATCAAATCAAATCTCGTAAATCCACAACAGGGTCACAAACTCAAAATCTCATATCATAAATCTGAACTGGGTCACAAACTCGATATATCATTTCTAAATCAACACATTGTTCAGTTTCACGTTTGATTATACTCTAAGTCAAACCATAAATCAACTGGGACACAAACCCGAATATTATTTCCAAATCTGAAAACCATTTCACTATTCAAATCACTTTTCCAAATCACCTTTGACTATAATCCAAGTCAAAGTCAATAATCAACTGGGTCTCATGTCCGAAATAGTATTTCACGCATCTCCGTGAAATCATTCAAATCATATAAATCACAAGCAAGTAGAAAACTTGGCCTAAGCCTGAAGTATCATATAAAACATAAATATCAAAATACGTGCATAATAACATTTTCTACGAAAATGCTCAACAAACATACTCAAATCATATGCAACCAGTGCATCTAAAACCATGTTCAGAAAACATATAAAATATTTATGCATGAATCATTTTATAAAGAAAAAGTCCACTCATAGACTGTCAATGCTTCGAACTCACAATCCGCATCGTAGGCCACTCTAAGACTAATCCAACGTCTCTGGAACGTCCAGACCTATCCAAATCATACCCAAATGTCACTATCAACCTATACAAGTCTAAACCACAAACCCTCAAAATTCTCGGAACAGTAAATGTGTCCCAAACAAGTTACTCGAGGCTAAAACCTCCAAATGACCTATCAAACGATCTTTGATCGATCTGAAACCACCACCATTGGATTCAAATCGTTAAACCTTTTAAATAAGATCGGTTTAACCTTGAAATTCGTGACCACGCTCCAATCAAAGTCTTATCCAAGGCGGTCAATGCCGGTCAACGCTGACATTAGCTTGACAACTCTAACAACCGACTCCCCTGACATCCTGCCATGTGGCACACCCTCATTGGTGCCACGTGTCCTACCACGTGTCACTGATAAGTCTGACACCTCTCTAACACACTGCCATGTGGTCCGATATCGTTGACGTGGGCACGCCAAGTCACCTAACAAGTTCTGATATACTACCACGTGGCACCATCTCACTGGTCCACGTGGTCTGATAATGTTGACGTGGATCCACCATGTTAGCTACCACTTAAGCCTGACACCCTCTAACAAATCACCACATGGTACCACTTGGTTAGCCACGTGGCCTGACAAGATGACGTGGCTTGCCATGTCATCATCGTCAAGCTCTGGCTGGGTGGTTCCAAAACACTATAACAGGTCGTTTTGAGCCGCGACCCGACCTGGTTGTATCTCCACCATCCGACCACCGTTTTCCTCCATTTTTGTCCCATTCTACCTGCCTTAAACTGTCAGGACCCGTCCCAAATATCACCTCGATACTCGGGATGAACCCTGCTCCCGTCTGACAATCACACTTACAATACCAAAAATAAACTTAATACCACTATAAGCATAACCATCAGACGAAGGAGTAAATATATACAACAGTAAGCCAGAGCATAGTTCTACAAAATGGGCACCAAAAGTCCTACAAGTCTAAGTCCGCAACAGAAGAACGTCGGAAGCCCTATGCCTCGATATCTGCCTCAACGTTCACCCCAGCGCTATCACCACGACCTGGAGGGAAATTAAAAAAAAGAAGGTGTGAGTGGACCAAAAGGAATAAAAGTTTTAAAAACCGTTTACCAGCAAATCAAAATAAGGAAAAATCATTTGTTCCCTCCGGGTTAAAACCAGGCATGCTCAACGAAGTATTAGAAAAACCATAATCTGAAACATCATAAGAAACAGATACACTATAAAACATCATAAGAAACAGATACACTATAAAATATCATAAGAAACCAGAGTATAACCCGATCAAACCTGCTGGACCTATCCGAGTCTTTAAACTCAACCAGGCCTCACATATAAATCCGAGTCTTTAAACTCCCGAGTCTTTAAACTCAATAGGCCTATGGGGGTAATATCGTAATATCCGAGTCTTTAAACTCCCGAGTCTTTAAACTCAATCCGGGCCCGTCCCCCGTCAAATCAGTATCCGGGTCTTTAAACCCATATCCAGATCCAGCAAATCCAATCCATATCCAGTGTAAAACCAATTCAAAATCCATCGCCAAATTCGAATTCGAAATCCCCGGTTCGAAGCCCTTCCGGCGTTCGGAACCGACATTCCGAACCCAAATCCGGAAAAAGATCCATATTCATAACAAAACCATAGGAAAATCCCAAATCATATTCCACAACCTATTTACCATCATCAGAAAACGTTTTTAGGTTAAATTTCTGAATTATAACATCAAACTCCGAAAACCCGTTTTTTCTCGAAAAACGTGCAAAATCCCAAAAACGTCTCGAAAAACATGCAAACATCTCAATCACATATAAACACACATAAAAGCATAAAACATTAATAAAAACAGTTAGGCATGCTCGGAAGTAAGAAAAAGTCCACTCACAGTTCAGAGCACGTCACTCGCGCTCCGTGCGCTCCTCAACCGTCTTTGGTGTCTCCCGTCCTGTCAATAGATACCAAATAGGGTCACAATAACATCAAGGAAACCTTCCCTATTTTCCCCAATTTTTCGGGAATTTAATCATATTTTAATCCTAAACCCTAAACCGTACGGATTCCCGAACCATCCCGTAACACCGTCCGATTAACCCGAAAACTGTACCATTGGATTCGTTAGAACATTTAGGACTAAACTCATGTTGGACGCTTGACCGGATTCCTCCCCACGCGCCCCCACGCGCCGCCCAAAGTGGCTGCGCGTGGGCCTCACGCGCCTGCTACAGTGCCACCGTCTTCCTTGCTCGAACCCGGTTCGCACCAGACGGCAACCCGGACCGGCGAGAACCGTTCTCCGCCGTCCGGCCACCGTTTCCCTTCCTGTCTTCACCTACAGCTTCGTCCAATCTCAGAGAATTCATCCCCCTCACTCTCTTGGCTCGATTCAACCCCTAGCTTCACAACTGAAGCTCGAAAGAAAAACCACCCAACCTCTGTTTTCCTTTCCGGCCACCCAGCACGTCCCCCTTCACGGTGGTCATTCCAAACTCCTCCCACGACTTCACTGAACCACACACAACTCACAAAATCCCTCGACTCTCCCTCCAACTCCACGATTTTCCGTTTGAAAATCACGGCTAAACAGGGTACAGAGTACCCGCCGTCGAATCACCTCCCACCGTGAACTTCCCGTCACGGCAACCACCACAAACGACTCCTAGGACCTCCCTAAACTTCCCTTCACTCACCAAACCTTTCGATTCTAGCTCTAGGTCCACGACTCTTGAAATGAAAATCCACGAAAAACAGAGCAAAAGAGATTACCTTTCGATTCCGGCGCCGCCGTGAGAACCGTCACCCACCACGGTGCTCGTGGGACTCCCCTAAACCTCCTGAGTCTCCTAGTGCCTTGAATCCGTCCACCACACAACACAACAGCCACCACCGTCCACGGCCTCCTCTGTTTCTTCCAATTATCCAACCGTCCACCACGTCGCCTCCGTGCACGGTTGCAACTCCAGACCACGATCACCAGCTCCTCCGTACCTCACTGTCTCTCTCTCGACTCACACTTCACTCTCCCTAGCATCAAAATCGATCACCACCTCACCCCAATCTTCTCTCTGTTTTCTGTTTCCTTCGAAGGTATGCACGGTTCAAATGGGGATAACGTGTGGCCGTGCACACTTGAGAATGTAGTGGAACCATCCAGTCCCAAGCACGTGTCCACCAGCTATAGGCCAGCCCAAAAATCTCTGCCACTTGCCCTTATCTGATTGGGCTGAGGGAAAATGACCAAAATGCCCCTCCTGCACAAAATTACCATTTTGCCCTTAGACTTTCCAGATCCGTATCTTTTCCGTCCGACGTCCGATGACAGCGTGCCGCCTGTCGTTGAACTCAGGACGTCGAGACCTATCCAACGGTCCTCGGTCTACGTGAAAATCACAAATCCTCCAAAAAGTCAACATTTCCCCTCTTAACTCAAAATTACGGTAACGCCCGCAACCTTCCGTACACCATAACTTTTCCTCCGGTTGTCCGAATCGAACCTGCCGCCTGTCTACGGACTCGTGACGTCCTAACCTACGTCACGGTCAAAGGCTAACACTCATCCAATCGATAGTACAAAAAGTCAACTTTTCGTTTACTATTCACAAGGGCAAAATCGTCCTTTTTACAAAACTTCACAAAAAGTACAGTTTTACCCTTCCCGTAGGTACGGGTTGTTACATAAACCCAGAAATTGATCTATCTAAACAAAAGGAGGACAACGTTCCTCATCTACCCTGGCCAAGTTTCAATCTCCACGGGTTTCCTTCGAACTTGTCCCAACACCCATTCTTGTAACGACCTGTCCCGAATATGGAGATTAAATATTAATTAGTTATGGATTTAGAATGACAAATCGGGGATTAGTTGAGAGAATTCGGACATGCGATGTAAAATGATCGTTTTTCCCCTAAAATTGGGTAAAATGTTGACTTTTGACTTGGGGAGTCAAACTGTCAGGACCCACCCCGGTTTCACCCCGAAACCCGAGGTAAATCCTGCTCCCGTCTGACAACCCCACATTAACTCAAAGTAAACTCATGAAAATCATCATAAATACCACTGTCAGACGCAGGAGAAACTTTTACACATCCCGAAGTTAAGTTTTACAGAGCATAATCCCGCATACACAGAAAAGAAAAAACCGATAAACGAAATACACGCACGCGGAAAATTGAAAACACTCCGGGACCCCTCACGTGACTTCTACGCCTCAGACGCTGCCTCGACGTCGGAACCCCGCGCTAGCTCCACAACCTGGAGGGCAGTTAAAAACAGAAGGTGTGAGTGGACCATAAATAAAAGAAAAGTTCTAAAACCATTTATAAGAAAACCAAGTTTGGCCCTCCGTTTTGAAACCACATGCATAACCCAGTTATTAAAACAGTTATAAATCGATCATCATAAAACATCATATGAAACAGAAACACTATAAAACAGTTATAGAAACCATATCATAAACATCATAAAGCCGTATCATAAATCGTGAATATCAAATCATCATTTCCGATCAAACCTGCTGGACCTATCCGAGTCTTTAAACTCCCGAGTCTTTAAACTCAATCCAGGCCTCAATAATATTCGAGTCTTTAAACTCCGGAGTCTTTAAACTCAACAGGCCTACGGGGGAAATCAATATATCCGAGTCTTTAAACTCCCGAGTCTTTAAACTCAATCCGGGTCTTTAAACCCAATCTGGGCCCGTCCCCCGTCAATCAGAATATCCGAGTCTTTAAACTCAATAACCAGATCCAGCAAATCCAATCCAAAACCATTGAAAAACCATTTTGAAATTCACATCCAAACTCGAATTCGAAATCACCGGTCCGAAGCCCTTCCGGCATTCAGAACCGTCATTCCGAACCCAAATCTGGAATCCACTTCCCAAAATCCAATTTTAAACCGAAAACCTTTCACCATTTTCTCGTAAAACGTGCTGACAACCGTCTTTTCTCGAAAACCGTGCAAATACGTAAAACGAACATAGCATTTTCAATAATCATGAAATCAGATATAACACCAATAAATAGGTATAGAAAACAGTTATGCATGCTCGAGTTTAAGGAAAGGGTCCACTCACAGTACCGCGCCCTCAATCGCGTCCTGAACGTCCTGCACGTTCCTCAGCTTCCTCGGGAAATCCCGATCCTGTCAATAACCACCAAATTACGTCACTAACATGTCTACGAGGATTCACCTAATTTCCCTCAAAAATCCCCGAATCCTAAACGTAATAAACCGGGACCCTAAGCTTTCACCCTCGCGAAACTACTTCGATTCGACGTCCGGATAACTCGAAACCACTTCCATTAGACTCGTCATAACACCTAGACTAAAAACCATGTTGACACCTTCACCGGAAACTGCCGCACGCGCCCCCACGCGCCGCCCAAAGTGGCTGCGCGTGGCCCTCGCGCGCCAGCTACAGTACCATCGTCAACCTCGAGCAAACCCGGTTCGCACCAGTGCTGCAACTCGGACCGGCGAGAACTGTTCTCCGCCGTCCGGCCACCATTTCACCTCCTTTCTTCACCCACAGCAACGTCCAGTCCTACCCTATCCTTTCCCCAACTCCAAGTACCTCGACACGGCCTCATCCTTGTCGACTGAAGCTCGAAACCAGAACCCGATAAACCCATGTTTCCTTCTCCGGCCACCCAGGTCTTCCCCCTTCACGGTGTCGACCCTAAACTCTTCCTAAGACCTCACTGAGTCACACCCAACTCACAGAAACCCTCGACTCACTCCCTAAGTCCACGACTTCCCGTCTGAAATTCACGGCAAAACAGAGTACACAGAGTCCCCTCCGTCGTGCCAACCGCCACCGTGCACCTCCCGTCACGGCAGCACAACCAGTAACCTCCTAGGACTCAACTAAATCCCCTAGACCACTCTAGACCCATCGATTCAACCCCTAGACTCACGACTTTCACTTTGAAACTTGACGGGAAAACAGAGCATCGAACACAGGACTTAGGAATTACCTGCAATCGGTCACCGCCGTGCTCGCCGCCGCTTTCTCTGGGGTCCACAAAGCCGCCTCAGCCTCCTCTCGAGGTCAATTGCACCGTACACGGCCACAGCACCACCACAAGCTCGCACCTCCTCCCTGTTTTCTCTGATTTTCCCCGTGAGTTCTCAACTCACTCACACACCACCAGCACCCTTCTAACCTTAGAAACACCACCCCAGCAGCTCTCAACCTTCTTCTGATCACTCCTCACTCACCAGAACTCACCAGCAACCACGATCACCCCTCAATTTTTCCTCACGATCTCCCTCTGTTTTTTGTTCTTCTATGCGAACCAAACACACAGTTGCACGGTTGCACCCCAATTATTTAGACCGTGCACACATAAGAACCCCCCAGAACCCACTACACACTTGCCACATGTCACCAATCCACTCCATTCTCTCACACTTGGCCCAATCTCAGCCATCCATCTGCCTTCTCTGTGTACAATTCCCCCGACAACCAAAAGACCAAACTGCCCCTCCTTTTAACTCAAAATTACGGTTTTGCCACTACCTTTCTAGACCCGTATCTCACCCATCGTAAGTCTGATGAATACGTGCCGCCTGTCATCGAACTTAGGACAACGAGATCTACGTAACCATCCTCGGTCAACGTACCAAAACCCGATCGTCCAAAAAGTCAACTTTTCCCCCTATTTTAACCAAATTACGGTTATGCCCTCAACCTTCCGAACATCATAACTTCCTCCTCGGATGTCGGAATCGGACGTACCACCTGTCTACGGATTCATGACGTCTTAAACTACGTCCTAGTCATCGTTCAACCCTCAAATGATCACCCGGACTAAAAGTCAACTATTTACCCGAACTAGGGGCAAAATCGTCATTCTGGGCTAACAATCCCAAAAGTACCCAACTCTATACCACTTAAACTCACTAATCCCATCCTACTCACTATCTAAACTTTAATGTTTGGGACGGGTTGTTACACAAACATACAAGGACCGTTGATCGTGATGTAGATCGGGACATCGGTGTTTGTAGACAGGTGACATGACGAAAACAGACATTCGACGGGAAAGATATGGGTATAAAATAGAAAACAGCATTATTGCATGTAAATCGAGAAACTGACACATGTACTGTTTGGATTGGGAAATATCTGGGTTGGACCCACCAGATGAGTGACAAGAGTCACTCATCTGATTGGCACATTACCCCAAACATTGGGATCCTATTTTGCCTTCATCTTCTTTGATCGTTTAAACCCATAAACCTATACCCGTACACCTCAAAACCCACACAAACACCCTCTCATCTTCATCTGTTGCTACTGACCCATGTACAAAAGTGAGAGGGAAGGTTGAGACGAGTGTGTTGGTTCCATCGTGTTGAGCCGTGGTGGACGGTGGCCGTGAAACCAACACAATAAGGTTTTGTGATTCAAAATGGATACTTGAATTTTAGTGTTTGTTACTTGATTCTAATGCTTGGAAATGGTTCCTGGAGGTCCTAGGAGTTGATTGGGGCCAAAAACAAAGCTTGAGGTGGTCGGGATCAATGGTAGGGCACAGTTGCAGAACACGGGTTGGTGTTTTGATTTGGAAGGTAATTTCCAGACCTGATTGCTAGGTTTTGAGTAGTTAGATCAATTGTAAATGATGGGACGAAGCTATGGGAGTTGAAAGGATTGAAAAATATGGAGAATTGGGTGAGAACCAGTCTCGCTGGTTTGGGTGGACTGGATTTACCGAGGAAGACCATGAATAGTCCTCGACGAGTGGGCTTCGCGCGCAGCGCCTTTAGGAAGCCAATGGGAGCGCGTGGGGCAATTCTGGGAGATGAGGTCAACATATGTTTTCATCCTTTCGATGTAACGAACATTTTGGGACTGGTTTCGAATCGATTGGACACCGTTTCAGGGTAGTTTTAAGTGTCCGAAGGTTTAGAATTTATTTTAAATACGTTTAAAAATCCTGAAAAAATTGGGGGATTCAATGTTAGCCTGTTTGAAGTAGTTAGGGACCTTCGGGTGTGATTTGGACACGTCCGAAAGTTCCAGTGATGGTGATTTAGCCCGGGGAGACTTATGGCACGCATATCGAGACGACAACGTAGGATAGTCTGTGAGTGGACATTGTTTTCTAAACTGTGATGCATGCATAACTGTTTTATATATGTGATTTCTATGATGATGATTTTGGTATTGGTGATTTACATATTTACACGTATTTCGAGGTAATTTCTGTATTTACACATATTTTGAGGTTTACTGTTCTATACTATATTTCTACGTGATTGTGGTTTTAATAATGGTTCATTGGTATGATTTTGGATTTGGAAATCTAGAATCAGGCTTGAGACCCATTTGGTTTACGAACTATCAGATTTGGAGTCCATTTAATTGAATGAGGCATCGGGCCAGGGGCCCAGTTGGTTAACGAAATCGAGCATGAGGCCCAATTGTGTTTTATGAATGTGATTTCAAGTCGAGAACCCATAAATGGATTTGGATTTGAAAAATCGAATTTGTGGATTACGATGGTTTTATGGAAATCCCGAGCATAGGCCCTTTGAATGGTGTAAGATGATTTATGAAATGTTTTCCATATACCATCATTATATCTATGGATTGTCTCCTCCAGCCGTCTGGGACGCTGGAGTGGTCACAGCGCATTGCCTGCGAGGGGTCATTACAGGGAGCGACCAGACCGTATAGTGACTCAGGAGCAGGATTGTTAGACGTCTGGGACGTCAGACATCTGGGATGGCAGATATTGACTTGGGTTAAGACCCCGAGCAGCACGTGTAACTTGGACCGTGACATGACATCTGGGACGTCAGGCGTTTGGGGAGTCAGGCATCTGGGATGCCGAGTATTGGTATATAACGGTATTTGATGGAATTGTGATTTATGGATTTACTAGAGTATGTATTTGGATTTCAGATTTATTGGACTTATGAAATGGTGCTTTAGTGTTGGTGGTTTTGGGCAGTGGCCCACGTGATTGGATTTACGGTTTTGGACTGAGTTCCCACATGGTTGAATATATGGTTTGGGCTAAAGCCCCAATGATTTATTTACGTAAATAATTTGATTGCCGGTTTTTCGAATGCATGCATGCTTTTTAGTGAAAGGCATAAATGTCTTATTATGAAATGTATTTTGATTAAATTATTGATTTTTCGTCCACTCACAACTTTTTTAATGCCCTTCAGGTTGATCTCAGATGCGGGTTGTAGCATAGACCTAGACATCGTACTCTTCCACCGATCCTAGCGCACTCTGGAAGCCCCGAATGGGCTGCAGTTTTGAGTTATCCATTGTCTGACACTTCGGATCAGACTGGAGCATGGCACATTCTGCATTAATCCCTGGGGGATTTGGGATGGGTCATGTCAATTCTTGTGTACATTCTTCTTGTTTCTCAGCCCATCATACTCATAAAAGCACATAGAAGATACCACTGGCCTTATTTTCGATTCAAAAAGTCAAAAACCAAAACCCAAAATCAAACACCCACACATCTTACCTTTTTCCTGCGTTTTCCAGCCACCTCCACGAAGGCTCCACCGTCCCTGTCACCCTGCTCAGTCTCTCAGCCACTCCCTCACTCTCAGTCTCCCTCTCTGGCCACACTAGATGAAAGGATAATGGTTTGGATGGGTTGTGGGTTGAATCAAAAAAATGAAAGAAAATGGATGAATGAATGTGGGATGATGCATGTATGTATTGTATGGACCAAGGGATGGGTGACACTTGTCACTCATCCATTGGTCTGCCTCAAAGTCAACTGTCTCGATTTTTGTGCAATTATAAATAGTACAAAAATCAATCCTTGACCTGTAACTTCTTCATACTATATCCGATTTCGACGTGCCGCCTATCTATGAACCCGTATCATCTCGATCTATGTAATGGACTTCGGTCCACGTGCATTTGACCTGGGAGATCAAAAGTAACCTTTTTCACCCTTCTAGGGGCAAAATTGTAATTTCACCCCGATCGTCCGGTAATCCTCGATTAATTCCTGATAATACTCAATTAATCCTTAATTGATTCCGTAGATTCGAGAGAGATCGTTACATGTTTCCCCGGAAAGGGCCTCTAGTTGTGAATGTGTTTTCCTAGAGAGGACCCTATGATATGTATTGCTCGCCTCCGGGATGCGCCATGCCCCTCCTCCCGTGAGAGGTCACGATGCATTGCCTATTGTCGAGCAGCCATGGGAGACTCGACTTAGAAGTGTTTATGATGTATGAGATCGTTCGTTGATTTGTTCACGTCGATATGGACGTCGACCGTTGATTTGTTCATGGCGACGATATGAACGTCGGTCGTAGATTTGTTCTCAGAAACGTGCTCGGACGTGAGCTATCCTGGAGCTTATGTGCACGCGTTGCTTGGATATCGTGACTGATGATGATGATATTATGGTATGAGACATATGTGGGATATGAGAATGGGTCATGATTTTGATTTATTGCTTTGTGTTCAGATGTTTTTCACATACGTACTGTTTTACTTGAAAGAAAGGTTTTAAATTGATATTCATGCATGCTTTCTAAAACAGTGGGTTAAATGTTGATTTCGGTAAATGGTTTTCGAAACTGTTTATTTTTGTCCACTCACACGTTTTGTTGTTTTTGGCACCCTTCAGGTTGATCGTGGATGCGGGCTGTAGTAGAGACCGAGGTATCATATGAAGCTGCGTACTCTGGAACCCCCAGTGGGTCATGATTGTATCCCTGGTCTGACACGTGGTGTCAGACGGGAGCAAAACATCCCACGCTAATCCTGAAATATTAGGTATGGGTCATGTCATCTTGGATACTGCTTATAACTCCCAAAAGAAAGATGTAAGACCCGTGTCTAGGAGGGAACGGTGAACGATCTCACATTCCTGTAAATGGGGAATGGTCTGGAAAGGGAATGGTGGTGTGACTTAAAGGTGTAGGCACACACCTATCTAGCATGAGGCATTTTGGGAGCTCAAGTGGCTTTGGTGGGGGAGGGGGAGGGATGGGAACCCCAAAGTTAAGCGAGTTGAGGCTGGTGCAATTCCATGATAGGTGACCCCCTGGGAAGTTGCACCATGAGCTTCCAAAAACAAAACCGTGAGGGTAAGGGCAAGGAGGTCCAAAGCGGATAATATCGTGCTAGATGAGTTGCGTCGTGACCGAGGAGATCGGGTCCTGACAGAATGGTATCAACGTCAGAGCCAGATCGGGAAGTGTGCCAGCGAGGACGCTGGGCCCTAAGGGGGTGGATTGTAAGACCCGTGCCCTGGAGGGAACGGCGAACGATCCCACATTCCTGTGAAGGGGGAATGGTCTAAGAAGGGAATGGTGATGTCCCTTAAAGGTGTAGGCACACACCTATCTAGCACGAGACCTTTGGGGAGCTCAAGTGGCTTTGGGGGGGATTGGAACCCCAAAGTTAAGCGAGTTGAGGCTGGTGCAATTCCATGATGGGTGACCCGAGAACGATCCCACATTCCTGCGAGGGGGGAATGGTCTGGGAATGGAATAGTGGTGTGCCTTAAAGGTGTAGGCACACACCTATCTAGCACGAGACCTTTTGGGAGCTCAAGTGGTTTTGGGGGGGATTGGAACCCCAAAGTTAAGCGAGTTGAGACTGGTGCAATTTCATGATGGGTGATCCCCTAGGAAGTTGCACCGTGAGCTCCCGAAAATAAAACCGTGAGGGTAAGGGCAAGGAGGCCCAAAGCGGACAATATCGTGCTAGATGAGTTGGGTCCGAGGAAGGTCGGGTCCTGACAAAAGACATGGGCTCTTCTTAGGCCCACCAGCTTTAGCCCGAGCCCATTCATATATAGGCCCATCTAGCTTAGATCTGTTGTTCAGATAAGTTTGATAGAGGCTCCTCAACCTAGAATCTTAGAAAACAAAATATTTTCCTGCTTATGATGTTCAAAAATTCAGGTAAAAGATTGAAAGATATGTACATCCTATTTTAAAGGAAATTTACTTCAACCAATTTTGAATTACTTATTATAGTCGAAACTTACTCATCTTTTATGTTTGTACCTAATTTAGTTAGTCAGATTAAAGGCTGAGCGTCCTACCTAAAACAAGCCCAGACCCTCAACTAGATTGTACATACATGGCCAAGCCCTACCACAACACAAAAGACATCCCTGACCAACCATGTCTGATTGCCCTGGTCCCTTGGTCAGCACGTGACTCGGTCATAGATGTGACCCAAACCTGACTCCAAGCAGCGTAGGCCGACCACATGCCTACCTCTTGTTCAGCCTACAGAGTCAAAAACACGACTGAGTACCACACGAGGATACATTTTAGCTTCTGGAACAACGACATTAATACTACATCAAATTATTTCACCAACAATATTCAATGCTAATATATATACAAGCGCGCCTCCCCTAAAAAAAGTAATAACAATCATACTCTTATGGTGCTTAAATTACTACAACACTCTCCACATTTAAATCTTACTTAAGAATCGAAGACTGTTAGACATGCACTACATCGGTACTCTTTTGCTCTTACCTTTTATTTTCAAGCACCTTCACCACGAGAAGAGCATCCGAAGTAGCTTAACGAGGCGAGTCTAAATTGATCCATTTACTGCACCAATATTTTAAAACATAATTTCGAAAACATCTTTGTAATTATATGAGATTAGACATGGAATCAAATTTAGCTCTTCTAATTCCACTATTTTGAGAAATGGGAATAACAAGATTTCAGAGTCGAGCTAGCGGTTCACTTTTTCCAATCCTGATATTGTCCAACTAATCTATCAAACCAATGTATCTTGATTATAGAAAAATGGATTTATTTTTGTTAAGAGACTATCATATGAGATTAGACATGTTTGAAAACTTACATCCTTCTAATCCTTGGAATGAATGTGAAGATGTTAGAATCGCACTTTCCAACACCGATATTGGGCACTGGTGAATGTGATACACAGTTGAAAAGGGAAAGCCAAGTTTGAAGTTTAAAGCCATGCGTAAATGCATGTAATGTCAAGCCCCACAAAAATGATGAGGCAATGGCACGCAATGTAATCGTAAGCGGTAAACACGTTCAAATGAAGGATTGTGGAAAAAGAGAAATTATTATATATTTTGTGTGTTCTGCAATATAAACATAATGGAACATCAATTACATGCATGTTCGATGAATAGTTAGATGATTTTCTGAATAATTCTCTCTCAGATATGACTGAGATTTCCTTCAATTATAATTGTTAGAGATTACTGCACAACACTCTCACACTTATCTAAGTGATGACACTATGATGTCATCCAGACACGCTCACTCGCAGTTAGATGTCTTTCTTGCTCACTAAGAAAGAGTCACACACTTCCATTTCTGTTAAAAACAGAACCTTAACAACTCACACGGTACTCTTTTCTTTATAGAAATATGGATGCGTCTTTATTTTCCGGCTCAGCTGCTAAGTCAGTAATTGAGCTTAGCTATCAAGTTAACAGCTCAAGCACCAACAAATATATGTATAGCTCCCCAGCTCCCCATATATAAAGCATAAATATTCTAGAAAATAAAATAAAAAAATTACATGAGTTCCTACCAATGAAGTGGTCGATATGGGGTGATGGTGATGACATAGATCAGCTGGAAGACATTCATATAAATTATGAATAGAATTCCTGGCCAGTCGGCTACTTGTGGGCAATACCAGAACAAGCGCATGATCATGTCAGAACTGCAAGCAACAAATAATAATAATAATATCTCATGATCACAATCAATCTTCTGCTAGTATGAAATAAGAATATAACAATGGTATATATATGCTAGATTTTATTCCTCTCTAGTCCCTAGCTAATTTTATATATATTATTAGTGCAGTAGGTAGCTAGCTAGCTTGCCCTTTCCATTTGCATGGGATGCTGTAATAATTAAGTTGATCTTACACTTCAAAATTAATTGACAATTAGAAGTAGTTTAAGATTATAAAAGGTTAAATTGTGTTTTTTTTAATGTGGAATATTGTCTTACATTCTAACACACTTTTCAGCTTATCATGTGACAATAATGAGACAATTTTACTCGGATACTATGTAAGAAATTGAGGTTTCATCTAAAAATCAATTCGCAATGAAGAGAATAGCCCAAATTGTATAAGGCATAAATCTAAATTGTATTTTTCTGATATATGACATTACCCTACATCCCAACATACGCAAAATATATAAGGAAACACATTCATCATAAAAATTAATTTTGATGCCTAATTTACTTCATTAGTATTCATATTCTAGCTCCTTATTATTAACATATATATATATATATATATGTGTGTGTGATATATCACCACCATCATCAAACTAAAACAATTACTTAATGTGGACCTTTCGTGTGTGTATATATATATTCACTATTTGATTAATTGAAGGTGATCACAAGCTCACGTTATTCACGAACAGAAAAAGATCAAATGATTCAAGCGCGCAGATCAGCCAGAAAAGGATGGCGTATGCATGTACATTTAGTCCAAAACTATTTAGTATTCACTTCATTTACGTTCATATTAATTTTAATTGTGGTGTTTAATTAAGTATGTATGCACTGTACGTTGGATGCGATTTTGATTAATGAGGCGGTGATGGATAAGGATGAAAATATCATTTTTCATGAAAATATCATTTTTCATGAAAATATCATTTTTCATGAAAATATCATTTTTCATGAAAATATCGGTAATATTTATGAAAATATCGATATCGATATCGTCCACGTCCAACAAAAAATGTTGAAATTTAGTCCAAAACAAGAAAATGATGATGATAATTATGAATGACTATATGATCATCATACTGGAGAATGTTGAGATGTGAGGAAAATGTCCCACATCGGAAATGCACAACTACAATTTGTGCCTTATAAAATTTTGGGCTACTCCCTCCATTGCCAATTAGTTTCGGAGTGGAATCTCAACTTCTTATATGGTATCAGAGCGGGGTTATTTCACGTGGAGGCTTAACCGTCACACGTGTCACACGTACCCATTCAAATCGTCACATAATAAGCTGGAAAGTCAGCCACACGTGAGGGGACGTATTGAGATGTGAGGAAAATGTCTCACATTGGAAAAACACAACTACAATTTGTGTCAATTGGTTTTGGAATGGAACCTCGTCAAATTTGGGATGGAACCTCGTCAAATTCAAAATCTGACAATTGGATACTTCTAGGCCCAAAAAAAAAGGTTAAAGGCCGAAAATATGGCTAGAAGCCTAAA
This sequence comes from Prinsepia uniflora, assembly GCA_032719365.1. Taxonomy (NCBI): domain Eukaryota; kingdom Viridiplantae; phylum Streptophyta; class Magnoliopsida; order Rosales; family Rosaceae; genus Prinsepia; species Prinsepia uniflora. The sequence goes on along the minus strand of CM064868.1, from coordinate 77,634,076 downwards.
ATGATAAGCTCAGCCAATCATATAAAAAAAGATTTAATTACGGTTGCATCTCAATTGGAAAGGTAATTAGAAAAAATGAATATATGGGAAAGAGAATGAATCATGATTTAAGGTCAAACATCCATTTATGTTTGAACTCACAAATGGAAGAGAATCATGATAATCCGAAAATAATATGGTAAATATCAACATGAAAATGAGATCAAATCATGTCTCAAATCAAACGTATCCAACAATTATGGAATTAAAACCAATTTTGATTGAAGAATAAAAAATAGTCAACATCAATCATCTCTAAACAAGGAAGTAATCTTGCCAATTGAATTACTTGCCGAGTAAGAATGCATCTGAGCCCTATAAATATCAAGTTTTGAAGAAGAAATGGGACATCTCCAACACATCACACAACTTATCTTTTTGCATGTTCTTCAATTCTATCCTAGGAGTAGCATAATGTAATTTCTAGCATAATTTTTATTTTTCTCATTTTAGTTTCTTTATCTTTTCATTCTTACATTTACGCACTTTAAATTTCGTACTTGCGTTTCAATTTTTTTATTTTATTCAAAATTTAATTTACGCACTCCTAATTAATTTATTTTCTTTATGCAATTTAAATTTTGCACTTGCCTTTATATTCTTTATTTTATGCATTTTAATTTATATCATTATTTTGATTGCACTTAAATTATAGCATGTTACTTTCTTGCACTCGTTTTTAATTTAATTTACACTTCTTTCAATTTATTTATATTTTATCGTATTTACTTCCTACTCTTTTTACTGTCTCCTTTAATTTTTGTTTTCACAAACTTCATATCAATTTATTGTTCATTTGAAGCCTTGACTCGAGGTAGTAAAAGAACCTAAGCCAAGAGGAGGTTCCTTACTTGGTCGAACAATCACTTGGTTAGAGTCAAGTTTACGGACGCACAACACACTTTTATCCATTCACATTTCTACTCAAACCAATTTGTGGCTTGGTGGTGGCACGTCTACGCACTTAACAGAAGAAGGACCAAAATTCCTTCATTGGCAATCATCCGGCCGAAAAAAGGGAAACACCCACGAAGCAATCAGCGTTTATGGCCGGACGTACATGCACCTTCACGAATATTAATTTATAATGATTAATTAATCAGGTGATTAGCACATTAATTATATTAATTATAGGATATGAAGGCAGGTGTGGTCATCACGTATATATAGTAATACGATGGATGGATCAAGGATGAATCATCATTATGATTTTGTTAATTAATGTTAATTATTCATGTCCTCCATGCAGGCCGCAGCAACGTACCAACAATAAAATCTGTAGTCGCCGTTCACATGATGGATCGAGATGGATCATTAATTAGTAATCAATCCATCAACTCTCATTATTGTTATAGAGGGGTCTCAGTGTGTATATAGATACATACATATATATATATATATGATTATCTTCTTCCATTCAAACCAAGATGAATATGTTGACCGTAATGTTTATATGACACATGATGAACATATATATCTTATGTGGCCCATTAAATCAGATGGTCTTACTGGAGAGATTTGGTGTTGTAAGAAGAATAATTAGTTGTTAGATTAAAAACAAAATAATATTGACATATACCTATGACGATGACTAGTCACATAGTGTTGATGACTAGCCGCGCAAGAAGGGTAGCGAATCTCTCTGTGATCGATGTTCGGATGAGAAGGGAAGGGACCTTGGTTTATATAGGCTTTAAAACCTAGAGAGTTTTATCCATCAAGTAACTCAATATGGTATCTTTATGTCTTAAAATCCTGTAAGAAGTTGAGATTCCACCCCAAAACCAATTGGTTATGGGGGAGTAGCCCTAGATCTTATAAGGCACAAATTGTAGTTGTGATTTCCCGATGTGAGACATTTTCCTCACATCTCAACACGCCCCCTCACGTGTGGCGGATTTTCTAGCTATCACGTGACGATTTGATGGGTACGTGTGACACGTGTGGCAGTTAAGCCTTCACGTGGGATAACTGACACGACTCATCCCAATCCCCCCGGGATTACCACGGAATGTGTCATGCTCCCGTCTGACAAGAGATGTTAGACAAGGGATAACCTGTTGCCATTGCCCAACCGGGCTTCCAGAGTGCGTAAGGATCGATGGAGGAGGTGTATGATGTCCCAGTCTCTGCTGCAGTCGCATCCGGAATCAACCTGAAGGGCATTAAAAACAAAAGCTGTGAGTGGACGAAAATAAACAAGTCTGTTAAAAACATTTATAAGACATTTATGCCCCTCAGTAAAATCATATGCATGCACCAAAAACCAATAATCCCATATTTATTTAAAAATAACCATTAGGGCCTTAGCCCGGAAACCAAAGCATAGTTTCAAATTCCAAAAGTCAATCCAAGAGTTATTTCATCAATCCAGTAATATTCATTTATTATTTTTCCATCTCCGGCATCCCCGATGCCTAGCGTCCTAGACGCTTGACGTTCCAGACGTCATATCTCACGGTATTAAGCAACGCGTGCTGCCCGGGGTCTCACCGGGTCCATATCTCTGACATCCCCGATGTCTGACGTCCATGACGTCCAGCAATCCTGCTCCTGGATCACTATACGGTCCGGTAGCTCCGTACAATGAGCCCTCGCAGGCAATGCACCGTAACTTCTCCAGTGTCCCCGACACTTGGAGGAGACCAGGATATAAATATCCTCATATCGAGATGGTTTTATGGAACACATTTTATTATTCATTTCCAAAATATCACAAGGGCCCTGCCCCGAATTTCCATAAAACCGTCATAAGTCCAAATAGTTGAATCAAATCCGAAATAGTTTATTCAATTCCATTTTAGGGTCCCCGACCCGAAATCACATATATAAGTCAACTGGGCCCCTGGCCCGATTTCATAAGTCAACTGGGTCCCTGGCCCGATTTCATAATTCAATTGGGCCCCTGGCCCGATTAACAAATTAACTGGGCTCCTGGCCCGATTTCACTTTATCAAATCCGTAACCGTTTCATGAAATCATATCCATCCATATTTATGGAAATCAGTGCAAATCCAGAAAACTTCGATTCACGTGCAAACACGTAAATCGCCTCGAAATGCGTGAAAACATATAAATTCACTGATATCCAAAATAAATCATATAATCCCAATTATAACAATCATGAAACCGTTATGCATGCATCGAATTTATAAAACCAATGTCTACTCACAGACCGTTTAACCGAGTGCCTCGATACGCGTGCCATAGGCCTTCCCGGGCCACACCACAATCACCGGGACTCCCAATCCTGTTCAAACCACATTAGAGGGTCACTAACCTCTACATTAACATCCCATTCAAGTCTCGTAATTTTCCCGAATTTTTACGTATTTTTAAACTCGATTTAAAACCTTCGGACATCCCGAATAATATCGAGACGGTGTCCGATCGACACGAAACCAATCCCAAAATGTTCGTTACATTGTATAGGATAAAAGTCATGTTGACCTCACCTCAAGATTCGTGCCCACGCGCCGTCACGCGCCGCCGTGAGTGGCTGCGCGTGAAAGCCACGCGCCTGCTACAGTGACTGCTACAGTCACCACCTTCACCCGTTTGTCTGGTAAACGGGTCTGATTACCCGCGATAGGATCCGGTTCAATCACACCCAATTCGACATCAATTCAATCCGTTCTTGATCCTACAACAATCATCAATCCACCAATTTCAGTTCGGTTTCAATGATCAACATCAACCATCGATCAATCGTGTCAACAACCCGTGATCACCCAAAACGGGTCAACCACCAAAACTCCATCAATCCTCAACCATTATCAAATTAACTTCACAGGAAGCTAATAAGGACTAATACGAACCAATTAGCATGATTAATTGAACTCGAAAATACCTCAATCGTCACAACTCAAGCTTGAGTTTTCCGGCCGTCCACCTCGTTCGTTCACGGCCCTAGGAGCCCCAAAGCTTGCCCCATTTGATCTGGTTCGACACGTTGAAGTTCCAGGAAGCTCAATCCACCATCAATTAGGCTTGGCCTGGCCTAAAAACCGAAGTTCGAATTTGAATTTCCCAGAAACCAGTTTCGGGTTTTTCAGAGAAATCCAACTCCAAACTCACTCAATCCTTCCATTCTCAATCACAGGGGAACCCACTCGACTTACACACCATTCCTTTAATCCCAATCAGCCGTTAAAGGCATCCAAAAGTGTCCAATTTCCACTGTGTAATGTTCCCCTGCACTGTCCCGAAAACAATAGAAAACCCAGTGCCCATATCGTGCAATCGATGCCAACTCAATCCCCATGTGCAATTCCACCTCAAACCGTCCCAATCCAGCCATTTAATTGATAAACAATCAAGGGATCGATCGCACAAAGCATCCACTACACGGCCAGTTCAATGGAACAGTGTCCCGTGTGAAATTACATTTCTGCCCTTGTGCAGGAAATTACCAAAATGCCCCTCACGCATCCTGACCCGTAACTCGGTCATACGGACTCCGATTGATGCGTGCCGCCTGTCTACGAACTCAGGGCATCGAGACCTTCCTAACGGTCCTCGGTCCTCGGCCATCGGACCTCCCGATCAAAAAGTCAACATTTCCCCCTTATTACGTTCAAATTACGAAAATGCCCTTACACTTCCGTACATCATAACTTTCACCACGAACGTCGGAATCGAACGTGCCACCTGTCTATGAACTCGTGACGTCCCGAACTACGTCACGGTCATCGGTCAAAGTCCATTTGACCATCCGAATTAAAAGTCAACGTTTTGCCCACGCCCCAAGGGCAAAACGGTCATTTTGCACAATTCGTCCGAAATCCCACAACTAATCCCAGATTAGTAAATCACCATTAAATATTATTAAATCCCGATATTCGGGACGGGTCGTTACAACCTTCCCTCCTTAAAGAATTTCGTCCTCGAAATTACCAACAACCTTATTCCACAAACACCTCGTGGAAAACAATTCGATCACACATCCGTGTACACTTGTACACCCACATACTGGGACAACACCAGCCTCGTTTGTACCCAGACATCCCATCATAGTTATACGTCATAATAGCAACAACACTCGACCACCGCGAGTGGAAATGATCACCTGATCCGCGATAAAATCGCCTAACCATTTAGCTGACTCCTTCAGCTAGATGGTTCCTTTCCATTATCAATATATCCTTACATTTGCTCCCACCAAATCTCATTTGTCAGTTCATGCTGACACCATCAGTCAAACTGTCACCACTAAGCTTTACCACCCTGATAAAGCCCCAACCATCAGCCAGTCAGTGACAACACCACGTACTACATCACCCTCGATGTAGCGTAAGATCAACCACATGATCTCAATTCGCAGGGCAAGCCCATTCCTGCGGCATAACTAAATCTCAATGTCCATATCCGCCGACTCCCTCAGCGAACCAAGACGCTGGGAAATATCACGGTGTGAAAACATCACACAAGGCTACTCGTGGTTACTCTGACCACCAATTCACTCATCCTGAGTGTACGAATACCGTCAACTTACTCCATCAAGTGGTGTAACTGGAACACATTGAATACCAGCCCAGCAGTGAACACACATCTCAATACTAGGGTTCCACAAGCCATCCATGGCTAAGAGCACCTGCTCATAAAATCACTGAACCCGACAAGATCAAACTGCACAGCGCATGGTATCCAATGTCCAGTCCACAATACGGCCAAACAAATGATATCAGAACCAAGCCGATTACCAACACATTTAGTTATACACCACTGGTACATCCCATGTACCGCCATTAGGCACCACTCAGCCTAACCAGTCTCAATCCTCGCACAACGTACCCTGAACGCACTTCAATCCATCAATCTGCCTATAACCACCCAGGTCATAGCCAAACACGTTCCAATAATGGAGTACAATTGCCCAAACCATCACGGGACAACCCGAACTCCACCCATCATCTAGTTCCAATTCCGAATCCGAATTCGCAATTTCGTAAGAAATCCCGAATCCGAACCCAAACATCATATTTTTAATCCATTTCCAAATCCAAATCCGAAATCATTACTCCGTAAGCTAGCATTGGAATAATCATTCCGTACCCAAATCCAGTAATCCGTTTTCGAGCTTCGCAATCGAATCCTGAATCGTCACCCAGAAATTCGATTCCAAAACCCAAAATCTCATTTACGTCCCCCCAGACATAACATAACCGATCCTATCGGTTACCTGCTCAAAACACTCGATTGACTTCATAGGGAAGCCAATCCCAATATCCACACGTCAAAGGTTGACAAAATCCGACCACATCGGAAACCTACTTACCCGAGTAACAAACCATATGGACTCACTCCGAAAAGAAGTTCAGTCCCGTCATTTACGACTCACATATCAAGGTAAGAGTGATAAACTCTCCACCCATCTGGATCATCAAGATCACGATCCATATCCATCGCTACGTCACCCGACAAGTAACATCACGATCCTAGATCGTCACATCGACCAAAGTCGACAACATCTCAAATCAGATCCACCTAGTGACAGGACCCGTCCCAATCCCACCTGGGACCACCCGGGGACGTGACCCGCTCCCGTCTGACAATGACTCTAAACATACCAAAAGTACCCTTAAATAAAAACCGAAGACTCACGTAGATAGATAATGTACAAACACAGTGTTTAAAGTGATACTGTCAGACAAGGGAAAGTAAAATACAACATGTGAGCACACTAGTCAGAGTACATTTATTCGGTGCTCAACCTACCCACAAGTGGGTGTACAGGTGCACAGCTAGGCAAACTAAACCTCTGCCTCCTCCTCCGGATCCTCCTCCTCTATGGCCGTGTCAGGGTCTGGAGGGGTCAGTAAAACAAGGGTGAGTGGACCAAAAATAACAGTTTAGAAATCAATTTAATAATAAAATAATCATACAGTTTTACCCCTCCGTTTTCCAAATCTTGCATGCAGTGAAAACATAATATTATAAACCAATGAACCACAATAATAATCGTAAGGTGAAACTAACATATCAGTGCACTGTAAAAACCCAACCCAAATGATGTCACGGTTCTAAGGCTACGCGTTGCCACTCAGGGTCTCACACCCGAGACTCTCTAGGTACATCAGCTCCCGGTATCCCGGTCACTGCCCGAGGTATATGAACATGCCTTCCTGAGAGTAAGCAGCCCAACGGGGGTCAACTCCACTCAGTCAGAGCCCCGTGACTACTCCAGGGTCCACCCAGGCCAACGACCCTCCCTGGAGGAGACAATATACACAGGTAGGAAAGTACAGTACAATAACAGTATAGTTTACCCTATGTCCCCCGGACATCCCAAACAAAATCCACATATAATCCAGACGGGTCTCATGCCCAAAACATTGTAATAACGTATATAAGCAGGTTATAAGACTCATCAGTGGAAATAGTAAAACAGTTTATGCATGCAAGCCTTTTATAAATCAAACAGCCCACTCACACTCGGTCCTTGCTGCTCAACGATCTCTATAAACCTGTATTAGTATTCCTGAGGGTTACTTAAGGACCCTACAATATCAATACCAAGACCCTAGAACAGATCCGCCTCAAAAACGCGTCCCGGGCACTAGTCCCGGTGCTTCAAACCCCCTTTTGACCAACTTAACGATCTCCGATCAACACGAAACCACCGCCATTGGATCCGTATCGTCGAAACCTTGAAAATGGTACCGGCCCCACCAAAATTACTGTTCACACGCGCCCCACGCGCCTGGTCAACGCGTGGGTCAACGCTGCTACAGTACCGCTGACGTCAGCAGTGACGTCATGCTGACGTCAGCATGACGTCATCACTGACACTTGTCAGGTGACACGTGGCACGTTCTGATTGGTCCCTGGTCTGACAACATCTGACAGGATGACGTCATCATGACGTCAGAAGTGACGTCAGCATGATGACGTCATCATGCTACAGTACCGGGTCGACCCGTTTGACTGGAACCGGGTCGCCGTCGACCCACGGTTTGACCCGATTCCATCACACAATTCCGGCCACCATTTTCGACGGGGTTGATCCCTATGGGATCGTCTAGGTCTGTCCTACGGTTCTACAACCTCAAAACACGAAGAAAGTGGAAGAAAACTCACCAGAATATCTCTGAAACTCACGGTCACGGTCCGGTTGTCTTCTCCGGTGATCCACGGCGTCTCCGTCGTCCAACCCGGTCCCAAATGACTCGTCACTCACCCTAGGACATGTCTATCACCTAACAATCCATTTCTAAGCATTAAACACGATCGGGTCGAACAGGGAAGGAAAACAGACTTATCGGGTTTTGGGTCTTACCGCCGCCGTCACGCCGCCGTGGCCCTCGCCGTCGTCCAGTTAGGCTCCTAGAATCCCCACGGTGCAGACTGGAGCTCCTCCCGCGTCGAGGTGAGGTGGTTATGGAGGTTTGCTTCCTGGATCGGTTTCTTTGAGGTTTTCGGGTCGTGTTTTGGACGGGATTTTCAGGGCTGGAAAATGGGGTGGTGGCTGCCGGTGATGCTCGGGGATGATGAGTAGATGATGGTGATGCAGCTGGTGATCGGTTGGTGGTGTGAGAGGGGCTGGTTCGATCGCCTTGGTCGAGAGAAAAGGGGAAGAAAAGCACGGGTATGAAGGGGATGAATGTGTGTGTTTGTGTGTTTGTAAGAAAGAGCAGAGAACAGAGAGGTGAGAACGTGCATGAATCAGAAAAATCAGACAAAATGAAGGGCCAAGATGCATTTGAGTAGATGATCCAACGGCTGGGAACAATTGGAGGGAAAATAAATAATATAAAAATTGATTAAATAGTGTTAATTGCTTTATTGGAATAGTAAGCCTTTGGATGGGTGACACTTGTCACCAATCCATCGGTTTGATTTAAATATTAATTTGGCACGGATTCCCGTAATTAAGTAATATTTTATTCCGTTGTTCTCGGTTCGTAAATTCCGCTAAAAACGCTTCCTTGACCATAACTTCTTCATACGAACTCCGATTTCGGCGTGCCGCCTGTCTACGGATTCGTGACGTCCCGATCTACGTCATAGTCATGGGTCAAAGTCCAAATTATTTCCCGAGAAAAAGTCAAAGTTTCCCCCCAAGGGTAAAACAGTCTTTTTACATTAAATATTATTATTTTCGGTTCGGGTCGTTACACCTAGGATCCACACATGCTCACATAGCAAGCAATCCATCTGAAAGCTGATCGTAGGGTCGTACACCCTCATTGAATCATTCGCCAAATTTCCCTTGGTGGAAAGATGACCACGCATTTCACCACCAAATCCAAAATCATACACAACTTCTTGTGTCCAATGACCCAAGGCCAAACATGGGTCCACCTACCAATACACGCTCAACGTACTGGTAGCAACAATCATCATCTGCCACGGCAGGAAATATGAAGTCAACCCTAATGACTTCGGAATACCAATCACTGATGCGGAAACGAGCACTCCTCTCGTTCCCCCAATCACAACTCTCCCCGGATCGGGAGTTCCAACCATGTTGGAAACAGACATGCTCCCAATGAGATGTCAAGTCCAACCACTGGACTGCCCACGTCCATACCTCACTTGGACCACCACGTGTCCAAAATCAATTCATTACTCGGACCTCACGTCCGTCAATAATCATGTATGCACACCCCCGATTCCGAACGGAAATTTCCTCAACTCTGCCTGGATGTGCATACCATACTGCCTTCGTCTCACATCTCAACCTTTACAGGTTCAATCCTCAGGTTCCAAGTGATTCACAATCACAACATCACACATCAATACCACGAATGGTTTTCCCCGAATTTTCCAATCTCAATAATTTCCTTGTACCCTCTGAGGATATTAGAGGTAAATAATCTTGCCAATCTCGGAGTTGACAACAACTCCCCAAATCCACTGATTCTCATGACGTAGGGAACATCGTCCCTAGATTCCTCAAGTCTCAACCATACCTTTTTTTATCCATTCATCACTTGTCGTCATAATTCTGTTGGGACTTATCCCAACACATCACGACCTCCACTGGAACCCATCCAGTCCAAGACTCAACCACCTCTGAGTCGCAGATACCAATCATCTGTTCATCATGACAAAGTCACACCCCAACTGGTGGCTCATCGTCATCACAATTACTGTCACCAGCACCAGCGCTAGTACCAGCACCAACGCACCATCATCAACACTAGTATCAGCACACAGGCATCCATACTAGTATTGGCATAAAGGTATCACCATACCAACATCCATACATCGCACACGAACATCCATGCTAGCACACAGTGTGCAAAGTTGTTACCCTGGATCTCCGTTCATTACGAACGACGATCCCGTAACAGCACTCGTACCCCACGACTATGGGTACCTCCAATTTGACCACTGGCACATCAGGATAATGGACGTTCCCTGAACATCCCCTGATCCCCAAGTGTGAAAGCCACACCAAATACCCTCGATAGCCAGTCATCTCGACACAACTGTCGACCAACAGTCATCGTTGTCAAGATCCGTAACCACACCTCACACTAATATTCGATCCAACACGGGATTCCACATTTTATCTCATAACCGCATCCGTGGATCGAATCCCATAATCCAGACTAGACTCACTAGAGTCATCCACATGGTCATCCATGACCTCAGCCGCTCGTCGCAGCACAAGTTCTTATTTGAAGTTCACCTTCCGGTCCATCGATTATAAATTAGGGTTCCACAATCACACCCTAGGGTTCCACTGAACCCAACTGCCTTTTGCAGTAAAATCCACAACCTGACCGACTCCGCGGTCCTGACATCGCATAGACGTCAAATCCAATCCAAACGTCAACTCACGTGGGTTCCATCGTGGGTTCCACCACGAAGGTCATCGGCTAACTCCGATGCACCAACACCCCGTACACTAGCCAACACTACTAGGCTCCAAAACATAGACCAATACTCAACTGAGTTTCGTATTTCAATAACATTATTCCAATGGGGTTCCCTGAACCCAGCTGTGCCGAGTGGCACAACAATCCATCATCACATGACCGAACCGACGGTCCCACATTACCAGTTAATCGTACACAACCCCACCTGGGTTGAATCGCATCGATGCACGGCGTATCGGGCCAAACACACCCAATCCACCATTCAAACCCAAAACTATCTATCAGGTTGACAATGGAACTGCAGCCCAAAGAGACATCACACCCTCGTCCTTCGCGCACAAAAGAGCAAAACCTGCTCTGATACCACTTGACACGACCCATCCCAATCCCCCCGGGATTACCACGGAATGTGTCATGCTCCCGTCTGACAAGAGATGTTAGACAAGGGATAACCTGTTGCCATTGCCCAACCGGGCTTCCAGAGTGCGTAAGGATCGATGGAGGAGGTGTATGATGTCCCAGTCTCTGCTGCAGTCGCATCCGGAATCAACCTGAAGGGCATTAAAAACAAAAGCTGTGAGTGGACGAAAATAAACAAGTCTGTTAAAAACATTTATAAGACATTTATGCCCCTCAGTAAAATCATATGCATGCACCAAAAACCAATAATCCCATATTTATTTAGAAATAACCATAGGGCCTTAGCCCGGAAACCAAAGCATAGTTTCAAATTCCAAAAGTCAATCCAAGAGTTATTTCATCAATCCAGTAATATTCATTTATTATTTTTCCATCTCCGGCATCCCCGATGCCTAGCGTCCTAGACGCTTGACGTTCCAGACGTCATATCTCACGGTATTAAGCAACGCGTGCTGCCCGGGGTCTCACCGGGTCCATATCTCTGACATCCCCGATGTCTGACGTCCATGACGTCCAGCAATCCTGCTCCTGGATCACTATACGGTCCGGTAGCTCCGTACAATGAGCCCTCGCAGGCAATGCACCGTAACTTCTCCAGTGTCCCCGACACTTGGAGGAGACCAGGATATAAATATCCTCATATCGAGATGGTTTTATGGAACACATTTTATTATTCATTTCCAAAATATCACAAGGGCCCTGCCCCGAATTTCCATAAAACCGTCATAAGTCCAAATAGTTGAATCAAATCCGAAATAGTTTATTCAATTCCATTTTAGGGTCCCCGACCCGAAATCACATATATAAGTCAACTGGGCCCCTGGCCCGATTAACAAATTAACTGGGCTCCTGGCCCGATTTCACTTTATCAAATCCGTAACCGTTTCATGAAATCATATCCATCCATATTTATGGAAATCAGTGCAAATCCAGAAAACCTCGATTCACGTGCAAACACGTAAATCGCCTCGAAATGCGTGAAAATATATAAATTCACTGATATCCAAAATAAATCATATAATCCCAATTATAACAATCATGAAACTGTTATGCATGCATCGAATTTATAAAACCAATGTCCACTCACAGACCGTTTAACCGAGTGCCTCGATACGCGTGCCATAGGCCTTCCCGGGCCACACCACAATCACCGGGACTCCCAATCCTGTTCAAACCACATTAGAGGGTCACTAACCTCTACATTAACATCCCATTCAAGTCTCGTAATTTTCCCGAATTTTTACGTATTTTTAAACTCGATTTAAAACCTTCGGACATCCCGAACAATATCGAGACGGTGTCCGATCGACACGAAACCAATCCCAAAATGTTCGTTACATTGTATAGGATAAAAGTCATGTTGACCTCACCTCAAGATTCGTGCCCACGCGCCGTCACGCGCCGCCGTGAGTGGCTGCGCGTGAAAGCCACGCGCCTGCTACAGTGACTGCTACAGTCACCACCTTCACCCGTTTGTCTGGTAAACGGGTCTGATTACCCGCGATAGGATCCGGTTCAATCACACCCAATTCGATATCAATTCAATCCGTTCTTGATCCTACAACAATCATCAATCCACCAATTTCAGTTCGGTGTCAATGATCAACATCAACCATCGATCAATCGTGTCAACAACCCGTGATCACCCAAAACGGGTCAACCACCAAAACTCCATCAATCCTCAACCATTATCAAATTAACTTCACAGGAAGCTAATAAGGACTAATACGAACGAATTAGCATGATTAATTGAACTCGAAAATACCTCAATCGTCACAACTCAAGCTTGAGTTTTCCGGCCGTCCACCTCGTCCGTTCACGGCCCTAGGAGCCCCAAAGCTTACCCCATTTGATCTGGTTCGACACGTTGAAGTTCCAGGAAGCTCAATCCACCATCAATTAGGCTTGGGCTGGCCTAAAAACCGAAGTTTGAATTTGAATTTCCCAGAAACCAGTTTCGGGTTTTTCAGAGAAATCCAACTCCAAACTCACTCAATCCTTCCATTCTCAATCACAGGGGAACCCACTCGACTTACACACCATTCCTTTAATCCCAATCAGCCGTTAAAGGCATCCAAAAGTGTCCAATTTCCACTGTGTAATGGTCCCCTGCACTGTCCCGAATACAATAGAAAACCCAGTGCCCATATCGTGCAATCGATGCCAACTCAATCCCCATGTGCAATTCCACCTCAAACCGTCTCAATCCAGCCATTTAATTGATAAACAATCAAGGGATCGATCGCACAAAGCATCCACTACACGGCCAGTTCAATGGAACAGTGTCCCGTGTGAAATTACATTTCTGCCCTTGTGCAGGAAATTACCAAAATGCCCCTCACGCATCCTGACCCGTAACTCGGTCATACGGACTCCGATTGATGCGTGCCGCCTGTCTACGAATTCAGGGCATCGAGACCTTCCTAACGGTCCTCGGTCCTCAGCCATCGGACCTCCCGATCAAAAAGTCAACATTTCCCCCTTATTACGTTCAAATTACGAAAATGCCCTTACACTTCCGTACATCATAACTTTCACCACGAACGTCGGAATCGAACGTGCCACCTGTCTATGAACTCGTGACGTCCCGAACTACGTCACGGTCATCAGTCAAAGTCCATTTGACCATCCGAATTAAAAGTCAACGTTTTGCCCACGCCCAAGGGCAAAACGATCATTTTGCACAATTCGTCCGAAATCCCACAACTAATCCCAGATTAGTAAATCACCATTAAATATTATTAAATCCCGATATTCGGGACGGGTCGTTACAATAACCCCGCTCTGATACTATGTAAGAAGTTGAGGTTCCACCCCAAAACCGATTGGCAATGGGAGGAGTATCTCAAGATCTTACAACGCACATTTTACTCACATCTCAACACGCTCTCTCTCGTGTGGCGGATTTTCCAGCCTATCACGTGACGATTTGATTGGGTACGTGTGACACGTGTGACAGTTAAGCCTTCATGTGGGATAACCCCGCTCTGATACCATGTAAGAAGTTGAGGTTCCACCCCAAAACCAATTGGGAATGAGAGGAGTAGCTCAAGATCTTATAAGGCGCATTTTACTAATCCAAGTCATATCTATCCACTAATATTATTTAAGAATCCCTCTAATCATCTTAGAATTTATGACTTATTGCACAAGTAATCTAAGATTTCTAGTTGAATTTATAATGAAATTCCAAGTATAATCAAATCAATATCTTTGTCGACTATAAAATCAATTCTGATAGGAATTAGTTCCAACCAAATCTAGCTCGCTAGCTAATTCATTTTTATATTTTAGAGAGCGGTATCTATATATATATATGCGCCAATGAGTTAAGGTATTGAAAAGGAGTAGCAGCTGCTAGTAGTAATCACGTTTGCATGCTGCATGGTGATTGGCAGCTCGATCGATCAAGCTTGCTTAATTATAAAATAAGAAGAAGAAAGAAGAATATGTAATGGATGGATGTGGTAGCTAGGGAACAATTTGTGTGAGGCTAAAACTAAAGAATGATGGTGCTATGCTATTCACCAGAACAAAAGGCCCGGATTTTGTTTGGTTTTTTCTTTTTTCACCATATTTGCCTGTAAAGTGTGGTTTTTGTAGCTACTTTATCTGCACTTTGCATTTTGCACTTTGAGGTACAATTCATTTAACTTTCGTTATATAAAAAGATGGGGGCCGGCTTTAAAGTTTAAACTCAAAGCAAACACAACATGATCGAATCATAAAACACCACATATATCGACAACATCACTATAGCTTTCTCCTTTTGCAGACACATCGACTCACACCAAATTCAAAAGACAAGAGAAGAAGAGAGGCACGACAGAGCGTCCCCTACAGGGCTACAGTCCTACGCACTCCATTTTTTCTTCTCTTTTCTTTGATTAGAGGAGAGGGATGAGATTATATATATTGGGATTTACTTTACTCTTTATGAAAGGCGAACTTAAAACTTCTCACGTAACGTGCCGCGAAATATTACTGAGCGGAACTTTTGCATGCATGATTCAAGCTAAATTTTCAATATTTGCCAAACTTCTGTTGAAAATTAAGATCATTATTAATATTTGCCAAACTTTTGTTGAAAATGATGACCATGATTAAGTATAGACCATGCTCACTTATTGGTAAACTTAGAGCTCAAGTTCACTAATGAAATGAGAAAGAATACCACGTACTCAACTATATATATATAAAAAAAATATATTCTCGTATTAATTGAAGTGATCAAATATAATAATCATAGTTAAAAGCTTAAAATGCAAGGATGAATTGATGTTCCTTTTTCCTTTTTGGGAAATTTTATTTATTAATTAAGTGCTAACTATTGGACAATATGAACATATATTTTTTTCGTGAGAAAGTACAAAATTCATTAGAAACTTACAGAAAACGTATAAAGCTTTACAGTGTAAATCAAGATGGCTGTTAAAAGTTTATTAGAGATTTCAATCTGATTGAAGGAAGAAAAAAAATAGCACGCATGCGTAAGTTACAACAATATGAACATATATTGAGTGATGGACTATCCATCACTAAAACTAATAATTGATTGCATGCATTCATGTGGTTCCGGGTAATTTAATGATGGCGAATATTTACGTGCATCCATATTCCTATCCTGGTGATATCTTCTCAGAACCGTTGAAATTTTAAATCATCATGTTAAGATTATCTCTATAAAAAAAAATTAAAAATAAAATTAGCGATCTTTTAATCATTCATATGTATCAACTAAATGAATGGTTTGTTATGAAGATCTTAATTTTTACCATGATCGTTAATATATTTGATACATATGCATGATTAAACAACCTCCAATCTTCTTGATTTTTTACGAAGATGATTTTAATATAATGATTTAGAGAATAAATAATTCCGAATATGATATATCTATAAAGAAAATTCGAGATACCACTATAATGAGATGGAAATATTTATTTTCGTTTAATAGTATATCCAGGAGCTATTATACTCGAGTATGTTCTCGAATTTGCTTTCTCTCAAGTGGCGTGACCTTTTACGCCATTCTTTGTATTTGAAATACATCCCTTTTTAAAAAAATTGGTTTCATAGTGTCGCGTAAAAAAAAAAACATACATGCATCTTTTAGTGTTATTAATTTTAAATCTCTATATTAATTATCGATATATTTATACAAATAGGTTCCTTTTCAAGCTCGAAAGAACCTATCAAATATAGGCACTCCAAAAAAAGTTCATTTGTCCGACGGAGAGAATACCCAATGAATCTCGTTCTACACAGTGAATCTCGCTCTACCTGACGAATATCGTGTCGTAGGAGAGGGGGAAAAAATTGACCTTGCCCGATGAAATTTGATCTTGCCCGACGAATCTAGCGCTGTTTCAGGTGATATGACTTTATCCGAAAAATCTATCTTAATTTATCGGGAAAACTTCCAGTCTAACGGTTTATTATCCGATGAATTTTAATATATCCGACAAATTTTATTGTTACCCAACGAATTTGTATTCGTCGAATAAAACCTTTTTTCTTGCAGTGAACTATATATGCAGATAATTTCCTTAACCCCATAACGAATAATTGGGTACATTAATTCCTTGTACCTAACAAAGAATATTCAAGGAGCGAGTATGATATTGAAACTATTGCATTTTTTGGATTCCATTGCATATCATGTGATATAATAAATAATATGTACGTACGTACAATTAATATCTAATTCCTAAATTAATTTATCAATGGATGACGTGACAGATGCATTGTTTGCCAAATAAAAATTGTGGTCTCCATAAGCTTGTAATTCCTAGTTTCTTGGAAAAATTGAATGCATATTTATTTTATAGTAGCTGCAAAATGACTGCTATAAATAATTGAGCATGAGCGGATTTATTGAGGGGAAAAGGGGATTAATTGATCCATTTAATCTCTTAAATCATGCATGGAATTGCATTGATTTTGATCCTTTTTAGTGTGATAATCTTACTTTTTAATAATCGGTTATTATTTTTTTAAGTATGATTGTTCAATCGAAAAATTATTCTTGATATTTGCAAGCATAGAAACTTTGCCCTCTAAAATTAATCCCAACCCTAACCTTCTCCTCGTAATGGTGTCGTCACTCTTCATCGACATATTCACTTCAAGGCAACATATGCTGTTTTAATTTTTCACTTATGTTTTTTTATTTCATTTTTTTTTATACACGGTCTAAATCTAGTTTTAGGGATATGTTATGAAATAAAATTTGTCTTTCATTTCTTTCCTAATTCTAATACCACCAAACCAATCCCTAATAAATATCATTCCAACAGTTCAAGTTCTACCAAATATTTAAATTTAAAATATGTTCAAAAATAAAATTATTTATAAATTCTCAATATTTTGATTATTTGCTAAACCATACGGTTTGATTAATTGTTAAACTTTTTATAATTGATCAACATAGTTATTTGTTTTTTTTTGAATTATTTCTCCTATATTTTTTTTATATAAAGATATTTGAGAGCGAGAAATTTTTTTATATGTCGAGTACGTGTTAATCACGTTATTTATAAGAGTTGAACTCAAAATCTTCTACTCATAAAATAATGGGTAAAAGCATCATTATTCTAGTAGTGTTTGTTGTCATTACTAATAAAATTCAGCGATTATTTTGTTCAAATAATAAAAGAAAATTTTCACATTCTATATCAAATAATAAGAAGATATTATGTATTATTTTCATGTATATAATATAATTATTTATATTATACATATAATGTACATCTTTATCATTGATCCAAAAAAAAAAAATGTACATGTTTATCTTTCCGACAAAGCTTTCCTTCTGACAAAACTTTCTGAATCCGCCCACTTATTGGGAGCATTAAAATGTGATGATGGAGTACGATTTGAGTGGCCAGGTTTTGTACTTGGGGAGGACTCATACGTGTCGATATCCCTAGTGGTGAAGGAGGTTAGGCACCGCACCACACCACAATAACCACTGCTCTCGTTGTAGATCGACACCAAATATGGTAGATTTAATAACAAATTTAGTGTACAAACTTAATCCACGACAGAGACTACAAAAGTTGATCGAGAGGGTACCTACTACCTTGTCAACTCTCAATCTTTTCGAAACAAGCTTGCGGCTATAGATAGCATTGCTTTTGATTTAACAATGTCAATTATTTTCCTCGTCTCCAACACTCATCCTTCCATCTCACAATTAATACTACGTTTCTAAGAATCCAAATTAAGTATAAATATATACATACATACATACATATATATATATATAAATTATTCGACTTTAAAAATAATAATAAGTTAGAAGACGGTTTTCTCTTATTAAAAAGACTCATTTTAACGGTTTTCTTTAGATCGTTTGGACGGTTTTTCATGTAGTATGTTTACTGAAAAGACTCATTTTAACATACGCATGCCTCAAATTCATGTTTCTCCAAATCATTATTGATGATTTTCTTTGTATCGTTTGGACAATTTTTCATGTAATATATTTACTAAAAAGGCTCATTCAAAACATATTTTTTTTCCTCCAAAAACTGCACCATTCTTATCAAGATTTTATTTATTCACGTCAAGATTTAATTCATAAACATAAATAAATTAATTTTTTTTTTATCATTTTAGACTTAAAAAATGGCGTGTTCTATTTTAAATATAATTCAAATTCAAAAGTAACAAAAAAAATATATAAGGATTAAGTGAGGTGGGGTATTTGATGAACACTTACACTAACATATTACTAGTGAAAAATATAAACTAATAAACAATATGAAAAAATAAGAACCTTAATCGTTGGGTTTGGATTCCAAACAGATTTTAAAATGAAAATCCAAGGCTAAAACCTTAATAACGGAACGATTTGAATTTTTAAACTATTTGACTTTATCCGATAAAATCTAACCCAGAATACAATAACGGTTTGAATCGATTTATGATTTTAACTTATTTATGTCCATCCACAAGCTAACTTCGGAATCCTGCGATAAAAAGTATATTCATCGAAGTCAAATTCATTTACAAGTTTAACACGTACTTCACTACTTTGTATCACCAAAAGTAAATAGCTAGTCCAATTGTTCACGCATAAAAATAAACTAATTTAATAGAGAAATATGAAGGAAACTCTTCTTCGAAAACAAATCATTTTTTATTTAGGTAAATTTAAAATTAAATGAATAAATGTGAATGAAAAGGAATGGTGTTAATATTTCTGTAAGTGAAAAGGAATGCATTAATTGATTGCGTCCCCATTTCATGTGGGTTTGTTCTTGATTTTTTCTATAGAAAACGAGATTACATATGCATAATGAGTACTTGACTTCCAGTTCCATGTGGTCAATGTCGTCAACCACCACGCCTAATTTATTTTGATTCTATATATATTTTACCTAGTCGGCAATCACCCACACGCACCTTAATCTCTACATGCATGCAAGCCATTAAGATCAGTGATTTCACAGCTTCGAGTTTAAACCTAATTAAGAACCAATTAAAGGAAAAAAAGAGAATAAATCATAATTAAGGGGGTACAAATTACCATCAATAATAAATTAATTAATTATAAAAATCTCAATATCATATATATATATATATATATATATATGTATATATGCATGCATGGATGAGGGCAGGCAGACACGAACTAGGATTGAAAATAAAGGTGGACGGAACTCAGTATTAAAAATAGAAGTGGGTTGATTTAAAACCAATTTTCTTAGTAAATAAAAAAATCCTTTTGTTTTTCCCTATTTTTCTCACATTCGAAGTGGGTTGGAGCTCACCTCAAATTTGGTTGGGTCCGTGCCTGAGGGCATGTAGGGACCACACCTTAGAGCTGGGATATGCTCTCATCCACCTAAAATTGAATATTCGAAGGAAAATTTTATGAAATGTTAGCTCATATATAACACAACTTATTAATTTGTTTTACACTTAAATAAGAGGGATTGTAAATTTTTCAAAGATAGTACAGGGTAGTAAAAACATTTGAAGATCCAGGACAAAAATATAAAATGTTCCTTTAATTTACACACTTATCCTTTAAAAATATAAATCTTGGTTATTGCTTAATTGATTTCTTATGTTTTTTCGTAGTGAAAACGTTCTGATTCATGAATTGTTGTATTGGTAAAAGATGACCAATGTTAATACTAATGACCCTTAATTTTCTCTGCCTACGTAATTTGATTCTCTTTCTATTTGTTTTTTAATATATTATTAATTTTGGACTCTATATTATTTTAGGCCTAGGACTTGCGCCCTTTTTGCCCATCCTTATGGTTGGCCTTGAAATAATATGATGAATTGTTCATATAAAAGATAGGCTTGTTACAATTTATATGCTTTATATTATATTTATTGCATGATTATTTGTTAATTCTTACTTAAGATATATATTTTTTAAATCAATGAAATTCACTTAATATCGTTAAAATTTGATTTAAAAATTACGTTAATAGCACATCTCATTTCTAATTGTCGGGTTCATGCTTAAATAAGAAGACAATAACTTTACGCTAATATTTAGCCTACCTTATTTTTAATTTCTAAATTTGTTCATATTTTCGGGATGGACCAACCAGTGATGAAGGACACGATGTTATAATATATATATATATATATATATAGCTTAATTGTTTTGACGATCGACTGGAGATCCAATGCCCATCCACATCTCTGTTGAAGGACAACAGAATTAGACAAGCTATTATTATTGTGGTCCAGTAATTGTCCATGAAGCTCAAAATTTCAAAATATATGGACTCACAGATTGGGTGATCATTTTCATTCTTGGGACAAGGCCGGTGACTTGTCAATTTGAGCCTAGCCCTACTAATTAATGACTTATGTTAATTAACCTCGATTAACTAGTGCTTTATAATACCGATATATGTTGTTTGGTCATTGCACTATTCGTCCTTACAAACGTAGAGTCCGAAAGCTAAAACCTCCACATTATAGAGTAAGTAAGAATTTCAATACAACAATAATACTAGTAGAATGGTAAAAGCTATCAACATCCCTTTTAGAATTTTCTTTTTTTACCGTAAAAAAAATAGAACAATTAAGGATTAGACGAGCAGATCAAATTATACATTAAAACTCAGTCATTGAACTGTTACAACCAAGACGATTAAGTTATTAGCATCCCGTTTTATAAACATAACAAGCACGCTAGCTAGCTAGCTAAGTTTTTGAGTCCAAAAGCTAAAACCTCCTCATTATAGAGTAAAAATTTCA
Organism: Prinsepia uniflora; assembly: GCA_032719365.1. Classification (NCBI taxonomy): domain Eukaryota; kingdom Viridiplantae; phylum Streptophyta; class Magnoliopsida; order Rosales; family Rosaceae; genus Prinsepia; species Prinsepia uniflora. The sequence goes on along the minus strand of CM064868.1, from coordinate 77,612,549 downwards.
ATACAACAATAATACTAGTAGAATGACAAAAGCAGTCAATATCCCCTTTTATAATTTTTTTTCTTTTTCACCGTCGATGATCTCAGTTATCGAACTGTTACGACCAAGATGATTAAGTTGTTAACATCTCTTTTTATAAGCATAACAAGTACGCTAGCTAACTAGGTTCTTACTCTTACAAGTAATTGTCAAGTGTGGCTTGAAAGTCGAAGCTCGATCTATATAATTAATCTTGAGAATCATATATTTGTTTTGTTGTGGAACAAGGTGTTGGTCCTTAAGGGCCACATGCATGAAAAATGTTATGGTTATAGGCAACTAAATTGCAAGGACTTGACTAATCTTAACATAAATCCAAAAGTGGGAGCCAAATTGACATATCAATCCATCCATACGTACTATCATCCTTCACTTGAAAACAAAAACAATTAACTTAATTAATTAACAACTAGATTAGTAGTAAATTGACTAACCCGATTCCAAAAACCCACTTGTTGTTTTTTGAATAATGTTTATTAATTTGTTGTGGGTGGGAAGGGAAGCTATATATAATAAGTTGATAACCACTCATCATTGTAGGATATCTAAGGCTCGGATTCTGTGATTCTCTTTGGACTTCAAAATAATTATTCACATATCATTAATTATTGATTATGACGAGTTTTGTTTAATTTACCAAGTAATTAATTAAGCATGCATGATCTGATTGTACGTACGTGTTGTGTTTCGTAGTCTTGTTGATGAGGATTGAGAGTGATCGAGGGCATTGGAAGTTAATTCGGTTCATTAATTAATTAATTAATCACGATAGTATAATATATAGTTCTAATTTAGTTTATTCGGTTCATTTAAGTCATTTATTTTATTTCATTTCGAATATGAATCTTTGCTTCTACTTTCTTTGATAATTAAGAGATTATATTTCAAAGAGAACCAAAGAAAATTAGGAACGGAGAAATGAAGTCTCGAATTACAAACGGGGATAATATATCATAGGGACATTTCAAAACAGAAAATGGAAGGCCTAAATTGAATAGTACACAAATGATTCCTAATCAAAGAGAAAATCTTCTGAAAAATACATAGGGAAATTAGAGAATTTTACTTTTTATATATAATATATATTTACGTTACCACATATATTTATCGGTATTTACTATTTACATCAATATGAAAAGGAAAATTAAAGAGGAAAAATAGATAGAAAGAGAATCTGCGATCTTTATTGGTTGATGCATTGCATATTAATAATAATCAGAAGGTAGCAGAATGTAACCATCATCCTTGCAGTGGTCTGCACCCACGTGAACGTTGCCTTGCTCGGGACCCCACACAGATCCGTATCCACTTGTGGGCCCCTATCGATCTCCGGACAGACTCCGATCCTCATCTTCCCCAAACCAGGCCACCGTCAGCCTCGTCACGGTGGCTAACCCCATACTAACCATACGCCATACGCCATCTCCTAGCTAGGGTAATCTACTACGTACTTTGAAAAAATTATAAAAAGAGAACTTAGTAACGGCTAACTATAGATGAAAAGGTATTACAATAACAAGATCATTAGAGTTTTAAATAACTAAATGATAACCCCAACAAGTTGATTCAGTGATTAGGGCGTTCTCAGATCCGTATGTTCCGGTTAGTCTTGAGTTCGTTTCTCTCCGGATTATATTCTGATTGTGGCAATGCTCGGCAAGATATGCTCTCGACTAGTTCTGAGTTTGATTCCCCTAGGTTATATCCTGATTGTGACAATGTCCAGTTTCCTTATATTATATCGTGATTGTAACCAGGGGTTATATCCTGATTGTGGCCAAAGGTTATATTCTACCCGGTATGTTTTCGGCTAATTCTAAGTTCGATTCCCTCGTGTTATATCCTGATTGTGGCAATGCTCGACAAGATATGATCTCGACTAGTTCTGAGTTTGATCCCCTCAGGTTATATCCGGATTGTGACAATGTCCAGTTTCCTTGTATTATATCGTGATTGTAACACGAGGTTATATCCTGATTGTGACAAAGGGTTATATTCTACACGGTATGTTTTCGGTTAATTCTGAATTCGATTCTCTCATGTTATATCCTGATTGTACTCGCCATCTGGGATTATATCCTGATTATAATTAAGAGTGCATTGTAATGTGCGTACGTATGAGTCTTATTGTTTCCCTACGCAAATTAATCATAGTCTCTGTCACAAGGTATTCTAATTGTAGTTTATGCTTGTATAAAAAAAAAGGCTCAATCGATAAATACAAAGAAAAATATCAGAGGAATCAGATTTATAGATTATATGTGACCTGACTCCACTTATATCAACGACTCCCATCCGTATTAGGATTTGTATACAAACATGGCCCAGTGCTATTTAGCATTACGATATCACTAAGAATTTGTGGTCTGTCATTAGTCATTGTGGTTGTTTCTTACACGTGTCTCACACCCCCTCGCACGTGATCATCCACGTGTTTCTCTCTCCCTCCTTGTCCTTTAAATTGAGGACCTGCATGTTATATCCTAGACACTACAAAGAAAATAGAGGCAACAACAACAACAAAAACACAGTCAGAGACTCTATCTCTCTCTCTCTCTCTCTCTCCTCTCTCTCTCTCTCTCTCTCTCTCTCTCTCTCTCTCTCTCTCTCTCTCTCTCTCTCTCTCTCTCTCTCTCTCTCTCTCTCTCAGATGATAGATATCAAATGAGTCGATACATCTGTATATAATCTGTTGTTTGTTTCCTAGGAAAATTGCATATCTCTGATTTAACCATCACAATAGCTAGCGACCATTCCCTACTCCTCATATGTAATTGTAACGAGAATGAAGAAACCAAGTTGAAGCAAAAAGGAAACCAAAAAACTCACAGAATCTGTGCATGTTGCCTACAAAATCTTTAAAGCCAAATCACCCTTACGTTATACATCGATCCCCGCAACTCCACATACCCCTATTCTCCGCCCACAACATTTTCTAATTAATAGTGTTCCTTTTTATTTCGCACATTCATTATTTATATTCACTCCTCCATCACTATATATATACCACCACCGCCACTACCGCCACCTCCTCCTCTCCGCCGCTTTAACCACCACTTTTCTCACCTTACATACCCAAACCATGTAACCTAAACTCACCATCATTTTCTTCAACAAGAGTCTCAAATTCAAGAACAAGGCTTGATTATATATATATATATATATATAATGGCGACTAAGTTTGTATTGATTACATTTTCTATATGCCGCTTGATTGTGGCGGTTGGGTTGACGGTGGAGGCCACAGAGCTTCTCCGCCTCGTAGCCGACGGTCAGCTCAGCGTGGATCCGTCCGACGTGGACACCGCCTCCAAAGACTTCGGCTTGATGAGCCGTGCCGAGCCTCGGGCGGTTTTGCACCCGGCCTCCGCGGAAGACGTGGCAAGCCTCGTGCGGGCCGCTTACGCTTCTGCGGAGACCTTCACGGTGGCCGCCAGAGGCCACGGGCACTCCATCAACGGCCAGGCCCAGACAAGCAGCGGCGTGGTGGTTGAGATGGGCGGGGAACGTACGTTACCGAGATCCTCGGCGATAAGTCCGGCGGGAAAGGCAAGCCACGTGTCGGAGGAGGGGATGTACGTGGACGCATGGGGAGGGGAGTTGTGGATAAATGTGTTGAGGAGTACACTGGAGCATGGATTGGCGCCAAAATCGTGGACGGATTACTTGTACTTGTCGGTCGGAGGAACTCTTTCAAACGCCGGAATCAGTGGCCAAGCTTTCAATTATGGACCGCAAATTAGCAACGTTCATCAGCTCGACGTCGTTACAGGTTCCAATTATATACATATATAATTAAGTTAAATTCAGGCCAAAACTAAAAATTAAGTTAAATTGGTTCCTATAATTAAAAACCCATAATTATTTGCATGCTAAGTTAGGCACTGTATATATATATATATGAATCATATATTCACTTGACTATATATGAATATATATTATATCAACCCTTGAAAAAAGCATTGTTTTTAAAAATAATATTATTTATGTTCTTGAACTCGTTTTTTTTTTTTTTTTTTTTTTGGTTTGGTGGGTTGTAGATTTTCTTGGATTCTAAGATCACCCATTCAATACTTTTGGTTATCTTCTTATGTCATGAAGGATGTTTTAGTTACAAACTTTAAAATATTCACATGTATATATGTACGTTTTGTCATCGCATAATATATAATTCTTCAATAAAAATCAATATTCACGATTAAAAAAAAAATTAAAATTCGAGTGCTCAACTCATATATTAAGCGATGATTTTTTTTTTTTAATGAAGGGGTTTTGCAACATATATTCTTGTTATATATAGTAACATATAAACTTCAAAAATAGGAAGGTAGTTAATCTCTTTTGGTAGCACATTAGTTAGTACACCATTCACATGGCCTCTTTTTGTTGTCTGATATATAAATGGACGATCTAACATGATTCTCACATTATTAAGTTGTTGTGATTAATTAGTTAATAATTAACCTAATTACAATTTGGATTAACCTGCTAATTGTTGGTGTGTAGGTAAGGGTGAGCTATTGACATGCTCAGATGAGCAAAACTCAGAGCTGTTCCACGCTGTTCTTGGTGGGCTAGGCCAATTTGGAATCATCACTAGGGCTAGAATTGCTCTCGAACCAGCCCCCCAAAGGGTATACATACATATGCATTTACCTATCTTTATACTTCTCAAATTGATTTTCCCATTTTCCGACTTTCTCACTAAGAAATTATAGAATAATACCATATTTGTAGTAGTTCGGTCACTTTCATTGTCCAAGCTGGGAGTCAGGTACTTTTCTCAAACTTTCTCACCAAAAAATTATAGAATAATACCGTATATATAGTATTTTGGTCGGTTTTGTTGTCTAAGTTGGGAGTCGGGTACTTTTCTCGATTGAATCCGAATCTCTCACTAAGAAATTATAGAATAATACCGTATATATATAGTATTTTGGTTGATTTCGCTTTCGAAATTGGAAAATTGGATATATTTCTCAAATGAAAGAAATTATAAAATAATATGATACGGATGTGATTTGTATATTTTGCTTGGTTCCACCATTCAATCTGGAATTGGGACACACAGGACACATACTTTTGCAAAAACTTTCCTAGTATTTTGTTAATGACAAAATAACCTAAAAAGCAAGGTATCTTCTTCATTCTCAACCTAATTGGGTTTGGGGCTTGCTTTTATTTTTTATTTAAAAAAAAACAAAACAAAACATAACTGGCAATGTTGTTGACGTGTTCTTTTTTTTTAATTAATTAATTATATTTTAATTTGTTACTGTTGTTAATGTCAAAAAAGGTGAGGTGGATCCGAGTACTGTATTCTAATTTTTCGGCTTTCACCGAAGACCAAGAATTCCTCATCTCCCTGCATGGCCAGCCCACCCCCCACAAATTCGACTACGTGGAGGGTTTCGTCATCGTCGATGAAGGCCTCATCAACAATTGGAGGTCCTCCTTCTTCTCCCCCTCCAACCCCGTCAAAATCACCTCCCTGAACTCCGACGGGGGCGTCTTATATTGCCTTGAGATCACCAAAAACTACCACGATTCAACTGCTCATACAATCGACCAGGTTCTTACACACATAGTTACAATATTGCATTCGATATTTACATGCACGAATTGATACATAATCGATACAACGGCACTTAACCAGTTACGTACGAGCTGAGTCTAGTTCCCAACACCAACACCAACACCAACACCAACCTACTAAAATAGAAAGAATGAGAATATTTTTATGAACAATTGTAAAATCTTAAACAAGTATTTATACTGGCATGGCGACATATATTGTGTGGTGCATGCAGCATTTTAAAAAAAGAGACAATATTAATTAATTAGAATAAAAAGCTAGAGCACCAATTGGTTGGTACATATCTACTTTCAAATGACTAATTAATTAATTAAATAGTTGATTAGTTTAGTTAATTATAATAATTCAATTCATTAATTAGTGGTTGTTTGAAAACTTGGAAGTGGTTCCTTAGAGCAGCTTCCAACCCAATGAGAGCTATGTTTCTTAGCCTATTGCTTTCCTAGAGTCATATCAATTTTATTCAAAGGTGCATATCCCACTAGACCTAGTTTAGTGGATATGCAGGGGTCCGATTCCTTCTTAACTTAAAGTTACGGGTGGACATGGTATGATTTGATGCGAATATTGACAATATTTAAGTCCAAACTATTAAAATATTAACTGTTTGATACGGTTTTGATTTTTCTAAAATTAGAAATGAAACTATTTCAAATCAAACCGTAACTAATTGTTTGGTTTTGATCAATACAGACGGTTTAAACATAATAAAAAAATTTGTGCTATATATAAACTGTACGGACTCACGGTCATATCCCTCACTAAAATATCTTAAGGTTCTCTAATTCAAACATTTACAATCTGTAGAATCAACTTTGAAATATTCCAACTAAAATATTAAAGAACAATAACATTAGAAATGAAACCAACAATATACACCGATATTTGATGCCTTTAAAACAAACAAAACATGGTGACATTAATCACCAAATTTGCTTCAAACATTCCAATCAAAATATAAAAAACACGACAACATTATAAATGAAACCGACAAAATACATAAGTAGGGCGTATTTATGTATATAAGGGTATATGATAGATTTAAAAATTAATATTTCTTGACAGTCCGATTTGTATTTGATGGTTTTCTAAAATGAAAATTCAAAATCAAACTGTTACTAACGAAGCGGTTTGAATTCTCAAATTGTTTAATTTTTATCCGGTCAAAACTAATTGCTAAGTAAATAACGGTTTGAAGCGGTTCGATTAATAGTTTCAACGCACTTATACGCACCTCTACTTAAAATCAAGATTTAAATAAAAGTCAGACACAATAAAAAATAATGTGCTCATTTTTCAGAACTTTTATGTGGCAGAAGTGAGGACATGTGGTTTAACAAGACATTCGCGAGAAAACATGGAAGATCTGCAATCGATTATCCTATTCAAACCGAAGATTGTATTCGAATACAACTTTTTTTTATCGTTAATTACAAATTAATTCTAAGGGCCGCGCCCACCCACCGAATTATTCCTCTCGTTAATTACAAATTAATTAACACCTAAACCTAGCTAATGGAACTTATCCTGACACAATTTGGTAGCAGCTTTCTTAATTTCTTTCTTTTTTTCCCTTCAGTTTCTTCTACTTAATTTGATTTTATTTCTTAAATAAATAATTAAAAGTAGTTTTTTGACGCAGGAAGTGGAAGCTTTGTTAAAAAAATTAAATTTTGTACCCACATCGGTATTCACAACTGATCTTCCCTACGTGGATTTTCTGGACCGGGTTCACAAGGCCGAGTTGAAGCTCCGGTCCAAGGGTCTGTGGGACGTGCCCCATCCATGGCTCAACCTTTTTGTCCCCAGATCAAGGATTTCTGACTTCGATAAGGGTGTCTTCAAGGGCATTCTGAGTAACAAGACCAGTGGCCCCATTCTCATTTACCCCATGAACAAAGACAAGTAAGTTTCCATTTTACCCCATTCTCATTGGCATCGGAGACAATCACAATAATATTGCATGCGTGCTTTTTTTTATTACTTGTCGAGTTACCCGTATGCGAGTTAATATAATTAACTAACAGCTGAATTATACCTGATAAACTTATAATTATGAGTTCAAATTTTATTCATGACTGTGGAGTCTAATTGAAATGATATGCTTTAGTTTGTACGGTCTAGAAGTGGAGCTCTTGTTTGCTACCAAAGGACGAGTTCAAAGGACTCTGCGTTGAGAAAGTTACGTGTATAATAAAAAATAAAATATTATATATATACATGCACACATAAGCATAATTAAGTTGCATATATGTGACACCCAATTAATTAACACTATAATTTAAGGGATTACAAGTTCGACTAGTATAAAAAAAAGAAGTCGATATTCATCGCATATAAATCTCATTCTTCCCATATCATTCTAATCAACACCGTTCAAAATATAAATCATTATTTCAATATCATTTATATAAAAAAATAAACAAAATTTGAAATTATATAATTATTTATATGTATCAACTAAATGAACAGATTGTCTTCTGAATTGTAATTGTTATTAAGATATCATTGGTTTATTCGATACATATAAATGACTAAAAATCTCAAATTTTATTGATTTTTCACGCAAAAATAATCATGAAATTTAGAGAATGAACAATTTTGATTATAATATATGTACAAAAATAATTAAATAAATTAAAAAAATTATACAAAAAGATACCATGCACCATAATAAAATATACGTAAAAAAAATTATCTTTATACATATTTTTTCATTGTTTTTCACATGGTCATGCATGATACCTAATGGGTATATGATAATAAAATATCTAAGCTTTTGTAGTAATTATGCTCTATAAAGAGAGAGAGAGAGAGAGAGAGAGAGAGAGAGAGAGAGAGAGAGAGAGAGAATCTTTGATGACAGAAGCTGCTATAACCTTAATAATTGAGTGAAAGAATGACACTGGAGATTATGTGCGTAAATTATTCTATAATCTTCATTATAATTAATATAATCCATAAGTAATTACTTTTGCCTAGTATATTATCGATCTAGTGTTGCTCGTATTTAGGCAATAGCTAAGAATTGTGAATCTTTTGAATTTTTAAGGACACTTTGATAAAATCTAGAGCATTGAAACAATCAAAAGCATTTGTAATGACCCAAAAACCGACTAGCTAACTTCGTGCTCTTCCATATAGATCGACGTATCAGTGCACATTTTCGTTACATGCAAATTTTTCTTAGAATTAAATATTGAAAATTATTGAGACTAACTTAAAAGGCTAAAGTGACGGATCATTCTGTTAAATTTGACGAAATATTTTAATTTTGTCAAAATACTTCTTTAAACTTAAGGAAAGTTTGAGCACTACGCATAATGAATTGGCATAAAAAAAACTTAGTGGGTTTGATTGGCTGGAGTAGAATGGCCAAAAAAGGCGATGGTGTAGATGACGATTCTTATCTCAGAAGGGAGCGCCATTGATGGGATGGCATCGACCATCCATGTCGTTTGCTGGTGGCACTTCCACAAACAAGGCCGTTACTTACATAGAGAGAGAGAGAGAGAGAGAGAGAGAGAGAGAGAGAGAGAGAGAGAGAGAGAGAGAGAGAGAGAGAGAGGCATGAAACGACGTCGACCCATCACTCCCACCCCCCACCCCCCAAATACAATATACACGATTGATTCCATCTCTCATTCCAAAAACATGTTTTGCTCGTTGGCGTTTATGCATGCATGTGGCTTTTGATTCTATGTAGGTGGGACCAGAGGAGCTCCGTGGTGACACCCGACGAGGACATCTTTTACCTTGTGGGGCTGTTGAGATCCGCCGTGGATGAGACCCACACGTTGGATCATCTGACGAATCAGAACCGTCAGATCCTCAAATTTTGCGATGACGCGGGAATCAACGTCAAACAGTACCTCCCGCACTACACCACGCAGGAGGAATGGATGGACCATTTTGGAGATAAATGGGCCCAGTTTTACCGGAGAAAGGCGGAGTTCGATCCCCGGCACATTTTGGCCACCGGCCAACGTATTTTCAGCCCGTCATCCTCCGCAGCAGGAACCGCTTATAGCCAATAGCTCTAGGGGTAGTCTTGTACATATACTCGTACCCAGCTAGCTAGATAAAAAATATTTTGGTAATCAAATGATGGTTTTTTTACGGAACAAAATTGGCTAATGCTCAGAAAACCAAATCTCTAAGTCCACAAGTATTCGTATTCGAGAGAACTTAGAATGCGGTCTTCTCAGTATTTTTCTTTGTCTTCCTCCGTGAGGCTGAGTTTCGGAACGTCGGTGGGGACCACGACCGTGATCTGCATATGTCATGTTGCTGTGTGCAGTGCCCGTGATCCCCAGCTCCCGACAGTTCGTCCTGGTTTTTCTCTGGGTTTTGACATCTTTGTCCTTGACCATACTTTGGAAATTTACTGTCTTACCCTTGGAGATTGGTCGTTAATATGTGAAAATGAGATGAACTGTGTACTACGGCCTCTGTAATTAGACCAAATTAACAAATATTTAGTATAAAATAAAATTTCAGAACCGGCTAAATTTCTTGCATGAGGCCTTTTTCTTCAAGAAAAATGTTTATATAAATATTTTCAGTGCAACAAATTCTAAGAAAAATAGATTTACCGATAACGTCTAATATCACTCTTGATGTGGCTTGCCGAACTTTTTCAATGCGATTGAATATATCGTTTTCCTTCTCATCGATGTCCCATTGGCCACTAATTTGACAGCCTGCATTTCTGAAGGCTTGTCAAATTTCACGATTAAGTAACGCAAGATGCAAATTTACTTTGCGTAAAGAAAGTAAAATCAATATGCATGAAAAGAGTTCATTACCGTAGATAGACTATGGCCGTTGGAAATCAAATCTCTCAATTCATCCTCAAGCTGAGACTCCGGGGGAGTTTCAACCGGAGAATTTTTCTTTCCTTCAATTAATACCGTGATTTCACCTCTTGGCTGCTGAGCAGAAAACGTTTCTTCAGCTTCCTCCAATGTACCCCGCCAAAACTGATAAGGAACAAAATTTGGGACAACATACATAAGTCTTGAATTTAACATGAAATCCACTGAATTACTGCAGTTGAAATTGTCCATAATAGAAGGAAAAATCAATGATCTAAACATAAGGAATGAAGTACATTCAAATGAGGTTTACTACTGTGATCTATCTAGTTAGTCCCAATTGGATCTGGGGTCCAAGAGGTTTGAATCACATTGTTCAAGTACTAGTTAAGTGAGACCACCCCATGTCTAAAGAGCCACACAAGCAAAGCACAGCCCAAAAGAAGTTGTGTGCGAGGCCCAAGAGAAATAGTGGCTATAACCTACCACACAAAGAGCCCAAAGTGTGTGGAGCCCGAAAGTAGCCCCATACAAGAAAGAGAACTCTTGATCTACCAAATTCTTACCAGCATTGGCTTCGAACCTATATGTTTCAACAAGAAGGAGATGTGAATCCAACCTAGACTTTGCCTCAAAATAAGATGAAGAATCTCCATAACTTTAATGCATTGAGTATAATATGAGATGTTGATCATACAATCAGTCACTAGTCCTAGATTTATGTCAAAAACTCAACAAACTATAACACACAAAAGAGGACTCATTTAATAGTTGTTAAAAGAAGATAGTTCAATTTTCCGTGAGTTGATCGACATGGCAATGAGATTTTAAAATGTCCAATGCTTTGAGATTCAACACAAATGCAGCAAGGAATATAACGTGCGTGTATTCAATATGCTGGTCAGCAGTCAACATCGCACCCATGACTCACAAATCCATCAAAGTAAATATAACAGAAATAAAATAAGAGACATCATCAAAACCTACCTCCTCATGAAGTTTGGTAATTTCACGGGCTATGACGCATTGTCTGCATCACAATTGTAAATGCAAAGTCGGCCTTTTTTGGTAAAACCACTAAATCAATATAAGCAAACAAACCTAACCATACAACTTCAATTGGTGACTCATCATGACCAAAATAACTAAATATGAGTTGAGGAGAGGAAAAGAACTTACCTTGAAACACCAAAAAGTGAAGAAGCCTCTTCAAGAAATTGGCGCAGCTTGTGTGGCGGTACATAGAATATTTGAGTTGTGGCCTCATTTGCTGAAACCATCAGCCTCTCTCTCCTTGATCCAGCATTTTTAGAGAGAAATCCAACTGCAGACGTATAATCAATACATGGATGATTCATCCTGATTCCTGATACTACTCACCCACAAAATCCACCACGAAATATTAAAAGCATAAACTCCGTGGCAAACTTACCAAAAGTAAACTCATCAGTGGACAGGCCAGAGGCAGAGAGAGCAGCCACAAATGCGGACGGGCCAGGTATAGGAATAACAGGGATGTTTTCATCCACACATAACTTTGCCTGCATCAAATATTTGATAATTACCATAATCAAGTCCAAGAATGCTTCAATCATATCCAAATTAATACACTGAAATAGTCCTAAGTCACATTTTTCAAGACTGGCTAAAATGAAATACATAAACCTATCCAAGCTAACACAATGAGATTGAATTCGGGGAAGCCTCACCAATTCCGTGCCAGGATCACTGATGCCTGGCATCCCGGCATCACTTATGAGCGCCACGATTTCACCTTCCTTCAACCTCTTTAACACTGTTTGCCCCCTTTGAGTTTCATTGAACTTGTGATAGCTCAGCTGTAATCTAAAGAGCATAAATTAAATTGACCAAAACTAAAAGGTAACCAAATTAAAGACTAAAAAAAAAAATGGTTTACTTACCAGAGGAGTATTAATGCTGTAATGGTGGAGCAACTTCCCCGAATGCCTGGTGTCTTCTGAAAGTATCACATGAGCCGATTTCAACACACGGAGAGCCCTGCATTGATGAAATTAACATCAGATAACGAAAAAAGAAATAAGAAAAATTGAATGTGGCATGGTCTCCAGGTTAAATTGATCGAGTACCGCAAAGTAATATCTTCGAGGTTTCCAATTGGAGTTCCTACTAGATACAGACCGGGTTGAAGAGGACCCTGAAAATCGAAATATCATTCAAAAGAATCAAAACACAAAATTCAGAAAGATAAGCGAAAAATAATGACGGGAATTGCAACAAACAATGAAAGTGGAAATGAAATTGAAGAGGGAGTAGCGTTACTTGTTTTGACGGCGGTTCGGGGATTGAGTCGTTGTGTTCGGCGGCGATGTGAGGAGGGCTGGATGAACAGAAGGCAATCACGCCGATTTTATTAGCGCAAATGGAGAGTGACTGAATTGACGTCAGCACCATCCGAAACGTCTGAGTAGGGGCCAATTTCGGTAGGCAGGAGCGCCGCCATGAAAGAGAAGCCGCCGTAGAGAAAAGCCGTCGAGATAGCATTTTTTTCGCACTAAAGCCTCACACTTGTTTCGTAGTGGAGGGAAAAACGCAGCTAAAGTGAACCTGTTTTGGGATTATTTTTTTTTGGTACCAATAACGAAGACGATAATCCAACCCGGTTTGTCCATTTATCGTTTCGTTTGTTGATTTATTATGCATGAAAATATACGTAATAATATGAATTTTTTAAATTCATATTAAAAATTCATATTAAAATAAAAAAATGTATTTATATTTGACAAATATAAAAAAATTAATATGATATAAATATCAAATTTATATAAATATTATTAGACGCTTAATATAATATATTTGTATTTGAAACCTTAATATTAAAATAAATAAAAAGTCTCTCTAATATTTTCATAAATATATTTATCTTTGAAGGTCTTTAACATAAATTTTTTTAAAAAAAATCTCCCTTTAATTTTCATATACATATGACAAAAATATTTTTGATCAGAGAATTTTTGAAAATTATTCATATAAAGGTTTAAAATTGAGATTAATTATTTACAAATCAACACTATAACCAACCGAACTAGACTCACTTAATTCATATGACATAAGTATTAGTCTTACGCTTATATTTTTTCTAAAATTTCATTTAAAATTTTCAATTTTAGATATATTTATTTTATTAAACATAAATAATATCAATATCAAAATCAGTATTAAGATATTTTCATACTTGATCATTATACCCTTTCACTTGGTTCAATTATCTGGTTTTATTTGGAAAAATACTACATTATTTCGACACATTTCTTATAAAAATAGTCATATTTAACTCCTGTAAAAAGAAAAATTGATACTATAAATTTATAATCTGATTCTCTCCATATCATTTTGAAAAGTAAATAAAATGAAAGTTCAACCTCAATGAAATGGAAGGGAATATGTAAAGGGGTGGGAGGGAGGAGGAGGAGGAGGAGGATGGTCATGGCCCTCTTTCAATACTATCATTGATTAGATAGTATACAAATTTCAAAAGCCTCTCTTTTTTATACATAGTTAATACATGTCATTACACTTTATCATCATGGAACCACCATCTCGTCTCCTTTGGAGATTTACCATTCCTACAATTCTTGACATATCGATCATTATCTGATGGCCGTTGCTGCAAAAAGATTGAATTGCAGAATGATGGTTATGAGTTAATTTCGTTGAATACACCGAGGGTAGGGATCATCAAAAGCTTAAGTTCAACAAAGTGAAACAAACCTTCACGGTGGAACTTGACAACATGGAGAGAATACTGATACAGACGGAACTAACGGTCATGGCTGGGGACCATGAATCGTATAGGATATCTGCAAATGAACACAGAAACCATTAAACAGTAAACCCTAAACCATTATCCGTAAATCTAGCGAAGCTACTGATCTGACTCGCTGTCAAGTACCAGCACATAAAAGCATTCCATCACAGAAGCGAGAAAACCAGAAAAAGAAGAACAAATACCACATAACGAATTTAAATTTTATCATCTCCTATGAAGGAAACCAGCTCTGCTCACAAAAGGACATCACACTTGACCTTTTCAGACTATCTTATCCTTTCCGGCAACAAACCTAAACAGTTAAGGAGTTTAGTGCCGGAAAAACTGAAGCATGCACGTAGAGGGACAAAGGTAGCTCGATTTAAAATTTAAACGCTCATATGCAAAGATGCGAAATACAGGTTGACTGACTGACAGCACCGTAGAGGATGTTATCAAATATCCACAGCCTCACAACTGTGACTGCGAACTCAAAGGTACCACTTGCCTTGGGACTTGCTACAATTTCTTGAAGTGTTCAAAAATGGAATTGGTACATGAATTAAAGATAAGCTATCTTCCTGACTGTCATTATTCGCTACTGGAGATGATGATAACCAAAGCAGCAGACTAACTAATATCTCATGGTTTGCCAATCTCCGCCCGGGCATGTTAGGGACCAGAGGGTTGGGGTTGCCAGCCAACACAACAATATTACTCGGACTTCTCTAATTCTATTCCTGATTTAATCTATCAGGTAATGGATGACCAGCATTGACTTGTGTTCTTCAAAAGTTTACCGAATATTCTAGATAGCGCAATGATCACAAAAGTTTACTTAGCGGACACAATTAGTTTGCATCAAGCTTAGTTGAAGCCAAATTCGCAAGGTCTGCAAATTCAATAGACATTAATTGGACTTATTATGTAAGTTGCCTAACTTTTAAGCAAACATTAGGATGTAACAGCCAAACAACTTAACAACTAGTCATCATCTTGATAGAATGAAGCCAACAATCGCATACATCAAAAGCAAGGACTTAAATGTTATATAGGCACCTAACTTGCAATCTCCAGCAACCAACAAAATGAAAATCAAATTCAACACCAAGACATTAGTTCAATGCTAAAAAAGAAGTTAAAAACAAAAAAAGAAAGATAGTACCTAAACAGATATGGCCATTGCTATAAATGTGGGGATGCAAAGGAGCTGGAGGAATAAAAATCACCTGAAAAAGAAATACGAGAATAATGAAAACTAAAATCACAATCATTTAGAGAACAATTCAAAATTTTAAATGTAAATGTCATTATATGTCGCTGGTTGGTTCCTTCTGTTTTCTTCAACTGTCCAAAACCCTAAATTTCAATTCTTTGGTTTTCAACAAAATTTCCGGGCATTCAAACCACATCAAGAAGGACTAAAAATGAAAATTGGAAACCTGTGGTGCTTCCATTGGATAATGCTCGGGAAAATCGACTTGGAGCTGATAAGTTTCATTGGCGTATAGAGTTCCCGGAGCTCCGATGACTTCAATGACCCACCTTCACACATAAATTCAAAGGAAACAACATAAATCACAAAACTAATTGTAACAAAAAGTGACTGAAATTTGAAAGCCGCATTAAAGCAATTGAAAATGGAACCTCTGGAGATTATCAGTGACTTTGTGTTTAAAACCGGCTGGAGGATTGACCTGCCACTCCACAAGCTCTTTCTGCAGCCGATTGCAGGCGATCTTGCTTAAAGCCTACGAATCCAAAATTAAATTTAAAAACAAAAAAAAGTATTTAAATTGTAGAATAAGAATAAGAAGAGAGAGAGAGAGAGAGAGGAAGAAGAAGTAGAAGAACCTTGCGTGAAGCTGCAGAAGAGGTAGTCATGGCTGGCTTCGAACGCAAGTGAGGTGGACGGCAGCGGCGGGGGATGTAAGTGTTGCTGTTACTTTCTTAGCTTCCTTCGCTCCCAATTGTTCTCAAGAAAATTTGGGCATCGGATTAAAATCTTCTCCACTGTAATTAAAAATTAGAAAAGAGGAATTAAAATTATATTTAATCGCAAATCTAATCACGCGCGCGAGCACCGGCAATTTCATAATAAATATATATCGGGGCCCACTACACTGGAAGCTTTTGGAGCTCTCCTATTTTGCCTCTCAAATTTCATAAGAGATTTCTCTCTATTCATACATTCTCGTACTTTTTTTATTTACTTAATTATTTATATATATATTATAATTAAAATTATTTATTTTTTTAATTATTAGGTCAAAATTACCTTCATGAAAAATTAAAAAATTAGGAATTATTTAATTATTTATATGTATTAAATAAATCAACGATTTTACTGATAATTAAGCATCTATTCAATTTATATATATATAACTAAACGATTTTCAATTTGATTGATTTTTTACGAAGATGATTTTAAGATGATAATTTAAATAATAAACAGTTCTGATTATAATTTTGTAATAAATAAAATGTAGTCAAATAATATAGTCAATAGAGTGTGTTCAAATAACAGCGCTATTAAGAAAAAAATGGGATCCTATGATATAGATTGTCTAATGAATTAGTCTTTTATAAAAGTCGAATCGGAGATATCCTACATAATATGTAGAGATGAAAATTACATGACCATATAATTATACGATTAAATTGGTAAAAAATCTACGTAAAGAATTATCATAAATGCACAACCTTGTAAATATGATAGAATTTAACAAAAATAAAATATATATTTTTTTGTACTGGATTGTTATAACTCACGCTGAAAAATGTCTGTAAAATTTAACCTTCTATTCGAATCTAATCAAAATTGTGGAATCTAAGAATGAAAATAATAAATGAATTCATTAAAATTCAATTTGTGGTACGTTTTCTTTCACAAAGAAAGTCTAATGGAGTAAAGAAGGACTTAAATTGCTCAACTGAAAATTGACGTTCTTAATTAAACATTCTGAGGTGCCGGATTTGGCGACAAAATGGAGATGACGATGAAGATGTGAAGGTGATCGATATTTAAGAAAAAGGGGTGAAATAACTCCCTACTTTTGTTTTAGTGAAAAATATTATTTTAATTTGATTGCAGAGAATGTAAGAGCAAAAAAACATTGATGTGGTGCTAATCTAATAGTCTATGATGCTTAAGTCACTTTAAGTGAAAAAGATACTATGATCGGACCCCTCCGGAAAAGTCCAAACAATCGTGATGAATCATGCTCCCGTTTGATAGTCACAACTCAAAATGTCGAGAACAGCTTCAAAAGATTATATAATAACCATAAAAACATCTAAGTGTCAAACAAGGGATAATTATACAATTGTCAATGCCACAGTATACAGAGCACCAGTTTTATAACGTAATTCAAAATACGGAAGTTACCCTAACGACAAGCACACGATATTTAATTTATGCCTCCGCTCCCAAACAGGTCCATGTCTTCGGCAAGTAAAATTCATAAAACGGTGAGTGAATGAAAATAACCTTTGAAAACATATTTTGAAAGCCTACGTGTATACCCTTCGTGTTATAAAACTATGCATGCATATAAAGACATTTAAAGCTTTGTGAAAATATAACATAATTTATGACCTCAAAATCCATGTAAAACCTCAAAATACGTGAAAAGGGAACATAAAGCGATTAACAACAATAAGTTAACTCAACCATCATAAAGTCCGCACCAATCATATATAGTCAACTCATCATCAATGTTCAATGTCAACCACAGTATCACTTGCACTATTGGTAAGCAGACCACTCAGGAAAGGAGCCCAGCTCGACGTCCGAGTGGAAATCCGACTCAGGAAAATAGCCCAGCTTAAAGTCTGAGTCGTCACAGTCTCAAGAAATGAGTCATGCTCGACGTCTAAGTCGTCACAGTCTCAAGAAATGAGCCATGTTCAACGTCTGAGACTAACCAACCAACCCACAAGTGACATGACCCATCCCAATCCCCCCGGGATTACCGTGGAATGTGCCCTGCTCCCGTCCAACAAGGGGTGTCAGACAAGGGATAACCAAGAGCCACTGCCCAACGGGGCATCCAGAGTGCGCAAGGATCGATGGAGGAGGTGTGCAATGTCTCAGTCTCTGCTGCAATCGCATCCGTGATCAACCTGAAGGGCATTAAAACCAAAAGCTGTGAGTGGACAAAAACCAATAAGTTCATCAAACACATTTATAAGACATTTATTGACAGGACCCACCCCGATTATCGCCTCGATAATCGAGAAGCATCCTGCTCCCGTCTGACAATCGAATCCCAAAAGACCGGAAACTAATTAATAATACAACACGCCCATTGTCAGACCAGGGAGATTAAACAAAATACATCCGACTGGACGTCAAGTCCACAGTTTCACAGAGCAATAATACAAAACAAGTTAAAGAAACAAGTCCTACTCTGTGAACTAACTACTCCGCAACGGAAAACTTTATGCCTCCGCCTCTGCCTCGGCGCTTGCCCCCGCACTTGTACCACGACCTGGAGGGAATTTAAAACAACAAAGTGTGAGTGGACCGAAACATAAGTTTTAAAGGAAAAACAGTTTTTCCGAAATCGGGTTCGCCCTCCAGTTTTGTAACACGCATGCATATCCAAATATTCAAAATTTGCATATTAACTTTTGAAAACTCTTTTTCCGAAACACATGAAAAACGTTACAAAGGATCGCCATAATTCATGTAAAAACCATTTAATAATGCCAGGTTTCAGAAACCGTCATTTTGAAACGTTAATTGCACAAATCAAGTAAACCGTGAATCAATAACCACAAGTATGCCGTTGGATCCATCCGAGTCTTTAAACTCAATTTTAGGCCTTCCCGGGATATCAACGAGTCTTTAAACTCAAAACATGATTAATAGGCCTCGGGGGTATCATAATAATCGAGTCTTTAAACTCACGAGTCTTTAAACTCAATTCGGGTCTTTAAACCCAATTTTCGGGCCCGCCCCCGTCATTAAATAACCGGGTCTTTAAACCCAAAATCAGATCCAACCATTAACCGGGTCTTTAAACCCAAAACCGTTTTTAAACATAATAAATCAGGATTCATCACAACCGTTTTCCCAACATTATTCCGAAAACATTTCTCATCGTAACAGGACTCATGTCCGAATTCACATGCAAATCCCAACACATGCAATTTCCAAAAATTACTTCACAATGTGATCAAACATCATAAATCCGAAACATGCATATTCATATCCAGGTACTTCATCAAAATCATCACGCATGCAATAGCAAAAACCGTAATCTCGAAATGCGTGAAATACGATAAATATCTCGAAAACGTGGAAACATGTAAAACCGATATATCATATCACCATCATAAAATCATAGGTAAAACCATGAGATAAATAAGCAAAATAGTCATGCATGCCCAATTAAGAAATCAAAAGGTCCACTCACGGTTTTAAGACGCGTCAATCGCGTCCCGCGTGCTCCTCCGTAGCTTCGGAAGCGTTCGGGCCTGTAAAAATGTACAAGAAGGGTTACAAACATCCTCAAATAGCTCGTATGATTTTTCCCTAATTTCCCGGATTTTTCGGCAAAATAAACCTTAAGGACCTAAACTTCCGGGCTCCCGAGATTATCCCGAACGACTCCCGAACAACTCGAATCCTAAAGGGAAAATGTTAATTAGACTGAAAGGAACAATTCCCATGTTGACCGTGATCGGAGATGACATTGCACGCGCCGTCACGCGCCGCCCAAAGTGGCTGCGCGTGAAGGCCACGCGCCAAGCTACAGTGTCATCGTTCTTACCCGGATAGACTGATAAACGGGTCTGTTACCCGCGACTCAACCCGACCAGTTCAAGCTCAATTCTCAAACAATTCCTCTCGTTTTTTATCCTATTATCTTCTCTAACTCATTAATTTCAGGTCTGTGTTGATGACTAGCCTCGACTGACACCAAATCAACCCAAATCAAGCTTGAACAGTCGAACAAGTCGACTTCTGGAACTCACCCGACACGGTTCCATTTCCAAATTAATTCCACCAGAAGCATAAAGGGACCCATACGAACACAATAGCACAAACAATTTAACTCACCGTTACCTGGAAGTCGTCGTCCTCAGCACTGGTTTTCCCCTGAAACTGAAACTCAGGTTCCCGGCCAACCTCTCATCCTCCTCCTTCAATTCTTGCACGGTTGTGCTCGTAGTGGCCCCAGAAGACTAAGTCCACCCTCAGTTTGGTTCAACTCACCTCAAAACCCAACCTTTGAATTTCCCTCCAATTCTGCGTTTTTCTCTTCCCCGTCTCAGAACCTCGCTCAACTTTCTCTCAGACTACCCAAATGATCGAAATGAGTTCCCCGACTCAGTGACACTCAGCTAAACCCCTCAGAATGGAAGACAACCCGTGGGAATCCACTGAACCTCTCTGGAGACTGTTTCCCGCACACAGAGCCCACGACCATTTTTAAAACTCCCCGTGCACTGAAGCTCTGCACAGCCACGATGGGGTGCTTCCAATGCCTCAAACAACATAAACAATGTGTCTGATCTCTCCACCAAACCTTAAAAAATTGCACGCTCAGCCCACGGCCGCACACCCTGTTTTTCCACGGTGGTGAACAGTACCCCGCGTGAAAAGACCAAAATGCTCTCAGGGCAAAAATTACCAAATTGCCCTCCAGCTTCCGTGACCCATAACTCGGTCATCCGACGTCCGTTTCAAGCGTGCCGCCTGTCGTTGTACTCGGGGTGTCGAGACGAACATAACGGTCTTCGAGTCAAATGCATATCAATTGTCAAACAAAAAGTCAACTTTTCCCCTTAATAACGCCCAATTACGGTAATGCCCATGAACTTCCGAACATCATAACTTCCACCCTGTTCGTCCGAATCGAACGTGCCACCTGTCTATGAACTCGTGACGTCCCGAACTACGTCAGGGTCATCGCTCAACGTCCGTTTGACCCCCCAATCAAAAAGTCAACAAATTGACCACACAAATCACAGGAGTAAAAACGTCATTTTATTCAATATTTTATAATATTACATTTCCAGAACGTCTGGGGCGTTACAATCTCCCCCCCCCCCCCCTTAAGAAATTTCGTCCCGAAATTTCAAGGAAACAAGTAGGGGAACTGTTCTCGCATCTGCGCCTCGGGTTCCCATGTGGCTTCCTCCACATTCTGGTTCCTCCAGAGAACCTTTACCAGAGGAACGGTCTTCCGACGTAGTACTTTATCCTTTCGATCCAAAATCTGCACCTGCTGTTCCTCAAAGTTCAAGTCATCTCGAAGTTCAATGGGTTGTTCCTCCAGTACAAGAGATGCGTCAAACACATATTTCCGCAACATCGACACATGGCAAACATCGTGGACCTTCGACAGCTCTGGCGGTAGTGCCAACCGGTAGGCCACCGGGCCAATCCTCTCGGTAATCTCATATGGTCCAATATAACGAGGGCTCAACTTCCCTCGCCTGCCGAATCTCACCACACCCTTCCAAGGGGACAATTTCAGAAATACCCGATCTCCGACCGCAAACTCAAGATCTCGAATCCGATGGTCCACATAGCTCTTTTGTCTGTCTTGGGCTGCCTTGAGCCGATCCCTGATGAGTTTGACCTTCTCGGTCGTCAGTTCCACCAATTCGGATTTAGTCAGCTTCCTTTCACCCACGTCCGTCCAACACAACGGAGTTCTGCACTGCCGTCCGTACAAGGCTTCGTACGGAGCCATCCCAATGCTCGCCCGATAGCTGTTGTTGTAGGCAAATTCCATCAAGGCTAGATGTGACTCCCAAGTGTCTTGAAATTGCAAAACGCAAGCTCGCATCATATCCTCCAAAGTCTGGATGGTCCGCTCAGACTGGCCGCTCATATTTCCAATTTCAAAACCATTTCATCATATTATATCCAAGTCATAAATATGGAAAATCCATGTAAACCCGGAAACCTCGATTTACGTGCAAGCACGTAAATCATCTCGAAATACGTGAAATCGTACAATTTACCAACAACCAAATCAACATCATACAATCACAACCATAATCCATATAAAACATTTAAGCATGCATATAATTTATAAAACCAAAGTCCACTCACAGACCGTTTTAACGGTATGCCTCGATACGAGTGCCACCGGCCCTCCCGGGCCACACCACTATCACCGGGACTCCCAATCATGTCCAAATCACATTAGAGGGTCACTAACCTCATCATTAACATCCTATCAAAGTTCCGTAATTTTCCCAAATTTTTACTTATTTTTAAACTTAATTTAAAACCTTCGGATATCCCGAACACTATCGAGACGGTGTCCGATCGACACGAAACCAATTCCAAAATGTCCGTTACATCGAATAGATTAAAAGTCATGTTGACCTCACCTCGAGATTCGTGCCCACGCGCCATCACGCGCCGCCGTGAGTGGCTGCGCGTGAAACTCACGCGCCTGCTACAGTGTCACTAGCCCAACCCGTATCTCTGGTAAACGGGTCCAATTTACCCGCGATACAACCCGGTTCAATGTCCATCAATTCAGCCTTAATTCCTTCAATTGAGCATTCAGTTAGTTTCGTTTTAAGTCTAATTTAAGTTCTGTAAACTCAATTACACGAACACTTACCCAGATTCCATCGATTCCACGATGAACACGAAGAACACTCCGGTCACTGTTCAATCATGGGATTCCTTCAATGGCTGCAGGTTTCATCCAATTGATGCATCCAGAAGCATCAATGGACCAGGAGGAACAATTCCCCCCACATCAATTTCGTCGTTTGATCACTAAATGATCACGACACAAACTCGAACACCGTCCACTGTGCAACCATGGAGTTTTGTCAACCACGACCGTTTTCTTTCAATTGGCGAATCCAGAAGCATCGTGGGATCATGAGAAGTAGTTTCCCCACCTCAATTCCGTCCATCGAAGCCTCCAACTCCACGACTCAAGGTCGAATTTCCTCCTCTGTCACCAAGTGTGATCAGAGCCAAAACAGCACCAATTCCCTTCGTTCCTTTGACGATTCTGATCGTTGTGATCCCAGGAAGCTGAATGTGAGCTCAATTGCGATCCTCACGGCCTAATTCTTCCATTTCGAATTTTCCCCCCAATTTTCCCGAAATCCAAAATCCCAAATTCAGCACTCTCACAACCCCTCGTGTTTCCCCGTTAATTCAATCATCTTAGTCTCTCAGTTTTCTCTCAGGAACGGCAGAGAGAGGGAGCCAATTCTCCCAATTCTCCCACACTGATTTTTGAAGGTCCACGGGTAGAAACAAAGAAGAAGAAAATGGGGAAAAGATGGAGAAGGAATGATGATGTTGTAATGATGGTGTTGGGAGGGAAACATGGAGCTGGAAACAAGGGATGGGTGACACTTGTCACTCATCCGGATGTGCACAGTCAACGGTCACTATTCATTATTATATTATTATTTTAATCCGAGCCTCGGTTCGTTAGTTCGTTTCCTTGACCATAACTTCGTCGTCGAATCTCCGATTTCGGCATGCCGCCTGTCATTGGATTCGTATCGACGATACCTACGTAACGGTCCTTGGCCCTCGTCCATCGGACCTCCCGGTCAAAAAGTCAACATTTGACCCCTATTAAGCCAAATTACCAAAATACCCCTCAACTTCCGAACCTCACAACTTTCTCTACGAATGTCGGAATCGAACGTGCCACCTGTCTATGAACTCGTGACGTCCCGAACTACGTCACGGTCATCGGTCAAAGTCCGTTTGACCGCCCGATCAAAAAGTCAACATTTTGCCCACGACCAGGGGCAAAACGGTCATTTTGCACAATTTGTCCGATTCCGCCCTACTAAGCACTGTTCAACCTCACTAATCGAGATTAGTCACTAAACTAATCCCGGAATTCGGGACGGGTCGTTACAACAAGCATCCCAAAGAGGGGTTTTCACACACAACAATCCACATCACAATATAGGAATTTTCAGAATCACATATTTATAGTACATATCATTTTCACAAATCAAATCCAAGTCACAGACTCCGGCCTAAGCCCAAAACACAAAATATAAGCAAACCTCGTAAAACGTGCATAAATAACATATTTTCTGTAAAAATTATCCAAAAGTCATACAAATCCTAAACAACCCAACATCACAACATCTCACATCACAAATATCGAGAAACTCACTTTTATGGCCATACTTCGACCAAAATCCACATTTTATGCGAAAATGAGAAACATAACTCGTAAAACGTGCAATGAAATAATTTTCGTAAAATTGTCAAAAATCACAAGAAAATCATTATCAACCAAATATCACCAAAATCACATAGAAAAACATTTAAAATATGTATATATGCATGCATGGAATTTTAATTAAAAATAAAATTCCACTCACATACATATTTCACCATTTTATTCTTGTTTCAAATGCTTCTCGCTAACTCCGGGGGCAATGTATCCTATCTAAAAATCATAATTTCAAGTCACTAAAGTCCCACAAACCCCTATATAATCTCCTAGTACGAATCCTAACTCCAGGAAATTAAATATTAATTTTAAAATTAACTACGTACTTTGGACACCCAAAATTACCCTGAGTCGGTGTCAGATTATCTCGAAACATCTACCAAAATGTTCGTAACATCGAAAACATTGGAAAGCATGTTGGTTGCATCTTGAAACATGATGGCACGCACCACAAGAAGCGGCTGGGAGTGGTGCCCACGCGCTAGCATTATTCACTATCTTTCTCACTCGATTTCACATGTTTCGAGTGACTCAACCTGGTGACCCGGCCTAGTTGTAACTTCCTCGATTTTCAACCTTTTTCATTTTTTCATCGTCCAATATTCTCTAAATTATCTCGGGAAGGATCTATGCATTCAAAACCAACGAAACTTACATCACAGCTTGTCCACGACTCCCACTTTCTCGATCGTCCGTCATCCTTGCGAACTGAGTAGTTTTAGCGTCCAAAACTTTGAGTTAGCCATTTACTAGGCTCGTAGGAGCTCGTAGGGGAGGTTTGTGAACTTATTTTTAAGATTTTAGGTCGAAAACTTTTTGGTGCAACCTAACCTCCAATTTTCTTTCTTCTTGGGTTCTTTCTCTCTCTTTCTTTCTCTTTCTCTCTCTCTCTCTCTCTCTCTCTCTCTCTCTCTCTCTCTCTCTCTCTCTCTCTCGGGTTTGAGCTCATACCCTCCTTCCTTTTTTTCCTTTCTCTCTCTCTTCTTTCGTTCTTCTCACTTCTTTCTTCTTTTTGCCTGGCTCTCCCTAATAGGACTCATCCCAAATGGACTTTGATAAGCGTGCTCGATTCTGCTCTCGTCTAACAAGTCAACCGAAATTCTGAAATACCCTCAATATTTGTTAGACAATGGATAGCTGTACTGATTCTCACTCGTGCCTACGCCTCTCGATCAACCCCGATCTTCGTGCCACAGCCTGAAGGGTCATCAAAACATAAAAAATGTGAGTAGACAAAAATAACATCATTTGAAAATACATTTCAAAACACACTTTTCTACCATCCAGTTACAAAACATGCATGCATAGAGTAAAACACATGAAAAACCGGATTTCAAACCGAATCACATAGAAAACGGCGGGACTCATAATTCATCCAAAGCTCGTGGCCCACATTTTCCCAAAATCTGTTTTATCAAATCTTGTAAAATATCTGGACATAACCATTATAAACAGTACTTGACATGACTCATTCCAATCCCCCTAGATTATCATGGGATGTGTCTACTCCCGTCCGACACCACGTGCCAGATAAGGGATTTAACTGTAACACTTTTAAGGTTATCCAGAGTATGCAAGGATTTGTGGCGGCATGTGATGTCTCGATCTCTGCTACAGCCCTCATTCGCGATCAACCTGAAGGGTATAAAAAATATAAAAGTTGTGAGTGGAAAAAATAATCAATTATAAAAACATTTTCCAAAATAACATTTATTGTAACAACCCGTACCTTCGGGAAGGGTAAAAATGTAATCTTGTAAAAGTTTTGTATATAAGGATGGTTTTGCCCTTGTGAATAGTAGGCCAAAAGTTGACTTTTTGAATTACCGATTGGATGAGTGTTAACCCTTGACCATGACGTAGTCCGGGACGTCACGAGTCCGTAGACAGGTGGCAGGTTCGATTCGGACAATCGGAGAAAAAGTTATGACGTTCGGAAGATTGGGGGCGTTACCGTAATTTTGATTAAATGAGGAAAATGTTGACTTTTTGGAGGATTTGTAATTTTCACGTAGAACGAGGACCGTTAGATAGGTCTTGACGTCCTGAGTACAACGACAGGCGGTACGCTGTCATCGGACGTCGGATGGAATATTTACGGGTCTGGAAAGTGTGAGGGTAAAATGGTAATTTGTGCAAGAGGGGTATTTTGGTCATTTCCCTCAGCCCAATCAGATAAGGGCAAGTGGCAGGGATATTTTGTGCTGACCTATGGATGCTGGACACGTGGGGGACACTGGATGGTTCCAGGCCGTTCTCAAGTGTGCACGGCCACACTTTGCACAAAATTGAACCGTGCAATCGTTTGAAACACAGAGAAACAGAGGGTGAGATTTTGGGAGACAGTGATCGATTCTAGGGGTGATTGAGTGAAGAGTGATTGGTGGAAGTGGAAGAGAGACGAGGGTGAGCTATTGATCACAGTTTGGAGCTGCAACCGTGCACGGAGGCTAAACGGTGGACGGCTGAGTTTTTGGGGGAAACAGAGAGGCTGTTAGACTGGGGTGGTGGCTACGCCGTGTGGTGGCTCAAACCAAGGCAGTGGGAGCCGTAGGAGGTTGCAGGGAGACCAACAAGCACCGTGGTACGCGGCGGCGCTTGCGGCGGAGACGGAATCGAAGGGTAAGTGTTCTTCCTCTGTTTTTTTTCCGTGTTTTTCAATTTGAAAGTCGTGAAGGTAGGATGAGAATCGAGGGGATTGGCGAGTGCAGTGATGTTTAGGGAGGTCCTAGGAGTGGGTTGTGACGGTCGCCGTGAAGGGGGAGTACACGGCGGAGTTCAGGCAACGGCGAGTACTCTGTACTCTGTTTTGGCCGTGAGTTCAAACGGGAAGTCGTGGACTTCAGGGGTGAATCGAAGGTTTCTGTGAGTTGGGAGTGACTCAGTGAAGTCCTAGGAAGAGGTGGGAATCGTCACCGTGAGGGGGGAAGCACTGGACGGCCGGGAAGGAAAACAGGGGTTGTTTGTGTTTTCTTTCGAGCTTCAGTCGTGAAGTTGTGGATTGAGTCGAACCAGGAGAGTGAGGGGGATGAATTCCTGGTGCCTGGACGAAGCTATAGGAAAAGAGAGGAGATGAAATGGTGGCTGGACGGCGGAGATTGCCTCTCGCCGGTCTGGGTTGCAGCCCTGGTGCGAACCGGGTTCGATCGAGGAAGACGGTGGCACTGTAGCAGGCGCGTGAGGCCCACGCGCAGCCACTTTGGGCGGCGCGTGGAGGCGCGTGGGGAGGAATCCGGCCAAGCTTCCAACATGGTTTTGGTTCTAAATGTCCTAAGGAGTCCAATGGTATAAATTTCGGGTGAATCGGACGATGTTAGGAGGTTGTTCGGGAATCCGGATGGTTTAGGGTCTAGGATTAAAATATTATTTAATTCCTGAAAAATTGGGGAAATTAGGATTAGGATCCTTGATGTATTTGTGACCCTATTTGGTGCATTTTGACAGGACGGGAGGCACTCGAGACGGTCGAGGAGCGCACGGAGTGCGACTGACTTGTTCTGATTTGTGAGTGGACTCTTTCTTTCTTTCGAGCATGCCTAACTATTTTATTGACGTTTTATGATGCCATATTTGCGATTTCAACCTATAAATGTTTTCTGATGATGATCAATGGGTTATGAAATATGATTTGTGATTATGTGTGATTTCTGGGTATAAGAATGGATTTCCGGATTTGGGTTCGGAATGTCAGTTCGGAACGCCGGAAGGGCTTCGAACCGGGGATTTCGAATTCGAGTTTGGCGATAGACTTCGAATTGGTTTTACACTGGATATGGATTGGATTTGCTGGATCTAGATATTGGGTTTAAAGACCCGGATTGATATTGACGGGGGACGGGCCCGGATTGAGTTTAAAGACTCGGGAGTTTAAAGACTCGGATATGTTAATATTACCCCCATAGGCCTATTGAGTTTAAAGACTCGGGAGTTTAAAGACTCGGATTTCATTTAAGGCCTGATTGAGTTTAAAGACTCGGATAGGTCCAGCAGGTTTGATCGGAAATGATGATTTGATGCTGATGCTATGATTTCTATATCCGTTTTATAGTGTTTATGTTTCTTATGGTATTTTACAGTGTATCTGTTTCTTATGATATTTTATAGTGTTTCTGTTTCTTATGATGTTTCTTGGTTTAGAATTATTTAATCACTGAGTTAGACATGTGATTTCCAAAACGGAGGGAACAGAGTGTTCTAGTTTCTTAGCGTTGATTTGAAAATAAACGGTTTTCAAACTTTCTGTTTTTTTTTCTTTTAGTCCACTCACATATTTTGGTTTAAATTTTTCCCTCCAGGTCGTGGTGATAGCACTGGGGTGAACGTTGAGGCAGATATCGAGGCATAGAACTTCCGACGTTCTTCCGTTGCGAGACTAGCATTGTAGGACTTTTGTGCCCATTTTGTAGAACTATGCTCTGACTGACTGTTGTATATATTTTACTCCTTCGTCTGATAGTTATGCTTATAGTTGTATGAAGGTTGTTTTTTGGTACTGTAAGTGTGATTGTCAGACGGGAGCAGGGTTCGTCCCGGGTATCGAGGCAATATTTGGGACGGGTCCTGACATTTATACCCTCCACGTAAAAGCATGCATGCATTATAAAACAAGTATTTCAAATACTTTATTAAAAGCAAGTCGTATTGCTTTTCAAAACAAAACACAATGAAAAATGCTTCTCAATCGAAGCCATTTCCTCAGTAGGGTCTCAGCCCAAAACCAAATCATACAGGGTCTCAGCCGAAATATAAAACCATGTGGGATCTCAGTCCATCATCATCAGTATCGTCAGTCAAGATTATAATCCTAGCAACGCGTGCCCATAAGCTCAAGGACTGTTCTGATCCTAAGCATGTCGTTGTGAACACATCACTGGCTGACAATCACCAGATCATCGTGAACACATCATCGATCGATCTCATATACCGCACTCCTGAGTCGAGCCTCCCTCGGCTGCCACCTCTCTCGGCTGCTTGACAGCAAGCGCATCGTGACCTCTCCGTACCTCGAAGGCTAGCATTATCTCCCAAGTGCTCTCCGGGGAAACATATTCACAACCGGATGCCCTCTAATAAAATTCGAATCTTTAAACTCAAAATCATAGGGACACAAACCCGAATATCATCAATAGGGTCACAAGCCCGAAATATCATCAAATGGGTCATAAACTCGAAAACAATGTCTATCAACACTTCATAAACCCAGGATTCCGCGAATCCTATCAAATCCACAACTGGGTCTCATACTTGAAATATCTTTCATAAATCTCATAATTAGGTTACAACCCGATATATCTCACGTTTGACTATACTCTAAGTCAAACCATAAATCAACTGGGTCATACGCTCGAAAGATATTTACAAATTTGAAAACCATTTCACGATTCAAAACACTTTCCAAAATCATCATTAAATTCAATCCAAGTCAAGTCTTATCAACTAGTACTCATGCTAGAATATCGATTTCACGCATCTCTGTGAAATCATACAAAATCGACAATTAATCCAGGGTCGTTGCACTGAGATCCGATGTAATGCCCCGGAAAATGCGAAAAACGAAAATTTAGAAAATTTGAGGAAAATGACGATTTTGCCCCTGAAATTGGGCGAACGGTTGACTTTTTATTCGAGCGGTCAAACGGGCTTTGACCGATGACTGTGACGTAGTTCGAGACGTCACGAGTTCATAGACAGGTGGCACGCCCGATTTCGACATCCGAGGAAAAAGTTATGACATGCGGAAGTCTGAGGGTAAATTGGTAAATCGGTCACGGGGGCCGAAAGTTGACTTTTTGATCGAGACATTGTTTGGACTTTCCGGGAATACCGTTGGGTAGGTCGCGGGACGCTGAATTCGTAGACAGGCGGCATGCGTCAATCGGAGTCCGAACGAAAACGTTATGGGTCTAGAACGATTAGGGGTATTTTGGTAATTGTGAGAACAAGGGTAAAATGGTAATTGTACTAGGGACTGAATTAAACAGTGTTATTAATTGATATTAAATGGTTTTTATGGCTGATTCAGCCTAAGTGGATGAGGTTTAACTATTATGTGACATCTGTCACTTTCTTTAGGAGGATTAGTGGCATTGAAATGTTTGTTTTATAATTAATTAAGTATATGAAAACGGTTGTAGATAAGATGAATTGGTATATGGTATTCATGTTTAACAAAACAGAGACTACACAAATACCTCGACAAATACCTTGATCGATTCTCAGTAACCCAGGGACCAAATGAGTAAGGAATTAAGGGTAATTGGGAGTGGAAATTGAGTGAAAAACCGAGAGGATTATTGAACAAACTGAGCTGCCTCAATCACTGAAATACCCGAAACATTGAATTGTTAATTTCGAATTGAATTTCTTGTTGGAGGTTAAATTGACGGAAATGAACGTTTGAGTGAGCTTACTGGACCTGAGACGAGTCGACTGGGATCAAATTCGAAGAGAATTAGCCACGAATTTCTCACGAACTGGACCCGCGACAGTTCAGACATACCCCGGCCGAGTTCAGGTAATTGGAGTTACGAATTCATGAAATTGGTTTGGAATTCGAGTTTATAATAAGTAGAAGATACTTCCTGTGCAAACAATTGAACAACACAGTGTGAAATGGGGTAGAACCCGAGTGAGAACCCGTCGGGTTTCGATGTTGAGTCGTGGACTTTGGGGCATGGTTTCACGCAATTGAGTTTACAGACCCTTAATCCATATTGAATTGATGCTAATAGTTGAAAGAACGGGAGCAATTGAGTTTGAATTAGCTTAGATTGAAACGGGTTGTATCGCGGGTCAGAGGATCCGTTTATCAGAGAAACGGGTGGAAAGGGTAACTGTAGCACGGCGCGTGGACTCACGCGCAGCCGCTTGCGGCGCCGCGTGAGGGCGCGTGACACATTTTCTGAGGAAAGTTTCAATAGGTGTTTTATTCCCTGTAATGTAACGGATATTTTAAAATTGGTTTCGAGTCGATCGGACACCGGCTCGATAATGTTTCGAGGGTCCAACGGTTTATGTTATATTTTAAAATAATATTTAAATCCCGGAAAATTATGGGAAATTAAAATGATGTAAATTGACTTGTTTATAACCCTGTATAATGATTTGAACAGGATTCGAGATTCCTGGCACGTATCGAAAATTACGGAAACGCGTGCAGCTCGGAAAGCGAGCGGGTTGGACGGTGTGTGAGTGGACGTTTGTTTTATAAACCATGATGCATGCATAGTTTAATGTTTCCATGATTGATTGCATAAATTGACTTGCAATGATGTCGTGATGATGTGGCATGATTATGTGTGATTTAATGAATATTTTAATCGATCTTTCAGGCACGTTTTTTGAGGAATTGTGCAAATGGTATTTTGGGCTAGGCCCGGAGTCAGAAAGGTTTTAAAATAAGTATTTTGACTATTGGGTGAGTCAATGATGATTTCTGGATTATTTTACTGTTTTCGATATGATTTTACGGATTTACGTATAAATGCTATTTGGGCTTGAGTCCCGGTTGGTAATGCGTTTGACTTGGTTTGAGGTCATGGATTTGATTGAGATGTTTTGGGATATGATCCCAGGATGATTTTCATTGTGATTATGGATGCCCAGACGGTCGAAGCTAGGGGTAGTCCCAGACGACTGAAGCTCGGGGATATGATTGTGATTGTTCCCAGGCAGCCGGAGCTAACTCCCGAGTCTTTAAACTCAATCCGGGCCCGTCCCCCGTCAATCAATATCCGGGTCTTTAAACCCATATCCAGATCCAGCAAATCCAATCCATATCAGTGTAAAACCATTTTGAAACCCATCACCAAACTCGAATTCGGAATCCCTAGTTCGAAGCCCTTCCGGCGTTCAGAACCGACAATCCGAACCCAAATCCGGAAAAAGATCCATGTTCATAACAAAACCATAGGAAAATCCCAAATCATATTCCACAACCTATTTTCCATCACCAGAAAACGTTTTTAGGTTAAGTTTCTGAATTATAACATCAAACTCTGAAAACCCGCTTTTTCTCGAAAAACGTGCAAAATCCCAAAACGTCTCAAAAAAACGTGCAAACATCTCAATCACATATAAACACACATAAAAGCATAAAACATTAATAAAAACAGTTAGGCATGCTCGGAAGTAAGAAAGAGTCCACTCACAGTTCAGAGCAAGTCACTCGCGCTCCGTGCGCTCCTCAACCGTCTCTGGTGTCTCCCGTCCTGTCAATAGATACCAAATAGGGTCACAATTACATCAAGGATACTTTCCCTATTTTCCCCAATTTTTCGGGAATTTAATAATATTTTAATCCTAAACCCTAAACCGTACGGATTCCCGAACCATTCCGTAACACCGTCCGATTAACCCGAAAACTATACCATTGGATTCCTTAGGACATTTAGAACCAAAACCATGTTGGAAGCTTGGCCGGATTCCTCCTCACGCGCCTCCACGCGCTGCCCAAAGTGGCTGCGCGTGGGCCTCACGCGCCTGCTACAGTGCCACCGTCTTCCTTGCTCGAACCCGGTTCGCACCAGACGGCAACCCGGACCGGCGAGAACCGTTCTCCGCCGTCCGGCTACCATTTCCCTTCCTACCTTCACCTACAGCTTCGTCCATTCTCAGGGAATCCATCCCCCTCACTATCTTGGCTCGATTCCACCCATAGCTTCACAACTGAAGCTCGAAAGAAAAACCAACCAATCCCTGTTTTCCTTTCCGGCCACCCAGCACGTCCCCCTTCACGGTGGTCACTCCAAACTCCTTCCACGACTTCACTAAACCACACACAACTCACGAAATCCCTCGACTCACCCTCCAACTCCACGATTTTCCGTTTGAAAATCACGGCTAAACAGGGTACAGAGTACCCGCCGTCGAACCACCTCCCACCATGAACTTCCCGTCACGGCAACCACCACAAACGACTCCTAGGACCTCCCTAAACCTCCCTTCACTCACCAAACCTTTCGATTCTAGCTCTAGGTCCACGACTTTTGAAATGAAAATCCACGAAAAACAGAGCAAAAGAGATTACCTTTCGATTCCGGCGCCGCCGTGAGAACCGTCACCCACCACGGTGCTCGTGGGACTCCCCTTAGCCTCCTGAGTCTTCTAATGGCTTAAACCAGTCCACCACACAACACAACAGTCACCACCGTCCACTGCCTCCTCTGTTTCTTCCAAAGATCCAGCCGTCCACCACGTCGCCTCCGTGCACGGTTGCAACTCCAGACCACGATCACCAGCTCCTCCTTACCTCACTGTCTCTCTCTCGACTCACACTTCACTCTCCCTAGCATCAAAATCGATCACCGCCTCACCCAATTCTTCTCTCTGTTTTCTGTTTCCTTCGAAGGTGTGCACGGTTCAAATGGGGATAACGTGTGGCCGTGCACACTTGAGAAAGTAGTGGAACCATCCAGTCCCAAGCACGTGTCCACCAACCATAGGCCAGCCCAAAAAAATCTCTGCCACCTGCCCTTATCTGATTGGGCTGAGGGAAAATGACCAAAATGCCCCTCCTGTACAAAATTACCATTTTGCCCTCAGACTTTCCAGACCCGTATCTTTTCCGTCCGACGTCCGATGACAGCGTGCCGCCTGTCGTTGAACTCAGGACGTCGAGACCTATCCAACGGTCCTCGGTCTACGTGAAAATCACAAATCCTCCAAAAAGTCAACATTTCCCCTATTAACTCAAAATTACGGTAACGCCCCCAACCTTCCGTACATCATAACTTTTCCTCCGGTTGTCCGAATCGAACCTGCCGCCTGTCTACGGACTCGTGACGTCCTAACCTACGTCACGGTCAAGGGCTAACACTCATCCAATCGATAGTACAAAAAGTCAACTTTTCGTTTACTATTCACAAGGGCAAAATCGTCCTTTTTACAAAACTTCACAAAAATTACATTTTTACCCTTCCCGTAGGTACGGGTTGTTACATGTTCCCAGGCGGCTGGTACTCGGGGTGATAAGTATTCCCAGATAGCCGGAGCTCGGGGTGTTCCCAGACGGCTAATGCTTGGGGTATGGCCTACGAGTAGTGCGGATGTGATTATGTGATGGTTTGTGCACTTGTGAATAGTGCGGATTGATGGATTGATTGATTGAGTAATTGATTGTTGACCTTGTGCATAGTACTGTTTGATGTTGATTGTGGTTACGTACTGGTATAGAGTACGAGTTCTGGTCTGTGTGGCCAGGTGACTATGTTTTCAGGGTTGGCCTGAGAGCCGGGATTTTGATTTGTTATGTGGTTTGGCTGGAAAGTCGGTGATTGTCATTCATTTGTTTTTCCCTATGCATGCATGGTTTGATAAACTGGAGGGTAAATGATGTGTTTCAAATGTATTTGAAATGATATTATTTTTGTCCACTCACACCTTTTCTGTTTTGTTGACCCTCCAGGTCGTGGCACAACGTTCGGGGCTGATCTCAAGGCGGAGGCATAAGCGGAAATCAGCGTAGCTATCCCTTGTCTGATAGGTGCTGAAGGATCGTTTCGGGAATTCAGTTGACTTGTCAGACGGGAGCAGGACCGGGTACGGTTTTCAAGGTCCAGTTGGGGACGGGTCCTGTCATCCGAGGCTCGAGAGGCGGAGGCATGAATTAGTAGGTTATGCATGTATCCCTTGTCAAACAGGGTTCTTGTCAGACGGGAGCAGGATCAGATGGTACTTTTGTTGTGTAGTCGGGTGAGGTCCTGTTAATATCAGCATTACTCACAAGTGCACAATCAATCATTGACTCCCCCTAACATCAGTTGTCTGGGAAATACCCCGAGTTTTGGCTGTATGGAAACAACCACCATGACCACAATAACAACAATAACCCTGAGCATCAGCTATCTGGGAACACCTCTAGCTTCAGCTTCCTGAGAAACAATCACAATCACCCCAAGCTTCGTCGTCTGAGAACTCATCACAGTCACAATGAAAATTGTCCAAGGATTAAACTCAAAACCTTTCTTGCAAAATCATCCTTGACTTAAAATCAAGTCAAAACCATTTCCAACAGGGTCTCAAACCCAAAACATCATTCCCAATAGGGTCTCAAGCCCAAAATATCATTTTCACATAAATTTGTAAAATCACATCTAGAAACCGACATTTAAATCCCTAAAATCATCAAGTATTTATATCAAATCATCATCCAAATAATTGCAACTCAAATCATGCAATAATTCCTGGAAAACATTTACTATGCATGCATAACAATTTATTAAACAAACGTCCACTCACACACCGTCCACGCGGTTCGTTTCCGAGCCGTACGCTTTTCCGTAATTCCAGGAACCACCAATCCTGTCAAAAACCCTTATCAAGGGTTACTACTATCCCAAGTAATCTCACATTAAAATCCCTTAATTTTTCGGGATTCAAATACGTATTAAAAATGTAACATAACACTTCGGACCTTCGAAACCATATTGAAACGGTGTCCGATCGACTCAAAATATGCACCAAAATGTTCGTTACAACGATTACATTAAAATTAATGTTAATTATACCTCGAGAAACGTGCTCAAGCGCCACCGCAAGCGGATGGCGTGAAGCCCACGTGCTTGCCACTATTCATCATATCCCTCGTCTGTTTCCTACAAAACGGGTCGTTTGACCATGTTCATTTCCATCAAATTCTGCACTAATTTCCACAATTCTTTCACTCCAAATCCATCTAATCGATCCCAATTAGGTATGTTTAATTACATAAATCCTTACCACAAATTATTCGATTTCCAACTCCAAAATTCGAAAGGGTCATTGGTCCATTCTGGGTTCAATCCCAGCTCAAATCCCTTCAATTTGAAATGGTTCACCTCTTTGGGATCCCAGGAAACTTGAACGAAGCTTAATTTCATCGATAACAGCCTAAAGGTTCAAATTTGAAATCTAAAATATTCGATTTTTCTTGAGTTTCATTTTCGGGCTCTTCATCTTTCTCCTCTCCTTTTCTTTCTAATTCTTTCTTCCTCGTTCTATTTTCTCTTCGTTTCACTCTTAATTATCTGTGTTATCCATTTTGAGTGGTTGATGAGATCAATCAAACTAAATCGATTTTGATTTTTCTTTTGGTTTATTTGCACGAGTACAACACACAACATCAACTGCCACTAACCTCAGTCAAATCATGACAGGTGTCAGCAGTCGATAAAACTTGTGGTGAGTCTTCAAAGCACTTAAAAAGACCAAATTTCCCTTTTAAACACAAATTACCAAAATACCTCTGGCTTTCTTAGACCCATAGCTAGCTCACCCGAATTCCGATTTTGACGTGCCACCTGCTTACAAATTCAAGGTTCTGAGACCTAAGCAACGGTCTTTACAGAAAGTCTAAAAAGTATTCCGAAGAAGAAAAAAAATCAACTTTTGACCATAATCAATCCAAGGGCAAAAACATCATTTTACTTTCACACTTCCGAAATTTCCTTTTTCGAATTTTCGGGTCGTCACACTCATTCCACGTTTTTTCTTTTTCCTTTCTACTCTGCGACAGAACATATACACGCACACATTTAAAAACACACACAAGCACACATGCACAAGCTAAGAGTGGTGCGCACATCCATATGAGATAAATGGACACTTGTCACTTCCTCATACAATCCACAAGAAAAATCCTCCAAGTGAAATTACCAAAATGCCTTTATTGCCAAATTACTAAAATACCCATACACTATTTAAATTCAAAATGAATTCATATGAACTCCTTTTTTGGTATGCCGCCTGTCTACATGTTTAGGAGGTCCAGACCTTCACAACGGCCTTTATGGAATATCCAAATAATATCCCACTCAAAAAGTCAACCATTGACCCTTTATGAGCAAAATAACCATTTCCTTTTTTACTTTTCCACTTTTACCCTTATCGAGCTTCCAGGTCGTTGCACACTGTAGTAATTTAGGCAACATGAGGATAGGATTATCATTACCTTTTGGAGGGGATGTGCTCTTACATTTAAAGTGACATTGAATGTTATAGGTGGAATAGTTCAATCAATGATGAGGGATAATAAATGTCCTTGCTCCTAGAACTGACACGTGTCCTGGTGGTCATGTGTTGCATGGTTGTGTTCGACTTTGACGATCGAGGAGCAGGTAAGTGTAGTGGTTTAGATGTCATTGTCCATGGTTGGGCTGGTAAGATGTATCTTGTGTTGTGGGTGTGTGTTGTTGTGTTTTTATTGAGCCGAGAACCAAATGTAGTTTTGGCGGGATTGATCAACCTTTGTGCTTACACCCAAAATAAAACACTATATGCTCGGAAGGGTTTTTAAGAAATTAAAGACCCAATTCGATTTTAGGCACAAACTCAGCTCGTATCCACAACTGGATCATAGGGAAGTGCGAGCATAATTTATGCAATCGTACTTATATGGCGCTGAAACCGTCGGAAGAGGCAGGAATGATGTGTGACTAAGTCGTCGCAAATGAGATGCATATGTGGAAGCACATGTTGACCATCCACCCACCTATGCCACCGACAAACAGAGAAGAAGACTTATTCTCAAAGTACAAACAACAAATAAAACAAACAAACAATTTGATCAAATTCAATCAACTTCAACAATTGTAACCCCTTAAAAGTTTCTTTCTTACCCAAAAGATTGCCTTCTTGGAAAAATCTATCTCTTCATTCTAGAATCAAGATTCATTTCTCCTCTCACCCTTTTTAGTTCTTACGAAGAGACCAAGCTTTCCTCCTAATCTAACTTATATCCCAAGTTCGTTTCTAGAGACTTTCTGACCATCATACTTCATTCCAACTTGTTTCTGCAGCTTGTTTTGAAGGTCACTTTCCTCATTTCGACTGTTTGAGATCCTTACAATCTCACTCCCCAACATTGTCATGTCTTTTTATTTCATTGCCAATACTTTTAGTATGATTTTTACTACGTCAATATTTTAGACACAAACATTTTGTTAAGTTGATCATGAATATACTCAGTTTTAAATATTATCTCATCCTGATCCGACTATCATAATCAAAAGGGTTGAAAATGAGAGATGGCTTACAGATTGAAGATGAGTCGGACTTAGAATGCGAAGATCGAGTTATGACCCGACCCGATTTCTACGCTAGACCAAACCGGTGGGCGAGCCTTCCCCTAAGCTTTTCATTTTTTTCTTTTTTTGAAAGGAAGCCTTCAACTAAACTAAACACGTGACTTGGATTGAAAAAAAAAATAATAATAATAACACATGCTTTGGCCACGTCCACGTTTTTCACCCACTTCAGCCTACTAGGCTAGCAGGCGACTGCAGGTCCACGGTACAGCTAATTTTCACATACAATCTTTATTATCCAAAAACAGAAAAGAATTAAAAACATAAATAAATAAAAATATTTAAATTAGACAACAATGGATTCGAAACGAGTCACTTAACTTACCAACTGGTAGTTACTGGTTAGCCGTTAGCGTAATAACGTTTGATTCAACCGACTTAAGCAAACAACAACAACGGCAACAACCACCACCAGTCGTCCGTCACCACCACCCACATTCGTCACCTCTAGTCTTGTTCAAGAACTTTCTACCTGGCTTGTTTTTTCCTCTGTTTGCGTGCACATATTGCCAAGCCAATTATATATCTCATTTTCTCCACATAATTAATGCATTATTTTAATTTCATTTCGGAAATTAAATAATCAAGTTGGTGTTGATATTTCCCATTCTTTGATTATTCAATTTGGGGTTCATATTATAAAATAATATTCCCCTCTGGAAGTAGGTATTGTTGTTCCAATCATAAGGAGGTTGGTCTTGTTTGGGAATTATATCTCTCGGGATTCGTGTTTGTCTCCAATTTGGGAGAGACAGGTTTCTTCCAAGTGTTCTTCATCCTAAAGCTTTTCTCCATTTACTTTTCCACAGCTTCCACTTTCCCTCCAGGTACTTGAATTTCTCACTTCCCTTGTTGCTTCAGTTCCTGCCCTTTTCTCTGTCTTCGGTTTTAATCGGTTTTGGTGACTAAGTTTGCTTCTTTCCTTTGATGGATGGATTGACTTTGTGCCCTTGATTATGTTTCTAACTTCTTTGTTAATATTGGGTCATGAGCAATTATTTGATTTTGGGTTTGATTGGTTTGACTTTGAATTTTGATTTTGATCACTTTTGGTTACATTGACTTTGGTAATTTTGGGTCGGCTTCATTATTAATTTTGGTGAAAAAGTATGCTACTTTTCTTTGTTTTCTAATTTCTAGTGTTAATACTGGGTTATCAGCATTCATGGTGTTTTGACTTTGGGTTGGATGTGGATTGCCTTCTAATTTTGGTTTTTCATCACTTGTGGTTACTTTGATTTTGGGAATTTTGGGTTGGCTTTAATTGTTTATGGGTTTTGTTAAATTTTCTTGAATCAGTGATTGATACCTAGATGGGTTTCTCCAATTGCCTAGAACATCATACAATTTGTGAGAAAAACTGGTAATTTTGTGTTCAATCCAATATTGCTCGAGGGTAATTTTGTGTTCAATCCAATACTGCTCGAGGGCTTGAAGATAAGGGACGAAACCAAAGCCATGGCTACATATTTCCAAAATTTGAGCAATCAA
This sequence comes from Prinsepia uniflora, assembly GCA_032719365.1. Lineage (NCBI taxonomy): Eukaryota > Viridiplantae > Streptophyta > Magnoliopsida > Rosales > Rosaceae > Prinsepia > Prinsepia uniflora. The sequence continues at coordinate 77,572,548 of CM064868.1, read as the reverse complement.
AACTTATTGAACCCTTATGTAGGGGATGAGAAACTTGCTTCTTATCCTGAACAGCCTGCTAACATGATGATGTATCTGAATCAACCTTCATTTGCTGGATCTTACTCCGAGGTCTTGTCCGGTAGCTCTTTCTCTCCCCAAAAGTATGGTGAGTCCGATGATGGTGGTAGGAATGAAATGATGTTTATTCCACCTACAAGTGATCAAACAAGAGATTGTGTTACCGGGGATTCGTTGATGGGTAAGCATAATATTCAGGATCATGGGTTGTCTCTTAGCCTTGCCACTCAAATACCACCTCCAGTCTCGTTGCCTTCATTTCAGTACCAATACCCAAATCCAAGCCTCCCTTCAGTTTCAATGCTAGGAAAGAGTGATGAATACAATCAAAGTGACGTGTTTAGAAACTTTGAAAACTTGTCATCTGGCTTATATGGAGGCGGTGGCAATGAGGGTGTCAAGACACAAGCTTTCTACAATCCTTTGAGCTCAGCTGGATCCAAAGAAATGAATTCCGAAGCATACTTGTATGACTCGTTAGGTTCTGTGAACAATCTGTTAAACTCCAAGTACCTCAAGTCAGCTCAACAGTTGCTTGACGAAGTGGTAAATGTTCGAAAGGCTCTCAAGCAGTCTGGATTGAACAAGCACCAAAGCTCCAAGAGAAATGGGTTAGATGGCTCCAAAGAAAATTATGGGAGTTTACGAAAGTCATCAGATCATAGTGAATCAAGTACCGTATCTTCTGTTGAGTTATCACCCGCAGGACGACAGGATTTGCAAAACAAGAAGTCAAAGCTTTTATCTATATTGGATGAGGTAAATAATCCCAAATCCTAAGCATTTTTGCTAAGTTGGTTAAATGTTTGGAAGTCTGTTCGTTTATTGATTTGCCCTAATTGCAGGTAGATAGAAGATACAAACAATATTACCATCAAATGCATGTTGTGATGTCATTTTTTGACAAGGTGGCCGGGAATGGTGCAGCAAGACCGTACACTGCACTTGCTCTCCAAGCAATTTCCCGTCACTTTCGCACTTTGCGTGATGCAATCAAGGGCCAAATTCAAGTGATACGGAAACGCCTGGGGGAGCAAGATGCTTCATCAGATGGTCAAGGAGGAGTAATACCCCGCCTCCGCTATGTGGACCAGCAACTTAGACAGCAGAGGGCATTTCAGCAGCTTGGTGGAATCCAGCATGCTTGGAGGCCTCAAAGGGGACTTCCCGAAAACTCTGTTTCAATCCTTCGCGCTTGGTTGTTTGAGCATTTCCTTCTTCCGTATGTACCTCACAACCTTTTCCCCTTAATAAAAAGTCACACTTATTATTAGTTTCTTTAAGATCTAATGCTCATTGACTCGTTCGTGTTATTTGGTGTCCCTCCAGCTACCCAAAGGACTCAGAAAAAGTTATGCTTGCAAGGCAGACGGGATTAACCCGAAACCAGGTATGATGATTTCTATCCTTTTTACTGTGTATTATAACACAGAGTTTTCTTAACATGCATGAATTCGAATTGGAAATTCGACAATCATAAGGTTGAAAATGCGAACCTTGTAATTTCTTTGCATTATTTGAAGCTGTTGGTCATCACAAATGGCCGAATTCCCCAATCTCCGGAGCTACATTGACCCTTATTTTTATCTTCTACACTCCTTAATTTGTTTCTGTCCATTAATTCGTTTGATTTACTCAATCTGACGGTTGAGGAAAAGTAAAGGATTGTGTGAGGAGAAAAGGGGAGTGTGAAAAGCACTTCCCGTGTTTGCTTAGTCTCAATGTGTCATAACTAAATGACACTGTTCGTTATCAGGTTGCCAACTGGTTTATTAATGCAAGGGTGCGTCTTTGGAAGCCCATGATCGAGGAGATGTACAAAGAAGAGTTTGGAGATTTGGACATGGATTCGAAATCTTCACCGGACAATCCACCAAAAGAGGAAGCAAGAGTGGATTTTTCAGCATCTGAGGACCGGAAAGAGGGGTTGCACGACAGCCTAGTATCTGCGTCCGCGGATAGTCACAATTCCCACCAGAATGGAGTTCCCAGATGCGATGATCTATCAGGGTTGGATCATTTTACCGCTGGAAATGAAGTGTCACTTGCACTGGAGTTGCGGCATTGCGAAGAACACGGTGAGGATTCAGAGCAGCAGCAGTTAATACAGGTCTGGCAGTACCCTCCAGTTACATGATTTTGTGACGAAGATCATTGAAAAGGAATTTGGAAAAAAGCAAACACAGAATGCTCTCGTTTTGTCGAAAAACATGTAGATGTAGGTGTGTGTGTGTATGATGATACCAACTTGTAATATAACAGAGACTGGTGGAAGAAAAAGAAGAAGAAGAAGAAGCCTTAGGCATATTTGTAAAGTAGTTTTGTTAAGATGCGATGAAGCAGCAAATTTCTTGCGCGCATTCGTTGAATAAATAACACTATTGTATAATCTCATTTGGAAATGAGTACAGCAACTACCTGATTTTTGCCCCTCTATAAATAAGAAATATGTTCAGATTTTTTAGTTTTACTATAGTCTTAAGTTACATGGTGCATGTGTGTATACTATAGGAATTCTGGGATATACCGTCGTCTATCATGCGAGTCGTTCTACTTTATGAGACTAGGATTGGGAATTTGTACCTACAAAATCAAATCAAGCCTGTTTGACCTTGAGATGGATCTAAATCTAGCGGAATATGATCATGTTTGCTGTCGGTAGGCTTTTTTCTCATCTGCCAAGTGATTTGCAAAATAAAAGGAAGAATGCCTGATATTAGCAAAATGCCGGATTAACAAACTCCGATATTCAGGTCAGTGCGCGAATAGAAGATAAGTATGTGTTAGGCATCATAGAGATAGAAAGTAAGTAGAACTATACTACTTTTTTTTTGGGAGAAATGTTCCCTATTTATATTAGTAATAAATGTGGTGGCTGAATCTTAAAGGTATGGGAAGTAGGCCTCCTGACATTTCAGGGGCTACTGTTACCTGGGAAGTGTTAAGCTTTGCTTCGTTGGGTTTTTTGTATGGACCTGTTATGCTTTCAGGTTCCAACCAGATGGGTGGCTCGTAGTAAAGACCATCTCGGTGACCGGGGTTGACTTGATCGGTTGTGCTATTGCTGATCTTCCATTGTGTAATCGGTCGATATGGTATCAACAAAACCAAATCAAACCAAAATGAAATTTAATTCAATTGATTTGGTATGGTTTTCTTTTCAGTTGGTTTAGAAATCAAACATAAATGAGTTGAATTTGTTTGGTTGTGGTTTCATTTTTTGTAATCTGCAGATTATCCGAATTGAACTAATGCTAAATGTTTAAAAAATAAGTACTGAAATGTTCTGAATTCCAAATCATAGTTGAAGTTGTTTAACATATTTGCTGACATTGCAACAACTCATGTTGTGTTTAAAAGATTTGAAGATATTTTAAGCCTACAAAGTAGAATCCAAAAACGGTGGGCGGAAAGGAAGTTTTGTGTTCCCAAAATCAAAACCAAACCATCTCAAATTAGTTTGTTGTCGAGTTTCCACCCCGTATTAGGTTGGTTTAATTTAAAGTAAGAGGATCGGCAGTAGTACAGTTAAATTTAAATTTTGGACAAATTTAACTAAAAATTTAAGCAAAAGTATCAAAATGGACTTCCAGCAGACTAGATAGATTTAACCTAAAATTTAAATTTTTAGTTGCAGCTAGCGGAAGTACAATTTCATGGAGCCATAGCCTTTGTCTTCAAATAGTACCGACTCTGTTTCATAAAAGGCATTCTGGTTGATTGCAACCAATTCTAAAATGTTGCTAGTATCGACCGGCCATTAAATTGCATGAATAAAAGACATACTAGTAGTTAGTTACTTCTCGCTATCTATTTCTTTATCTCTTTCTTCTATCCTTCATCCTTCTCATCCTCTTTTCTTCACAATTTCTTCTTTATTTTCAAAATTTATTATCATTCAAAAATTCAAAGAAAATAAAATGAATTTCCATTTTTTTTGGGTCATTAATTGACTCGGACTTTTCGTATAGAGTTGTGAAAATTTTGATTTTTTTTTCGGTATATTGGCAATTGAGATTTTGATGTTTGACAGTTTTCAGGTGATGATCGGGAAAGCTGAGTTGTTGTGAACAGAGTTTAGGTATGATAATTTTAACACATTCAACAATTAGTAGAAAATACGTAAGAAAAATCAGAAGTTTTATTATAAATGACGGTGGTAATATTGAGTAAAATAATACTCCTTACTTTCTTAGTGGCAAAAAATAGCTTTCGCCGCATGTATCTTCTCCCAAACAAGAATTTGAAGTTTAGGGTTGTTACTTTTCTTTTCTCTTGAGATGAATTTCCAAATAAAATTTTGACTATTACATTTGGCTCCGAATTCATTCTATCCAATTTCACCATTAAAATGAACTTATCAATTTGAACCGTTAAAAAACCTATATATATAATGAATTGCACGAATTATGGGTTGAACCGATTTTGCACCAAAAAATACATATTTATTTAAATTATTAAAAAAACTACGTTAAAAACCAGTCGTTATAAAAAAATTGTATTGTTATTTGGTAACTATAAAAACTAGTTAGCTATTAATATTTTTTGAGTTATTTTAAGTTAAATTTGTCCAAAAAATTAGTTAATCTGACGTGAATGCTCTAATCTAATCCAATTCAATTTAATCTAATCTAATCCAATTCAATTTAATTTAATCCAATTCAACCTATATTAATCTCCGAACGACTATGGGGAATCTGGTTGATCCCAGCATTCCATTTTTCTGATGGACTTGTGTGTATTATTATGGATTAACCCTCAAAACCGGTGTTTTTATCTTTTTGGTGAAATTTGGAATTGGAGGGTCAGTGAGAGTACCAAATTACCAATTACCAAGCAATATGAATATGATTCACGGGGACAAATTGTGGCGGTAAATACGGCATTTGAAATTTACTAGTGACATGGGTTCAGGGTTTGCAGAGAGAGGTAGTAGGGGGGGGGGGGGGGGGGGGGGGTGGGGGTGGCATAAGGCAGAGATACCTTTAATCTATAGGGTGGTGGGCCTACGTACAGAGTTTAGAGGGACCCTTGCCCCTGCTTGCTGTTGTCAAATTAAATAACAAAGTTAACAAAAAAGAGGAACCAGAGAGTGATAACTGGAGGAGGCCAAACCGCAAAAGGAACAAATATGGCAATCATTACTAAAGCGTCCGATCATACCAGCCCAAAAATAGTAACCCACACTCACACAACACAATTAGTCTCCATTTCAATACTCGATTCAGCTCTTAATCGGTCTCAACTCTATTCTTGATCAACCAACCAAAAGCATCTTCATGCACAAAAAAAGTGCCATTTTAAAATTTAACTTTATATTTTTAGTTTTACATTCGCTTGTATTTTTTATAATTCTCTATCTAATTGCTCTTTTGATGGTTTTACCATACGTTATCTTTCTCAACAATTTTTTCATTCACTTGCTCTTTCGATAACTGTGTCTACTTATCTCTCGATAGGTATGCGCTATTCTTTGAAAAAGATTACAGATTAGAGGGCACTAGTGTAATACCAGCAAAATAATTTACGAAACCTAGAACAATTATATACTCTCCATTTTTCCAATTTGGGACTAATGCCCGGTTGTGGCTATGTCTCGATGGGGATGTGAGGACCACTTAAGTGGCATGGTTTAACCAGTGTACCCTACCGATTGATTGCTGATGTCGAACTAGAATCAAGGTGTTTTTTGTATGCCGAGTTAATATTTCTTACATTGTCGATAACTGTTAATCAGTCATATGTGATATATATATATAGAATATTTCTTACATTGTTCATATTTTTGAAAGATTGCGAGTTGAGTGTCCTTTGAATTCAACATCTCCGTACCTGTTTCTGTGTGTATGAATATGATTAGGAGGAGACTTAGCGAGGAAAAAGATAGATATTCCCAAATGCTGAGCGGCTTGCAAGCTGACAGTTGTAGAACTGAGAGTGTGCAAAAGAAAGCCCACTTTCTTTGTTTGTTAGGTCCTTTTGCAGAGCCACAGCAAAGGCAGAAGTGAGCAGAACAATTTAACCCAGCAGTGTTTTTGAGGTGAAGGCTACTTTCGAGTGTCCCAAAGAAACGTGAAGGTGGAGGGAGGGAGAGATGCTTTTGGTGTAATATAGTGAGGGAAGTCGGGGACCATATTCACTTGTCATTTTCTCATTTTTACGCGCCCAATTAACTTTAATTCTTTAAGGAACTAGCACAAGTCTATGTTGTAGCTTTCTGCTCCTGCTTAGATTTAGGCCTGCCTCTTAACATTGACACATTTTCGAGAGAGAGAGAGAGAGAATCCTTTCTTCATTAAAGGTGAGATTACATATTCGTGCTGGCTATCAGCTCTTTGCTTTGGCATTCATTTCCTTCTATGCTTCTTCTTATATATATATATTGAAAATAAATAAAGTGTCATTGAGTTTCATTGTAGGTTTTGTAGGTCTCACGAACTTCATCTCTGCCCAATCAGAGGTTGGAATTAGTGGCAAACAAGTTTAATCAAAGTTATCTGCGTTGCCTTGTTTTCATCTCTTTTTATTCTTTACTTTTTTTTTTTTTTAATATCTTCCACCTTGTTTAAATTTTGTACCTTTGATTCACTCTCTCTCTCTCTCTCTCCGTGTTATTGATCATGAATTAAATTCAGTAGATTGGATTTTCTTCCTGTCCCATGTAATGATTGTACCTGTCAAACTCATGGCCAAATGGTATATAGGCTATGTTTTTAATTCTTCATCTCCTTTTAACATCAAAATCACTAAAGATTTCTTCTTCAGTAATGCTCTAGGTAGGTCTCAGCTTCATCAGATGGCTTCTCCTTTATGATCCAGCTGCTCAAACATTTACCTCTCATGCAAAGTTTCAAACTTCAGAAAAAAACCCATTAACTATATGCAACTGTGGTTCAGAACCCTTTGACGGTTTTCAGCTTTTTAACTTCTGGTTCCAATGGTTTCACAAGACTCACCCCCAAACCCATCTTCAAACATTTTCCACCAGTTCATCGTCTCAGACTCCATGACTGGCCAAACCCATTTGGAAAGCCACAACCTTGATGCTGCTTACGAATCGTCTTTTCGAAGCAGCACCACATTGTCTCAACCTCTTGGTTTACTTCCCAACATTCAGTCTCTTGGTGAAAGAATGTCCAGATCGATTGACCTTCTTCAGACTCCCAGGGAGGAATCTGATATGAGCAGTCACACCAGACATCTGATGGACCTTCCTAGAGTTGCATCAATGGACAGCCAAGCTCAAAGGCTCTCACTTTCCCTTGGGTCCCACATGCTTGTTCCTTCTGTCCACAATCACTTTCTCATTGGAGAAGAATCAAGGGAAGCTCAACATGTAACTGATGAGTATTGTTTCATAGGCAGTGGGATTCAATCCTCTACAACACCGGTACACACGTCTTTAGCTGCTGTGGTTGGGAACTCAAGGTATCTAAAACCAGCTGAGTCACTCTTGGAAGAGATTGTCAATGTCGGTGCAAAATCAGTTGATATCAGCAATGAAAAACATGTCGGAAAACTGTATGGAGAAGGCCGACGTGGCGTCATGGGGATTTCATCTGAATTGAAGGCAGATTTGTGCTGCAATGGGATGGTGTCAGCTGACAAAAATGAACTCCAAGCTAGGCTAGCAAATCTTATCACACTGTTGGAACAGGTTGTTCATTTTGATTGTAGCTTTTTTTGAAGTAAAGTTTTGATCCTGAAGCTGTTTTTTGTTTTGAGACATTGTTGTCTGGTTTTGTTTTTTAAGGTTGAGGACAGATGTGAGAAGTATTATCATCAAATGGAAGAGGTGATGTCATCATTTGAGATGGTGGTTGGTGAAGGAGCAGCTAAGTGTTACACAGCTTTGGCACTCAAGGCCATGTCAAGGCATTTTTGCAGCTTGAAAGCTGCCATAGTTACTCATATCTACACTGAGAAACGAAAGCTGTTGCAAGATTTGAAAATCGGTGCCAGAATCTCACAACTCAGCTTGTTTGATAGAGAGTTCAGGCACAAAAACCTGTCACTTCAACAGATTGGGATCTTCCAGAGCCAATATCGCCAGAATTGGAGACCAATTCGAGGCCTCCCAGAGACCTCTGTCGCGATTCTTCGCTCTTGGCTCTTCGAACACTTCCTCCACCCGTAAGCAATCCTAAACCAATCATCCATTCGATAAAGAAACCGGGTATATGGCATTGTCTGTTTACTTTGTCTTTTTTGATTATACAGATATCCGAATGATTCTGAGAAGCTAGTGTTGGCGACACAAACAGGCCTGTCCAAGAACCAAGTAATGCATTCCCAACCATTTTGTCAATGTCTTTCATATGTATAAACAAACCTGTGAATCTTTTCTAAGGTTGTGTGTGTTTCAGGTTTCAAATTGGTTCATAAATGCACGAGTTCGGCTGTGGAAGCCTATGATAGAAGAAATGTACAAGGAAGAGTTTGGAGAGTCTTCCGAGGATTCGAACTCTTTAGCTGGTGGTTCAATGAACGGTGAAGGTTACACAGATCAGAGTCAGATAGAGGATTAACGGGGAAGAAGATGCATTATGGGATATGGATTGAGCTTTGATGTTGAAAAGTATCAGTGGAAGTTTAAGCTTTTGCAGTTAGTATTATTTCAAGTCTACCATTCGCAATGTTGTTGATTTTGTGTTATGTCATCTGTTATAATTTCGGTAACTTTTTCCAGTTTTCAACCGTTTGGTTCATGGACATGATAGAAGAAATGTACAAGGAAGAGTTTGGAGAGTCTTCCGAGGATTCGAACTCGTTAGCTGGTGGTTCAATGAACGGTGAAGGTTACACAGATCAGAGTCAGATAGAGGATTAACGGGGAAGAAGATGCATTATGGGATATGGATTGCGCTTTGATGTTGAAAAGTATCAGTGGAAGTTTAAGCTTTTGCAGTTAGTATTATTTCAAGTCTACCATTCGCAATGTTGTTGATTTTCTGTTATGTCATCTGTTATAATTTCGGTAACTTTTTCCAGTTTTCAACCGTTTGGTTCATGGACATGAAAAGAAATGCTAAAAATCAGATAAAAATTTCAGGCAAACTCAGAATTATTATTAATGCTAGAAGAAAATGTTCACATAGTGCGTGCATCTTTCCTGTATCAAATCCCAAAATGATGTCCTTATCGTGGGTGATTCGATCACCTCCACCCGACTTTCAGATGTAATCCATCCCTAATTTGCACATCAGTCATCATCAAATTGTAGCAATGCTGGAAATCAAAGCATCCCTGTCCCCATCCGGGCCTAATATTCACAAAAATGGCCAACTGCAACATCGAAACTTTGGTCAATGAGTAAAAAGAAATATTAAGCTATCTTATTGATTTTGCAATAAAAACCTGTAACGTGTAACCAGTGGAGTAGACAATCATTTAAACTACTCCCCGAACTCCTCCTGGACTTGACCATCTGCAAAGCGCACACGTCTGATGAACATCGATGAATAAGCTCAATTGAGCATACACAGATTCCAGTACGCATAAATGCAAAATCGGATTAAAAGTCTCACCGACAAGGGTGGTTGCCAAGTTTGCTTGAGCATCTGCCTCAGAGTTTAGTTCCTTTATAGGTATAAAAGAACATGTTAGAATGCTGTAAGCACCCTCACCAAGCTGGTAAAAATATCAAGTACAAGTATATCATATAGCACAAAAGTATTCAAAAACAGCTTTTCTCACCCTCAGGACATGATTGACCTTGAAGGAGCGAAATTTATCCTTCAGTTTCTTCACTTCTTCAAACAAATTAGACATGCTCGGGCTGTTAGCGATCCATAAACCCTGAACCTGTTCAAATTTCCTTTTTCAGTAATTCAAATGCAGAAAAAAGAGGGGGAAAAAAGAGAAAACAATAATGACACTAGTAATAAACCTGCATGCAGACGAGTTGGGAGTCACCCTGGACAACAATCTTAGTAAAACCTTTTCTAAGAGCAGATTTTAATCCTAAAATAACAGCTCGGTACTCAGCAACATTATTGGTTGTGATGCCCAGACCTTGCCTTATTTTACAGATCTATAGGAAAAATATGGTTAGAGCATTAGAGAGGGGGAAAAAAGGGTTATACTAAAGGTAAAACGTATATACCAAGCTTCCATCATCTGCTCGCAACACAGCTCCAGCACCAGCTAGTCCAGGGTTTCCTTTTGATGCACCATCAAAATGAAGAACACAGGAGGTCTACACATTTTTGAAACATTATGACAATTAACAGGAGTTACAGGACAAAATTTAATTCAAGGATTCAACCCTTGTTTTCTGCATTGCTTTGCTGCATTCACTTCATAACGTGATTTAATGATCCTTTAACTTACAAGTTTCAAGGGGAATAATTCAACCACAGCGGACTCATATGTCTTGGCAAGCTTTCTCGACATATTGTCTGATATGGAATTTGGGCCAAATTCACCCTACAAAGCAATGGGAAAATGTATAAACTAAAACAGCCAAACCAAAGTTTATCCAACCCAAAGCCTGATCTTTACCTCAGAAAGAAACAATAGTGATAAAGCATAAAATGAAATAGTAATTACAAACATAAACATAGCTCAAAGATTGTTGTGATTCCAAACCTACCTGAATTTCTGATCCAGACAAATTCCGGGTTCTCTTTTTCGATGCATCCTTACCAGAAGCTTCACCAATCGAAGAAGTTGGCTCCTAAAATGTGAAAGAATATAGATCATATTTCCGAAAAAGATTCCAATGTAAACAAAAAAAAAAAAATCTCAAGAGTTTAAAGTTTAAATCATTTTTGAGTCAATAAAAGTTCAAATCTTACTTCAACTGGGCACGGCACGAGCTTGCCAAAATGATCATCTTTCAAATCTACAGCTCTGATTGTGTAAATGGCATTTTTAAGTCCGCGGGACACAAGGTATTCTTCACTGTCTTTAGGCATAGCCTTCCCTTTGTACACACTAACAGGAGGATCACATATCTAATAGAATCCAAAGAACAAAAAATATTACTAATATTCAAAATAAAAATTTACATTCAATTCAATAAAATGGGTAAACTTTATTTTACCAAAGAACCAAGCTGAGCCTGACAATCACTGAAATTCTTATAGACGCCGACGACATCTCCCTTGCGGACCACAAAGAAGGCGTCTTTTTCCGGTTCCATAGCCGGTTTGGGTTCCGACTTCTTCCGCGACTTGGGCGACGTCGTCTTGTCGCTGCTGCTTTTACTTCGAGACGAGTAGAGCTTACTATGGAATCTCGTCAGCAATGAATCTAAGTTGACTAACTAGAAGAAATGTCTAATCTGCTACTACAAGAAGGAGGCCCGCACAGAGAACCCGTCGCGAGAGAACGACCTCTCGTTCTGAATACGGCCGCAGTGTATGACGAAACCTGTGACAATCAGTTCATTACACGGAGTTGTCGTTTCTCATATGACGGCGGAAATTGCAGAGACTTCAGCTTCACTATTCACATCACAGAGCAAAAAAATTGGGCTTTCGGGCAGATTAAATATTGGTTTATTCGGCTAGTAGAAAATTTAATGTTAAAATATATAAGAAATAGAAACTTATTTCAAAATATACCTCATCGGTCTATATTACTAATGTTATTAAAAATACTTACATGATAGTAATATTATAAAATTTATTATAAAATTTATTAGAATAATTCAATTAGAGATTTTAAATGATTTGAGGGTATTTTTAAATTCAAGAATATTCAATTATGATTTTAATAGTTTGTACAAAAATCTTGATGTATTCAATCTAACGTTTGAATGATTGTTTTAAAATCTTTAAAAATCTTGGTGTATTCAATTCGATTTTAAAATACGATTTTGAAATTTAGGGGTAATTAAAAGTTCCATGATTTTTTATAATTTGATAAAATGATGGATTTTGAGAACGTATATCAATTCTTCACTCAAATCATCACACCTCAATTAAAATTTCATTGGTTTTGGACAATATATATATATATATATATCAACAGATTTCAAAAGCTTTTTTTTCTTCAAGGAATTTTCATATGGATTTTATTTTATTTGTTTTATTGATTTATAATGATTATTATGATTTTAAAAACTTCTTATTTATTTCAATGAATTTGCATCCGACCACTAATAAATATTATTATACATTGTCTACTAACTTTGCAGCATCTCTACTTTCAGAAAGACATACACCATGGAACTCTTTGTGCCTTTCGTATGCAGGCCATCTTAGAATTTTCGTTTCATCAATGATACTATTACTAACTTATTAGTAGTAGTTCATTCATGAAATTATAAGAAAATTGAGAATTTTTTCTCTTTTGTCTTTTGCCCTTTGAATGTAGGCATGATGGATCTTAGAACATTGAGATGGTCATTCTTTAGGCTGCAACGCTTGCGTTCCACGACAATGTGGGTCATCTGCTGGTTTCTACTTATTCTTTGTTCTTGGTTGGCCTTGTTCTCTTCCTTTTTTAACTCTCCGGTGGGTGAGGTGATTTGGCGTACTGGGTCTGCTCAGCTTCATTTTGAGCTAAGTTGGGTTGGTCTGTTTGGTCTTGGTTGCAATATGAACCCACACCTTTGAGAGTCCATCCATCTGTATTTGGGGAAGGCTTCGCGGGTGGGCGGTAGGGAGGTCCGGTAGAGGGAGACGGGTGGGTTGGGGAAATGCGTTATTTAGCTTCAATTTTTAAAAATAATTTTAAATATACAATTTAATAAAATATAGAAAATATGTTAATTGTTCTTATAAATTTACCCTACTACACTTTAGGGTAAATTTTCATTTTTTTTTTTTGTATTTTGAGGTTAAATTTTCTATTCGTAATCCTTCAATATTTGGGCCTGGGCTAGACCTACACACGTCAGGCGACAATACGACATCATATATGCTCTGAAAATGAAAACGTACGTTTTTTTTGGACTGATTTTACATTTTACGTAGGTAATCAAAGAACGCGCGAGATTAGCATAAACGATAAGCCGGTACGCTTGGAAGTTGAAAGTTGAAAGCTTTACTGAAAGTCCCAGAGTCAGAGAGACTCAAAGGTCGCAACTTCAGACCAAAATTCAATCATGAGCGCATGTTTCTGTTGCTCTCTGATTCGTCCCTCACCTCTAGTTAACGAACCTCATCTTTCCTGGCCTGCCACGATTAGTCGGCCAATTTGCCCTCTCACGCTTAGAAAAAGCTTCAGTGCTTATGCTAGATTCGTCGTAAGAGCTACCGAGAGTGGCCTTGGAGTTGTGTTTCCAGATGATGTGTCGCTGCAGGAACCGCCGTTGATTGATACCGTAGAGAGAGGAAATGAGGAGGTTAACGGAGTCATTGATGTAGTCGCGGACACCAAATCGGAAGATAAAGCCCTAACTCCGCCGACTAGAGTGAAGAAGAGGAAGGAGGAGGACGACGGCTCTGAGAGCCGGTTCAAGTTAAGGAACGGAAGGGAGGTCTCTCTCTCTCTCTCTCTCTCTCTCTCTCTCTCTCATATTTCACTGTCTTATTGTCAGATGAGGTTTGATTATTATGAAAAGCAAAAGAAATTGTATTCATGTATATGCTGGTTTTATTTGGAGAAGTCTACTTTTTGGTGAATTATAGATAGAGAATTTTTGGAAAATTGTGTGGAAACAATGATATAATTGGGATAATTTCCTCATTTTGATTGGTGTATCTGTTTCAATAGATTTTCGAAGAAAAAGCTTACGTTGTGGGTGTTGAGCACAAACGCAACGCAGAAAATTTATTTGGTGTAGAGGAATCACTGAAGGAATTGGCCCAGCTAGCTGATACTGCTGGGCTAATGATTGTTGGTTCTACATATCAAAAGTGAGTAGTTTTGGATATGCTTTTGCTAGTATGGTGCTTTTCAAACTAGTTGCCAATTCATTTTAAGACAATTGAACTAAGTCCATGGTGTATGTAAGATAAACAAGGCAATGGACACTTCGAGTTTTTTCATATATTTTTTATTATTTTGATCTGGCAGTTTTTTTTTCATGTATATGCAATTTATTTATGATTACTGATTCAGGACCATTCTCTTATGCCTCGCAAGATATTTTTGTTTCGTTTTGGTCACCTGGCTTCAATTCTAAATCTTTAAGTAATGCAGGGTGACTTCCCCAAACTCAAGGACATACATTGGATCTGGCAAGGTTGCGGAAATCAAGAGTGCAATTAATGGATTGGGTGTTGAGACTGTGATATTTGATGATGAGCTCTCAGCAGGGTATGAAAGATTATGACTTTTATAGTCTATTCATAAATGTTTATGTTTCCTAATCCTGTGGAGACCGATTTATATGAGTTACATGCTCTTATGTTGCCTATTCTGGCTCCGCTTGTCCTGAACCTATCAATTTGATGTGCCTATTGGAATTGTACTTATCATTTTATAGAAGATTTTGGCCAGATTTGAATTGTCTCAAGTCCGCAACATTTGGAGATTCTACCTACTTAAACCCCAATTCTTAAAAGTAACCTTGCCAGCACAAATATGATTGTCATGTGCATTTCTCCACTTTGTCAACACTGTCTTATTCTGGAAAGCTATAAGGGTATTTTGTTCATCGGCATCATTTAAAGTTATAAGACATTAGTCTCGGTGTAAAAAGAGAATGAATAATGCACATTTTGAATATTAATTTACATTATTAAACTATTTGTTACTATTCTAGGCAGTTGCGCAATTTGGAGAAGGCTTTTGGTGGGGATGTTAGAGTTTGTGATCGCACTGCCCTCATTCTGGATATTTTTAACCAGCGGGCAGCAACACATGAAGCAGCTTTACAGGTAATAGTTGGTTTCGTTCTATTTGAAAGTATGACAGCTGATTTGGTATAGTTGGAAAAGAACCACCTCACTTTTGGGTTCAAGTTCTTGTTTTTTCTTTGCAGTAATTACTTAAAAACAAAATAAAAATTTCAAGAATTTTCATGCTGACAATGGTTATATTTCTAGGTTGCATTGGCACAAATGGAATACCAATTACCTCGGCTAACAAAAATGTGGACTCATCTTGAGCGTCAAGCAGGAGGCAGGGTAAAGGGTATGGGTGAGAAACAAATTGAAGTGGATAAGCGTATCTTACGTACACAAGTAAGTTCATTGATGAGTTATCAATTTTCCAGTAATTCATTGCATGAAAAGAGGCTCCTTTCTATGGCAATTGTTGATCACAAGATATAGACTCCATTCAGGGTTTTTTCTTTTCATATAATGAAGATTTTGTATGTGGAAATTGATTTTCTATAATCATGCTTTTAATGCTAGATTGGTGATCTCAAGAAGGAGCTAGAATCTGTTCGAAAGCATAGAAAGCTGTACCGGAATCAGCGACTTTCTGTACCAGTCCCTGTAGTATCTTTGGTGAGTAAATATATACATTGCGGAATTTACATGGATGGCTGTTTCTTCTTGTTGTTGATGTTGTGCACGTAATAAAACTAGGTTGGGTACACCAATGCTGGAAAGAGTACTCTTTTAAATCAATTGACTGGAGCCAATGTGCTTGCTGAGGATCGGTTATTTGCAACCCTAGATCCAACTACAAGAAGGGTTCAGGTAGCGTGTTCATATTTGGTGAATTTCTTATTAGTTTATGGAATATGAGTGCCTTATGAACAATTGAAGTGTTGGAAGAGCAAACCTAGACTTTTTTATGTAGTCCCAAACGGGCTTCAGATCGTGTGAACACTTGTTTGACCTGGTATACCATCTTTGGTTCTTTCATCGGCGATAAGCTACACTAGGGAATTCTACATTGTGTCTATAATCCATGTAGCATAATTTTAAGTCTCTCTAGTTGATATGCTAGTTTCAAAATTTGGTATTTTATTTCTTGTAAGTTTGTAGTACTTTACTTTCACTTGGCAGTAAGATATATATGTGCTTCATTTTCTTCCAGACCAAGAATGGGAAAGAGTTTCTTCTCACAGATACCGTCGGTTTTATTCAGAAGCTACCAACTACAGTGGTGAGATAGTTGCACATTTTCTCGATGAATCTGCCCCTGCTCATTTCATCTCCCTCTATCTCTCTCCATGTTCATGTTCATTTTACGGCATGAAAAAAAGTTTTGAGGGATTTAAATTCAATTGCAGGTTGCTGCCTTCAGAGCGACACTGGAGGAGATATCAGAGTCGTCGTTATTGGTGCACATGGTGGATATCAGGTACAAGCCGGGAAACTTATTAAAATGATGCACTCATGATGACGGACATAGTTATCTTATTAGATGTTGATATCAACTTCAGTCATCCACTGGCTGAGCAACAGATAGATGCTGTGGAAAAAGTTTTGTCAGAACTAGATGTGTCCTCAATTCCGAGGTTGATGGTGTGGAACAAGGTATATTAAATCTTCTTGGTGCCTCGGTTATTCATCCAATCTTGTAATCAGAAGACGAGGTTGTTGATATAGCAACCTTTTTGCAGGTTGATAAAGTTAAAAATCCAGAAACTATCAAGTTGGAAGCAGAAAAGAGAGATGACGTTGTTTGCATATCTGCTCTGAGTGGTGAGGGCATAAACGAATTCTGCAGTGCAGTCCAGGAAAAATTGAAGGTATCCATGTGTCACGCGGGCTTGTTTCACTGTTTGTTTATTATACTCCAATAGTGCATGTAGTCTGCTACTTTAAGTTGAAAGATAATTTTTTTTTATTTTTTTATTTTATTTTTTATAAACAGGTATCTATGGTGTGGGTGGAAGCCTTGATCCCGTATGAAAAAGGGGAGCTTCTAAGTACCATACATAAGGTTGGAATGGTGGAGAGAACGGTGAGTGTATCTATTGACTGTCGATGTCTTTCTCTTTCTCCTTCGATTGTTTGTGTCTCAACCGCATAGAAAATTCATTCTTGATGCCCTTTTATATCTTTATAGGAACACACGGATAAAGGGACACTAATCAAGGCACACGTACCTCTACGGTATGCAAGGCTGCTAACACCTTTAAGGCAACTGTGCATAACATGATCGAAATTTTCTTCAAGGACTGGTGAAAAAAATAATGTCATTGCAGACACACAGATAAGTTTGTAGTTATTGTGTACATATACGTTATAAGATACACGGAAGAAACTAAGATATGGACCACAGATGTAACTAACTGCATATAATTTTCTTACATCCTAAAGACCTTGAAAGTTTGAAAGCAAGTTTGATTTCACACTAGCGGGTCCATTTTCTGCAAAAAATGAAGCTTCGTTGCTACGGTGTTGAAGATCGAAAGTTGAAGCCTTTCCAGTTTTGAGACATGTTACATATTCTTTGATTGATTAGTGATTTAAATTGTAGCCAAGTTTCTCCATGGAGCAGTTGATACCAGAACCACAATTATCAAGTTGACATTGTCAAATATTTGTCATAGACCTCTATGGCTGATTAGGTGGTTTATTTTCACTGAGGATTTGGTAAGAGAGTGGTTGATTTGTTCCATTGATTGAGCCCTATATAAGTAGATGCTAAAAACCTTAGACTCAAATCATCAATGGCTATCTTCGGAGTGATTTTAAGTGTTGTGGTGGTCACCGTTTTGTCCTCGGCCACTCTTTCCCTTGCTCACCCGTTCAACTTTGGGTGGGGATGGGGAAGTGAACCTGGAATCAGCTACGGTGTATATGCCCCGCCCGCTCTGCCTGCTGGCCAATTTCCACTGCCAGCTGTCCAGTTTCCACCGCCCGCTGCTCCGTATTCTGGTCATCTTTTTCCACTATTCTATGAGTTCTCATGCCCCCAAGCCAATGACATTGTCATATCTGTGTTAGAGAAGGCCGTTGCACAGCAGCCTAGGGTTGCCGCCTCTCTGCTCCGGCTTCACTTCCATGATTGCTTCGTTCAGGTTCTCGAATCAAATTAAATTCACAACATATATACAATACGTTATCGACAATATCTATACGCATGCAGGGATGTGACGCATCAGTGCTATTGGACCACAGCGCAACAATATCCAGTGAGAAGATTTCAGTTCCAAACAAGAACTCCCTGAGAGGATTTGAAGTGAGATGAGATCAAGGCCAAGTTAGAAGAAGCATGCCCCCAAACTCTCTTGTGCTGACATTCTTGCCCTTGCCGCTAGGGGATCGACTATTCTTGTAAGCAAACTAACTAAGCCTTAATTTAATTTACTCACTAATCATCAGTTAATTAATTAACAAGAGTAAGTGAACTTGGTAGTAACAGAGTGGGGGACCTAATTGGAATTTGCCACTAGGAAGGAGGGACTCAAGAACTGCAAACCTTAGTGGCTCCAACACCAACATACCTCCAACAAACTCAACTCTCTCAAACCTCATAACCTTCTTCAATCGTCAAGGCCTCGACGAAGTCGACCTAGTTGCAGTCTCGGGTATAGCTGAAACACTAACTTATGTTTTGAATTCGTTATAATTAGAGTAAATCATTGGTATATCCTTGATAACTTTTACTTTTATTTAAAACTTTTATATCAATTTATTTTTGTTGAGAGGTCCTTCAAACATTTAAAAACACGATTGTTTTATTTGCCCCTCTTTGCGCCATGTGCCCTTTAGTGTTTGACATTTTTAGCCTCTTGGACCCTTTATTATATTCTACATATAATAAATATTATACATGTATATATATATATATATTATAATTACAATCGATTTTTTTTTTTTATGAAATAATTTTTTTTTTTATTGTTTGAGGTTAAACGGTAAAGTATAGAAAGTTGTTGGAAGGGGTTGAGATGATGATAGAAAATCGTACGACGTAGGATTTAATTATTGGATTCTTGGATTTTGGGCACAAAATCAAACACTAAGGGGCCAAAAAAACGACAATGAGGAGGAAAAAATCAAGGGCGAAAGAGGCCAAAAAAATCAAACACTAAGGGGGGCACATGGGGTAAAGAGGACAAAAAAAAGACAATGTTATTTTTAATTGTTTAAAGAAATTCTCAATAATTCACTCATCCTCCTTATTGAGATATAAAAAGATAGATGTAGAATTTATTGCTTGCAAATTCTGTTAAGGGACTTTTGAATAAAAAAAGTTTGAGATAAGGTCTTATTTTGTTTAATATACAAACATTAAAGGTTTTAAATAAAAGTAAAAGTTGTTAAGGGTGTAACAATGATTTACTCAAAAATAAATAACATTTTTTTTATTGTTTGTCAAATTATATCATTCTTTTTTATCCGTTATTTTTTAAACAATTACAGGTGTACCATTACATATTATATTTATGTACATACCAATATCATATTCTAGACTTACTGGTAAATTAAATAATATTACATATTTAACTCTCTCATATAAATAATATACATATATATATATATCGATAGAAATTTTAATTGTATCATAATAGGTATATATTTTTTTTAATATACCTCCCTCAAAAGAAAATAAAAGAAACAGGTTCTTATTAATTTACCTACGAAAAGTAATAAGATAAATAATATACATGTAACTCTCTGATTTTTCAAAAGCATAAGATGTTATCCGATAAAACAAATATAAAATAAATCTTCTGAAATTTAGTTAGAATTATCTTAATTTAATTAATTTTGAAAATAAATATAAAATAATAATATTTAAAATTTGTAAGTTTCTCATCTGTATCTGAAAAAATAGTATAAACAGTATTTAAAAACTTAAAAAAAAAAATCATAAAAGGAACATAGTAAAAAACTTTAAAAAACAGTAAATGAATTATTTTATATGTTAGGTGGGCTAATTTATAAATTAGGCTTAAAATTTGGACTAATTTATAATTAATACATTAATATATTATAAGCTTTTGCTTGAGCAAATTGTGAAAGGCTGTTATGTTTGGTTTGTCATGTTTTGGCTGGAATATCTATAAATGACAATTTTCTAGCACTAAACTCTTTTGTTTTTCCTGAAAAGCACTAAACTCTTTCTCAAAAAGGCTTATTTATGCTAATGTCCATTAAAAATATGGTTAAGTTTCATTTTGTCACCCAAATTTTAAGCCTCTCACTATGTCCGTTGATCAATGTTTAGTGCTCCCTTACGCCGTCTTCCATTAGCTTCATCTAAAATTCAGTTAAATTAGATGAGGTGAAAAGGGTATGCTCGTCATTCAATTAAAAAATATAAAAAATACAATAAATAAAATATTACTTGGTATTTTATATTATCATAATTAATTAAGGAGAATGCCCTTACGAAATACGAACGATTAAATTTTAATTTAACAAAAATATATACATATTTAATTAGGAATAAACATAAATTCGTTTAAATTATTAATTGAACCGCTTCAAATCGATATTTATCCAACGATTTTGTTTTGGATTTTTATTTTGAAAACTTGTTAAATCCAATTAGACCGTTAAAGAATATATTAATTTTTAAATTTACCATATATCCTTACATACATAAGTACACCTCAATTGCTAAGTTTTGATTGGTTTCATTTATAATGTGTTTGTGTTTCTCTATTTTGGGTTGGATTGTTTATAGTCAATTTGGTAAATGCTGCTTCATTTTTTTGGTTTTGAAGACCTCAAAATGTTACTGTGTTTTATTGATTTAATTTGTAATGTTGTTGTGTTTTTTATATTTTGTGGGAATATTTGAAGAAAATTTGGTTGGAATGTTTAAAAGTTTGATTATACATATTGTGCATATCTGAATGAATGAACCTAAAAATGTTTTAGTTGGGAATGTGACGATGAGTCTAAATACACTATATATACTACAAAAAATTTATTATGCATAAATAGTCTGTATCGTTCCAAACCGAACTATTAATAATCGTTTGATTTGAAATAATTTTATTTCTAATTTTAGAAAATTTAAATCATATCGAATCATTAAGATTTTAACAGTTAGAATTTGGATATTGCCAATATTCGTATTGGATCACAGTATACCCACATTTAGAATTAATGCATCAGATATTATCAATAGGGCAACAATGCAACATGGGTCAGTTTAACTTTGGAGGTATAAGGTGGGATTTGAACACATTTTCAAAAGCGTTAGTGTAAAAAAGTGAAAAATGCTCCCAATTTTGAAAAATGGGGAGGAATTTTATACACACTGATTATTAATTTCGTCATTACTAGAATCAAGCCGTTTCGTACCATAAAAAAGATAAAATAACTGCTAAATGAATGATACTAGGATACTTTTATTAGGGGTAGATACGGTTCGGTTCGATACGGATATTGACAATATCCAAATCCAAACCGTTAAAATCTTAGCAGTTCGATATGGTTTGGATTTTATAAAATTAGAAATAAAACTGTTTCAATCTAAACCGTTACTAACGGTTCGGTTTGGATCGAAACGGTTTAAAACCGTTAAGAAATAATAAAAAATAAGAATAGAAAAGATAAGGATACAAAAAAAAATCAATACTCAATATTCAAAATTTTATATATTAAGCTTGCTACGTATTGAATTGTAAATATTATCACTATACTAAGATTTGTCAAACACAAAAACTGTTTAATCATTTTTTATTGTACTCTTATATGAGTATATATATACTTATATGGGTATATCTAGATATTCTTTTATTTTTATTTTTTTTACTTTGTATTAATAATAGATTTAAACGTTAATAAAAATTAATATATTCTTTAACGATTCGGTTTAGATTTAACGGATTTCCAAAATGAAAATCTAAATCCAAACTGTTACTAACGGAACGGTTTGGATTCTCAAATCGTTTGACTTTTATCCGGTCAAACCTAAACCGTTAGATAGATAACAATTTGAAGCGGATCGGTTAGCGATTTTAATGGATTCGTGTCCACCCTTACTTTTTATACTCCGTATAATGAACTAGATATGATAATATAGTACGAAATCAGTGTCTGGTATCACTCATATTAATTAGTCACTGTATATGTTAGTACATTAGGTATCTTTATACAGACTAAATACGCTTAAATAATACTCTTGAAATTGTTCGTATTAAATAGTCGGATGACTAATAATCTTAAAAAGAAGAGGAATAGTAATAATAATAATGATAATAATAAATAATAATAATTTATCAAAAAAATAATTTAAATAAATAATAAGTAATAATAATATACATAATTAATATTTATGATATAAATAATAACGTAACATCCGAAACTTTCTTCAACTTTATTTTCTTACTTAATCCTTTTGATCCTAAGGTCTTTTTATCGAATTGTTTCACTTTCGGCTTTTCCTAAACCTAAAGTAAACACCTCTTGATCAATGTCCTTTTCTTTCTTGACGGTTGATGCCTTTCCAGTTTCCAGCAACATACATATTCTTGGTGCCAAACCCAAAGTTCAAATCTTTCTCCTTTTATATTCCACATCTTTTCACGTGTATGCATTTTATGCCAAACCCAAAAGTTTAAACCTTTGGTTCTTCATGCATTTTATGCCAAACCCAAAGTTTAAACCTTTGGTTTTTTTTCCTTTCCCCCCTCCTCTTTCTCTATTTCTGGTTCATTGTTCAATTTTCAATGCATTCAAGTAAAAATCATATGTACATTGTTAAGTTGATTAGTATAAATAATAGATCTAATCTCTATTCATGATGGTTTAATTTTTGTTCAGAATGTCGCTCGTGTTTTACCACAAAATAATTAGCGTAAATATCGAACTTTGAACAATTACTGCACCATACCTTATAATTAATTTTAATCAAAATTGATTATAAGTTCGATATTCAATTATATCGTGTTTTGGCTAGTATTAAGGGAATGTCTGAACTTAAATTCTCACAGAAGATCATCATTGTAGAATCTACTTGATATGTACGCTTTACGCCTTTACCCATTAGCGTCAACGGTAAGCGCAAAAGTAGCCTACAGAAGATGTGTATAAAATCCGAGTCGAAAAGCCCAGTGGGGGTTCATTCGTCAAGCTCGACCCCGCACCAGCAGTAGATTATTATAATCGGTTATCAATTAAAACCCACCACCGACGACGCTAAAGCTGTGAAGTTAAATCCCAGATTTGAATATTTGATCTTGGACATTTTCCTTGCCATTGCAGATCGGAATCGGAAATTACAGGAAACACGAAACTTGCCGGATGTGCAATTTATGAAATTGTAAGAGGGGATTCATGGGGAAGCCGGCGAATCCTTTGATCGGAATGCAGAAGAAGAAATGGACGTTGATGGTTCTGGCACTGTTTTCTCTCTCCACGGCCATGGTTTTCTTCATGAGAACTGCGTTTGATTCATGCAACGCAAACAGCAGCAATCGTTTAGGGGAAGGAAGTGATGGAAACGCCGGTGTGGTCCATTCGGCCGGTCGAGCCGGGAGCGTCGGACCCAACCCTCTGGATTTCATGAAGTCCAAGCTGGTCCTCTTGGTCTCCCACGAGCTCTCTCTTTCTGGTAAAATCTAATTTTCTTAACTTTTTTCATTCTTTTCAAAAGTAAAAGATGATAGAAAAACAAAGAAAGTGGTTACATTGTGTGCTTTTCTTTCTTTTGCTTCATGTCTCATTTTTTTCCTACTTTTTTTTTGGTATAAAAAAATAAACAGGGGGTCCTTTGTTACTGATGGAGCTAGCGTTCTTGTTAAGAGGAGTGGGAGCTGAGGTTGTTTGGATAACAAACCAGAAACCAGAGGAAGCCGATGAGATTATTTACAGTTTGGAGAATAAGATGCTGGACCGAGGAGTACAGGTGTAACCTCTTTTACTTCATTTCTAATTATTTTATTTAATTTCCAAATTAGAAATTCGATTTTTCAAATCATGAATGCAAGATGCTCTTGTTTTTTATGCTCTGACATTGCTTGATTGCTATAACATTTCTCCAGATAAAGATGTTTCTGGTTTCGTTGGCATTTACTTTTTCAGTATTACATAGTTTGAATTAACCAAAATTTTGTACTTTCGTTTTTTTTTTTATTCATAAATGAATGGGTATGACTTCCGTATGGTGGTTTGTGGAACTGTAGTTGTGCTTTGTCACCAAGATCATGTAACAAAGCCAGAAAATTGAGCGACATGTAAAAGATTTTCTAATGGGTCAAATTTCATTAATCTATGTTCTATGATCCCCAATGTTCAATGGAGCTGGTATATCTATTAAAAGAAAATTGATGCCTCCAGCTGTAGTAGAATGTTTGGACTCAAAGTTTGCTAATTGAATATGTATTTGCTTGCGGAATCTAACTGGCCATTTGTCATGATCTTTATGGTATTGACTATATCATTCGTAATTCTTATTTTTGAATTTTGATAACCTACAAAACCTACAAGCATATTGGCAAACATTAAGCTAGGCATGGACAGTAATCAAGGATAGGTATGCCATTGTGGTCTTTCCATATTTCTTTCCCAATTTATTCCCCTTGTTTTTTTTTTTCAAGGAGAAACACCCGTCCTTTATATGTACCTGAGATCTCCAGTTTTTAGATTATATACTGAATGTATTATTTTTAGCATAGTTTTTTTTCTTTTGGATGTCCCTGCACCGCTGGCCTTCTACTTATGAATTTTCCAATACTTGCTAGGTGTTCTCTGCAAAGAGTAAAAAAGCTATAGATACGGCTCTTAAGGCTGATTTGGTTGTTTTAAATACTGCTGTTGCTGGAAAATGGTTGGATGCTGTTCTCAAGGAAAATGTTCCTCATGTCCTTCCAAAGGTGTTGTGGTGGATTCATGAAATGCGGGGGCATTATTTCAAAGTGGAGTATGTGAAGCATCTCCCTTTTGTTGCAGGTGCCATGATAGATTCCCATACAACAGCAGAATATTGGAAGAGCAGGACTCTAGAGCGTTTAGGGTAAGATGAATGATAAAATACATAAAATCAGATTTGTCATTGTATGTCCTATCACTCTTATTTTGGGAACCTTATGTCGTCATGTATAATTACGTTTGTGCTTTGTAGGATCAAAATGCCTGAAACCCATGTTGTGCACCTAGGAAATAGCAAGGAGCTAATGGAAGTTGCTGAAGATAGTGTATCCAGGAGGGTTCTTCGTGAGCATGTCCGAGAATCTCTTGGAGTTCGAAATGAAGATCTACTTTTTGCAATTATAAATAGTATGTTTTCTTTGTTATTACTATTAGTCATGTTCTTCATGTACTCTACTCTTTAAAAGAGTGCCAATAACAGCTCTCTATATTTAATATAAATCAAGTTTAATATAGGATTAGTGGGAGACTTCAATTTTGATCTTGGGCATCTAAAACCTCCCAATTTAGGTTGAATTAACATGTTTTATGCTCATTAATGGGGACAACAAACTCACATGTCGAGGGGAATGTTAGAATGTAACTTAATTGTCAACCCATTCCCTAAACAAAAACTCATCATTTTTCATCTTCCACAGTTTTCGCTTTAATTGAGGAAAGGATACTGTTTGGCCAGATGTTCTAGTTGTTTGGTTGTATTTTGTCATTTTCTTTGAAGTCCTTTCCTTGAAATGTTATTACTCTATAGCTTGAATTGCAGGAATGGGGACCTCCCACCACGTTGTATTATGCAATCTGTTTCCATGTATGCACTTCTCTATTTGACATGAAATTCTATATACAACTTTTGTATTCTGACGATGAGTTATATAACCGCAGGTGTTTCACGTGGAAAAGGTCAGGACCTTTTTCTTCGTTCCTTTCACGAAAGTCTGCAAATTGTGAGGGAGAAGAAATTGCAGGTGCCATCTATGCATGCAGTAGTAGTGGGAAGTGATATGAATAAGCAGACAAAATTCGAAACAGAACTGCGAAACTTTGTGATAGAGAAAAAGATTCAGGATCGCGTTCACTTTGTGAATAAAACCCTGACTGTAGCTCCGTTTCTGGCTTCGATTGATGTTCTTGTCCAGAATTCTCAGGTATATTGCACTTAAATCATGCTAACTTGTATAAAGACCAAATCTTTCTGCATTATTTTCTTACGACTTTCATAGAACTTTGACTTTGGCTTGTGCATCACATGTGAAGCATGACTTTTAACCATGTGTAGGCCCGAGGAGAGTGCTTTGGAAGGATAACGATTGAAGCTATGGCCTTTCAGTTGCCTGTACTGGTATGTTCTATACTAAAAGACAGTACCTTGTTTACCTTATTTCCCAAGGCATCACTTGCCGGTCATATGGTTGATTCTTATTGCAGTTTATTCATATAAATTGAGAATTTGTTCACCAGTCATGTCGCAACTAATACCTCCCAGTTATGTTTCTTACATTCGAATTATCATTTTCAGGGCACGGCAGCGGGGGGCACCATGGAGATTGTAGTGAATGGCACAACCGGGTTTCTGCATCCCGTGGGGAAAGAAGGTACTTCATCACTTACAAATAACATCGTAAAACTGGCCACGCATGTAGAACGAAGGTTGACATTGGGCAAGAAAGGGTATGAGAGAGTAAAGGAGCGGTTTTTGGAACCTCACATGGCAGAAAGAATTGCTGTGGTTTTAAGGGAGGTGTTGCAGAAAGCAAAGAGCCACACCAGTTCATAACTCGCCAGAGCACACGATCTAGGTTCGATATATTGGGGCGGCCGCCGGTTCTTGGTCAAAGATGTAAGTCATTTGTATCATATGTGGCTGGAGATTAGGTAAATTGAGAAAGAGTGGACGGTGAGCTGAGAATTCCTCAAAATCAATGGAGTATACTGTATACATACAGTTCACAATTTTGTATAAAAGGTAAAATTTCTGTTCATTTAAAAAATGTGGATTCGTTTTTTGCATCAATTGTTAAAAAAATGAGATAGATTGAAGACGCGTAAACACGGATTAAAACTGTTACTTGAATTTTACACTAATTTTAGTTAACATTCTTAAATTTTATTATTAGTAGTTACGGCTCTAAATTATGTTTAAATGTGCAATAATAGTCATTTAGTTAAATTTTTTCTCCGTGATTATTGTTAAGAATAAAAGTAAAGCAGTTCTATTATAGATATATATTTTTTAAAATAAATTATTGACGAATTTAACGAAATTATTATCTTGGCATATTTAGATATAATTCAGGAATATTCGTATTTAATTTCTCTCCTTTCTTAGATCAGACGAATTTCCATTGCTTTGTGTTTATGGGATGGTTCAACTTCTTCAGAAGAACTTCTCTTGGTCAACTTGAATTTGACCATCCTTGCAATCTTGTAGAACCAGAAAGCGCTGACCAGCTGCAATCCTGCAGAAGAGAAGGACATGAACGTATGAAAGACAAAAATGTAAAAAAAAAAAAATCCGAAATTTGGATAACGTATGAAAGACAAAAATGTAAAAAAAGGTCAACGTATGAAAGACAAAAATGTAAAAAAAATCCGAAATTTGACCATCGCCTGCAGAAGAGAAGAACATGAACAAAGGTCAACGTATGAAAGACAAAAATGTAAAAAAAAAAAAAAAAGATAAAAGCTTTTTTTAACGAACAGTTTCGACGTAAAAATAAAAGTTACCTTGATGATTAAAGGGTTATCAGCAGATAGAGTGACGTAAGTGAGATAAGGCCCTCCTCCCATTCTTGCAACTGTGAAAATAACTGCAAATAAAATCTATACATACAAAGGGAGTAATTAATTAGACCCCGAAAGTGAACAAAAATCCGAAATTTGGATAAATATTAGTATGTAATTTTCTTTTCTTACTATCGGTGTATTAAAAAAAAAAAAATACTACATCGGCCGCTAAGTTGAGGTCGGTGTCTCTGTAACCAAGCTCTTTGAGAAACTCCCGCAGATGGAGGAAAGGGCTGGACAGCTCTGTTATCCACAATGCAGCCACCATCTCCGATCCACACTGCCAAAATTAACCCCAAAAATGTAAAGATCTTTATTATACTAGTAATTGAATTTCCGGCTAAACTATCACTCCGTTGAGAATGGACACGGACTATTATTTTAAAATCATTGGAAAATTTATCTTATTTATGTTATATCTCACCGATTTATGAATATCGATTATAAATGATTTTTTTTTCAAATGAGAATTTTATATTAAAGACGAATTGAAAAATTTATATTAGAAACTAAAATATCAAATAACCAATAAAATTCTAAGTTAATTCAACGGTGAATATCATCGCAATGACCAGCAAAGACTGCAATCTCATGGACAGTTTTGTTAGCAGTTCTAGGAATGCAGGTAAATTTAATCCATTGCAAAATTGCACGCATAACATAAATGTTGTGGAGGAGTCCATGAATATTACAATCACTAGAGTGCCCACTTGGGATAGAGAATCCACCAAGATCTTCGGATTAGTTTCAAAGACAACCCTTCCAAACCCTTCCTCCAAGCTTGCAGCCATAGCCTCACGTAGGCCTGCAAACTTGACAAACATGGCAGCCCATGCTGCACACCACCGGCAAGAAAGTAGCCATCGAAGCATATGGCGAGCCAACCAAAACCCTCATCCTTGAAGACGCATTCCAAGTACAATCACAGTTAACTTTAACGATTCCCATCGTTGGTCTACTCCATCTCGAATCCTGAACCTCATGGCTTAAAAGACGGACGTGTAGCAACTTCGATAAATGCCTATTGACTAGGTCAACAAACGGACACCCCATAAGCTCCCTGGACAGAGTAGCAGCCCATAGGACTCACATGTCAGTCCACGTCACCTAATTAGGCTTTACTCAAATACTTTTCGACATCATGATTTAGCGCATCAATTCTATATCGACCAAATAGAGAAAATCTCATTTCTCATCGAAATTCGTGTTCTTTCCAAATTATTATTTAACCACTTATCTTCACAGATGATGTATATTTTGAAGATCGTTATATCTAATTTAAACTTGGAAGGAATATGACTTAATTAGTTTACCTTTTGGTAGGCAAGGCCAGCTCCAATGCCAACAATGCTGACCAAATGGTGGAAGAAATTGTCGCCATTGAATTTCTTGTCAAAGAGGCAACATACCAGATCATACACGAGATAGGAAAGGCTGACGGCTAGTGCTTTCATCTGTCGACGAGAAGAGGTCGCCGCAAAAGGGCAAACCGGGCAGTTCCAATTCTCGACGGAGAAGGAAGCTAAGGCGACGGCCACCATAGCATGAACCGTCGAAACAAGGCAGTTGCAGAAGACAAAAGACCGCTCCGGAAGCATCTTGCTGATCAGCAGAAAAGCCGTTGTCCATGAAATCACTCCCAAAATCACAACACTAGCAATCTATTCCATTTTTGGCTGCAAAAAAAGAAAAATGGAAGTGATTTTGGAGTGGCTTAATCAATTAAGAAGGGTTCAATTATTTTGAGTGGTTGGGTATTGGAAGGAAGTAGGTCGCTTGTGACATTCTTCAGCCGTTTAAATAAGTAGCCGACGAAAATAATAAGGAAAAAATGAAAAATTGGAGTATTATGTTTGGAACATGCAAATTTGGTGACATTTAAAAATAACATGTTGTAGTTGGACCTCTTTTTAGCTTATCATAAATTCATAATGTTGGTTGATGAAAGCATTAATGGAATGGTTGTGATTACTTTTTAGAGTATTTATTATGCACTATAATTATTAATTAGACAGTTGTACTTGAAATTCCTCATATTAGATAGATGCATGCTCATACATATAAGGTGCATGCTCATACATATAAGGTGCATTTCCCAAATCTTCCGATGTGGAATTGCTAACCATGCCACCAAGGCACGGATCCTCACATTTAAGCTTAGATTATGGGAAAAAAAAAACCCAAAAACTTGAATTTGTTCGCAATTTTAACAAAAACCGATCTTAACTAATCAGTAACTATAATTATGAATGAAAATATCTGTGATACTGCTTCGGTATATATGTAATTTAGGGTCTCGTTATAAGAATAAGGGGGAAAAATATCCTCAATATTTTGGTGAATCTACTCGTATTTAAAGGTTTGAACATAAAACTAAGGGGAGAAAAAAAACTTCTCAAAATTTTGCATGATATTCGTATTAATATTATACAAGTATTATTAGATATTTAAACTTTACCTAAAATTTAATTCAAAATTTTTAAGGTTGGGGACTAAATATTTAACTTTTTTTGTTGAGTATAATAACGAAAACGATATTTAAACTACATCAATATTTGGGTGGAAACGATATTTTCATTATGACTTGGCACCGAGTTTATTAGGCAAAAGGCAGTGTCTCTGTTTCTGTGACCTTGAAATTCGGTCATGTCCCGAGGCATTCCGTCATCGCAATGGCCGCCGGAACGTCAGAGTTAAAACCTCAGAATCGAATGTTTATCGCGGCAATGGGTTTCGTCGGTCAGGCGTTGGCTATAGAGCTCAAGAACCAAGGATGGTAAATCTTGATCCTTTTGGTTTTGACATTTTGTGGATTAATTTTAAATTTACGGTTTCAATTAAAGCTTGAATCTTGCAATTTTCAGGTCTGTCTCTGGAACTTGCACTAGCATTGTGAAGAAAAATAAACTTGAGGAAGAAAAGGGTTTTGAAATGTACCTCTTTGATGCAAATGAGCCAGAGTAATATTAGCTCAATTTGAGTATAAAATTTAAAATCGATCTCCTATTTTGGCTTAATTTTGACCCAATATTGTTCCTTGTTCAGTGTGAGCACTTTAGATGCTATCAAGAACCAAACCCATCTGCTTGTCTCCATCCAGTTCCTACCATCGGTGATCCGGTATGGCATTGACAACTTCTTTCCCATTTGTGCTGAATATCGCTTTGTCGACCATTATGTCAATATAATTTCGACAGTTGCTTCGTAGATGCTCCAACATGAACAACTTCTAAGGGGAGCACTTATGGGTGAAAATCTTCAATGGCTTCGTTATTTGTCATCAACTAGTATGTATGTCTAATGTCTTGATTCTATTGTAGATACCAAAGCATTCATGTTGTGTGTTTTCTCAGACCATGCATTTCGACAAATTGCATTTTTGTTCGAATTGATCTCTTTATCCATGTTACTTGCATCCAAGTAATATATTGAACTTAGAATCTGACATATGCACCCCCTATCTTCTCTTTATTCGAACTAGTTTTGTTTCATTTCATTTTCTGCTGCTTGTCAATGTTAGATTTTGAATTTGTTGGAATTGTTTCTGCCAGGTGTATATGGAGACTGTGGTGGTGCATGGGTAGATGAGGAGTAAGTGAGTGCATCTAAGTTAACAATTTTGATATGCAAACTGCTTCATGATATATTGATATTGACAATCTCTAGAACTTTAACTATCATGTGGCAGTTATCCCCCTCGCCCCATAAAAGAGTCGGGCAGCTTAAGGTTAGCTGCTGAGGAAGGTTGGTTAAATTTGGGCCGGAGCCTCGGCATCTCAACAAAAGTATTTCGGCTTGGAGGCATCTATGGTCCTGGCAGAAGGTTCGGATCAATGCTAAAGATAAAATGCTGTATTTTCTTGTTTTCTGAATACATTTTGGCTTGGGTTTTTCATATATTTTGATTCAAAATTTCAATGCTAATATAGCATTTCTTGTTCGAAAATGAGCTATTTGAAAATCATTTTGAACTTGCTGCTTTAAAAGTTGAATTTTTTTATTAGCCGTGTTCAATGACACTGCAGTGCTGTTGATAGTTGATACAATAATCAAGAAGGGAGCTTTATCAGAAACACAAAGAATGAGAGGATATAAGAAGTTCACATCAAGAGTTCATGTTGAGGACATTTGTGAAGCCCTGAAAGCCAGTATGTCCACATCTTCCTCCAGGTAGGGCTTGAATTTCAGATCATGAAGTTGTCACTACAAAATCTGCAAAGATCTCGTGTTTTTTTTTTCCCTGTCATGTTTTTCCAATGTCTGGTTTTTCGTGTTTAGGCAACTTTATAATATTGTTGATGATGACCCGGCCCCAAGGGAAGCAGTATTTGAGTATGCAAGTGAATTGGTTGAGAAAAAGTGGCCCGGCTTGATCAAAGTCTTTTGAGCCAAAGCAGCCTGCAGTTATCTTTAAGAAGGAAGATTCATCAGGTGAGAAGAGAGTCTCCAACGCGCGTATGAAGAGCGAACTAGGTGTGACGCTTCTTCATCCAAGTTATCAGTCAGGGTTGCAAAGTATTATTGACCAAATGGATCATCCTTTTCTAGAGAGTGAATTGAGTTCATGAGCTATGGAACCGTACCATACAAACATCTAGCTTTGTTTTCAGATTTTCAGTCCCCATAGAAGAATAGAAACCCCTGGCGTTGGTTTGCACTTTGCACGAGTAATGTCAATTGAAGGGCCTTCTTTTGCTGTGGTGTTGGTATATTGAAGGGGAAATACTTAGTCTTTTGTGTTAAAATGAGGTCCAAGGCCATAATTCTTAATACTCTTTCTCAACACTCAACAATTTATAACATTTGATATTATACGTGTTATAACATTTGATATGTCAAGGATTTGGCCTTCTTGGGATGTGGTAAGTGCTCGTTTGGCATTACCTTTTTAAGTTGAACAATTTAAGGATCACTTATTGACTAGTTTGCTGTTAACCAAAGCAATAATCAAAACCAGGTAATTACTTGTTTTCTATCTCCGAATGTTCATTGTTAATATTTTTTTACTACATATATATAGCCTACGACAAGTTATAATATATGTGAGTAAATGTAAACGACAAGTTATAATATATGTGAGTAAATGTAAATGAAAATTTTGATGTGTGAAGGAATTGGGCTTTTTTTGTGATGCAAGTGCTCGTTTGGCATCGGTTTTTTATAATGAATATTATAAGAATCACATATTGATAAATTGCTGCTAATCAAAAGCAACTTATTACCTTTTTTTTTCTGACTGTTTTAATTATTTCCCGAGGATATTGGCTGTTTAATGAAAATTCCATATTTTTAAAATTCGATAATGACTAACTCCCAAGGTTAGTTTGAAATTGAGATTGCTATGTTTTTTTAAATAATTATTTTTAAAGGACTGTTTGTAAAAGTTGTAAAAAATTTAGATTTTTATTTTTTACCAAAGGCTTTGTAGAACTTCACTTTTAATAAAGTAGCTTTAAAAAAAATACAAAACAGGGACAGATTGAATTGATAATATTATGTGACGGCTTCCAAGAAAGTATAAAAAACTGATTTGGGCTCTATTGGACGTTAATGGGCTTTATTAAGCCCAATATTACATGGAAATGGGCTTGTGAATAACGTTTTTGACCCAACAGCTGAAATGGGCTCGCACAGACTAGGAAAGGACACTATATCCGTCCCCCTTACAGCTAGCCTTATCGTTGTCTCTCTGTCTGGCTCGTTGCCTCTCCGTTCGGATACGGTGAGTCTCACAGACTCATCTCATCTTCCCAACAAGGAATTAGTCTGAAACCCTAAATATAGCTGTTCGAAGTGGCGAATTCGTAGCTGCACTACGGCGGCTCCGGTTTCCCAGCTTTGTTGTTCAAGGTAATTGATCCTCCCATTTGTAATTTGACATTAGGGCTTCCGGTACAGTCAATTCCTCATTTCTGTGTTTTCCGTCTACTAATCATTGACTAACATTTGGTTAAAGTAGAGCTCAGTTTCTCTTTTTTCCTGGAGCGGAAATTGAGGGTTTGTAATTTAGAAATTAGAATTCATTTCTTCTTCCCTTTCAGAGTTGTTCACTCTTTTTTCCGTTGAACTAGTTCTGAAAATTGTTCCTTGATGCTCTTATACTCTTAACCGCAAATTTTATGGTCCGGCTTGAAAAATCATAGGATAGTGAGCACTGAGCTGGCAGATGTGTGCATTTATACATTCATTGGGGCGGCATTGTGACTCTAGGATCATAAAGCCTTTATCTTGTCGTGGTTTGAATTTGTTGCTGATTATATGAATTCCACTTATGAAGTTGGTTTTTACATTAGGTGCTTGGCTATGATTCAAAATGGATGCGCCATGCCCTCTGGGTGTAGTTCTATAAATTTCGGAGTATGCAGGCCTTCAATTTCAGCTGGTGGCCCTGTCTTGTCGTGTATTCCTCGGTTTCGAACTAAGGCCGCTTTTCCATGTATGAGTTCATGGAAAGCTCAACAGGAAGGTAATTCCTAGTTGTATATTGGATACGAATGGTGTAGTCTTTTTTTTTTCTTTTTTTAAGATGGTTTCATTCCTATTTGCAAAATGTGTTATAAATTTATAATGTAGTTTTCAATCGGAGGTTGCATCGGTTAATGTGCTCCACACACATTTCATTCATGATTTTCTTTCACAAACACACATTTGGATTATCATGTCAACCCATATGGTGGGGTGAGTGCTTGTTTAATTCAATATTATCATGTTTGTAGTTTTGCCACTTCTGAACCCTTGTGCTGCATCAAGCCCATTTTTAAGCGGGGATCAAGGTAGCCTCTTGCGGGCAATTCCCATGTTACAGAGCCGAGGCATATCTCGTATGGCCCCTCGAGCAGCTAAGGATGTCCCATACAGTTTTCGGTTCCCCCCAATGACTAAGAAGCCAAGGTGGTGGTGGAGGACATTAGCATGTCTCCCCTATTTAATGCCACTACATGAGACATGGATGTATGCCGAGACAGCTTATCATCTACACCCTTTCCTGGAAGACTTTGAATTCTGTACTTACCCATTCCTTGGGGCTATCGGGAGATTGCCCAGCTGGTTCTTGATGGCATACTTTTTTGTTGCGTATCTTGGAGTGGTGAGGAGAAAGGAATGGCCTCATTTCTTCAGATTTCATGTGGTCATGGGCATGTTGTTGGAGATTGCGTTGCAGGTGATAGGGACTGTGAGCCGTTGGATGCCGCTGGCTGTCTACTGGGGTAAATTGGGGATGCACTTCTGGACAGCCGTTGCATTTGCCTACCTCTTCACGGTTTTGGAGAGCATACGCTGTGCTCTTGCTGGCATGTACGCTGATATCCCCTTTGTCTGTGATGCTGCATATATCCAAATTCCATACGATTAATAAGGGTACACGAAGCACAAGAGAAAAAATGGATGTCTTCTAATCCTACCTGGTTGGATTTTGTTGTATGAGGTGAAACTTGTTAGCCGAAATAGTTTTTGTTCAAATAGCCTTGCCTCAATGTACTTAATTGGATCAGTTGGGTTTTGTGTTGTAGCAGAATTCTCATTTGGATGTTGGTTTGCTGCATTCATAGTTAACCAGAATTTTTGTTTTTCTGCTTTCCAATGCTAAATTTATGCTGTGATTTTGTTCCCAGCATAACTGTGTTTCTTTTTTTCTTTTTCTTTTCGTGTGTCAAATCCACTTTTTCAAAATGATGTCCGTGTAGTCTACCTAGGCACTCGAATGTAAGAAAATGCCTCATATATTAGTTATGCTTTTAGGTGGATTTTCATGTAAATTCTTATATATATAGTTATGTAAGTTATCCTAATATATATATATATATATATATATAATTAGGTAAATTAGTTTATTTATTAAATACTTTGTTAATAATATAATTATTAATTAAAACAAATATAATAAATGAAATGCTCTATAACAGGTTGGCAAAAAAAAATGCACTATAATAAAATTAATAAAAGATTTATATTTTTAACATTATTAGGTAATTAATTTTTATTTTAAAATTATTTAATAGTATTCATTATATTACTAATTTATTGATTTTTTTTTTAAATCGCCTAAGTGGGTGTATTTAAATGGAGATTTTAAATGATTTCAGATTGTTTTCAAATATAGGGGAATTCAATTAAGATTTTAATTGATTTTATTAAAAGACTGGTGTCTTCAATTAAGATTTTAATAAGTTTTTTTAAACCCTTTCATAATTCAGGTGTATTCAATTAGATTTTAAAGTACAATTTCAAAATCCAGGTGTATTCAAAAGTTTCATGATTTTTAATGATTTGATGAATGGATGGATTTTGATGGGTTTTAAGATAAAAATATATACATACTAATCATTCACCCAAATAACACCTCTCATCCTAAAATTTCATTAGATTTGAAAAAAAATAAAAATAAAAATATTTTTCCATCCAACTCACTCTACCTCCAATCTTGCCGCTATTGCCTCTTACTCTGCACCTACTTCTTATTCATATTAGTTCTTCTCTTTTTTAAGACTTCAAAATGTATATATATGGCTCAAGATGCATGTGAGCACCTTTAACATTTATGGGAGGAGTTTGGGACCTTGAAATATTTTCCATTACACTTTTCAGTTGATTTTTTTAAATTTTAACAAAAACCTTTCAGTCTCATCTGCTTATAGATTTTTTGGAGTCTATGCTAAACGTTTGTTTCTATATTGTCCTCCATTATTGGACGTTCCGATCCAATTCATTCGGCTATTTATGCTCAACAGAAGGCTGGGAAGACCATTGCCCTTCTAATCAAATTTCATTCGTTATTTTTTTTTTTCAAAATAAGAAAGGAAATTACAAGCAAATACCTCTAAGACAACCTAAATTCAAGTATCAAAACAAACCATATTAGAAGCAGAGGGAGGAGTTTGATGAACCCTAATTTTAGTGCCTCCAACAAATGTTCCTTAGAAGCCAACACATCAACATCAAAATTAGCTCCTAAATTACATGAGAACAATAGATCACTACATAAAATAAAATTAGAACAGTTGATTCAAAATTCGAATTAAGGAACTGTCATTACTCCATTAGAAAAACAATAAGCTGCTTTCATTCAAGTTGATCCTCCTCAATGTGGACATTCAATCTCCTGAGCCAAATAGAGTGAAGAATCATATTGAAAACATCAAATCTCTTGGAAGGTCCATTCACCACAAAATGCCTCTGCACAAGTTTCACTCTTCTATGCATTCTCAAGTACCACCTTTGTGATATTCCCATGAGTATCCTTTTGATGTTTGTGGTATGTCCTTCACTTGTATTTCAATAGAAAATGACTTCCACTCAAGAACATCACTGAACGGCGGAACATAGCCGTCGGAAATCAACACTGAAATGCACTTTGCGTATAGAGCCTCCATGACCCTCAGGCTTGCCACCTCGTACCCGCTAGGGCATAAGCAGAATCTGCTCTTCTTCGACATCGATTCGTAGGATACTCCGGGAGGAAGTTGGTTGTAAACTTGCACATCTTGGTGCTTTTCTTTCCATTCATTTAGAAGAAGGTATCTGTTTTATGTATGTATGTATATATATATATATGAGCTTTTGAATTAGAGAGACTGAATATACTAACTAGTAAAGAAAAAATTGTTGAACAAGCTAATTTTTATTTAAAAAAAAACTAAACAAGATATATTTACATTTTGATAAAAATAAAAAATAAATAGGAATTAGATATATTCATAAAATAAGGAAAATAGACTTTATGTTAATTTTAAGTTTTTTAAAAATCATTTTTTAGCTTAATATTAGTAATAGGCATTCCTGGTCTATTTTTAAACGTGCAAGGACAGTTTTTCTATTAAAATTTCAACGATTTTTGTTATAAAAACACACATAATATGACAACTTTACTCTTAATAGGAATCGTTGAGAAATTTAACGGAAAGAATGTACATACACGTTTGAATTGGATTCACTTGTTTTTGTATTTGGGTGTGTCTTTGTTTTCCAATATTATCAGATAGTTTTATCTCGTTGGTTACTTGCCTACTACTTCCATATTCCAAAACTTGGGTTGGATTTGAGTACATGGAAAGCTGAAAGCATATGCATAATTTGATTTTCCTTACTGGTTAGTTTTGTCTTCATAATTCCAGATAAATTTTTCTTATGTTCATCTGATTCATGGGAGGCAAACATTGACAATGGAGGTTTTGCTGAGAGCATCTTTCTTTTTCCTCTTTCCATGAGGTGTTTGATTTGTTATGATTTTATAATAGTAACTGTTGATACTATATCGACCGACCCGACCAAGACTTGAAAGATCACTCGAACCAAGCTCGGCCCACCATCATGGCCCATCACAACATAGAAGGCCACCTGGACTAGGCCCATCAACAAAGCCCACGCTTAAAGCCCATTACTAGACTCATCACCTAAACATAGACATTTCCTATAAATAGGGAGCTCCCTCCCTTATTTGGGGATGGGCACTCTCTCTCTCTAGAGATAAACTCTTCCTTCTCTCTATATTCTTCTTCTTTCTCTAAGGCTCAAGGCCTCTTGTATCATGTACAAACACTTATATTATTAATGAGAATAGTGCAACACCGTGGACGTAGCCCGATTCGGGTGAACCACGTACATCTCATGTCTCTTGGATGTGTGCGGTCTTCACGGACTAAGTTGATCCATTTCTTGCATCAACAGTTTGGCGCCGTCTGTGGGAATCAACACAAAAAGTTATGTCAGTTTTTCTTATTTTTCTACCCGCTGAAACCCAGTAATCCAAGATCTTCATCCGTGCCTATCCATACAAAGAGAAAATATCTCTCTGCCAAGTACTCTCCCCAGCAATATTCATTTGTTGCTTAGTATATTTTCAAAGTCTACACACCAACAATGTTGGGCCCACCTAATATGCAAGTATATCATCTTTTCATGGGAGCCATAAAAAAAAAAAACACATTACATGGCCCATGTGCCTTTCTAGATGGTAGGCAACATCACATGGCATGCAGCAAGCACGATGTGGGCAATTTATCACCACTATGTGTATATTTATATGTGGAAATGTGAGACCACGTGGAGCTTCAAGAGGAAAAGCTTTCCCATGTGTATAATTGCAAGCATATTTCTTTAGTGAAATTAGTTCTCACTCGTTCTTGCTCGATGCCGAAGGTTTCTTTGTCAGCTAAGTGCCCACATCGTTCTGCTCTCACGTCTACAGCCAAAACCCACCAGCCAAAATACTTAAGTATGCGTTGATCTGCTCTGCTTAGAAGCGTGGAAGCCCGCACGGTGCCTAGACCGATCGACATGCTATCATGGACAAACATGGAGCTTTCCACTCCCCTCTCGAGGGAGGATCCATCTCATGCACCAATATGGCTCTGCCAAGGTTTGCCATTTTCAGCCCAAATTTCAGTACTACTTCATCATTCTTGCTCGGCCTAGGTACGAGAAAGCTTGCACGACTCCCTGGCCGATCAGCATCAAAGCGTAGGAAAGGAGGCCCCAAATTCACAACAGCAAATATAATCATCTCTAACTTCGTTTCGGTCATCATGATAGATTCATCAATATCGATCGGATATACTTGGGGAGACCTCGCACGATGTTTATGCCGATCGGTCTCCACTCCAAAACAATCAATTTGCTCACCCTTCACATGGGGAGTCTCGCATGGTCATCTAACCGATCGGCCTTCATATTTGCATGTTCATTAGTCATCAAACTCCTCACGGTGGGCCCTCAACCATATTTGATTAAGTAAAGATGGGTATACCCCACAATATATATATATATATATATATATATATAATATTTATACAAAAGCAAGTCACCGTGCATGTTATGTGCATGGGAGATTGTCATTTTCTCATCAAAAAATACAAAAGTCCACAAGATAGGACAAGGTGGGCACCACCCACGTGAATCACTATTTGCAAAAGTTGGCAAATATCACCACATGCATCATTTGTCTTCTTTAATTTTGAGCAATTAATATTAGGAATCCTCTTAATCGGCCTTCATCTTTACCATGGACATCTCCTCACGGCCGATCGGTCACCTCATCGTGCGAGGTTCCGCGTAGGCTGACCGACCAAGGTAACATACATTCACCTTAGCTCCAAGTGGTCCTTGATCGGTCCATGGGCATCCCTTAGGCCGATCGGCCACCTCATCGTGCAAGGAGCCACCAAGCTTGGCCGAAAGGATTTTGCTCGGCCAAACCTCACTTTGGTCAGCCCACCACCTTGACGTGATCTTCCTCTCGTCCCATCAATGGACCCTTGGTCGGCCAACCCTCATTTTTGTCGACCTACCTCCTTGACGCAGTCTTCCTCTCGTCCACCCAACGGACCCTTGATCGGCCAACCCTCACTTTGGTCGGCCTACCCCCCCTTGGTCATCCAAGGCATCACAATGGGTGAGTTAATCTTTTCTTCTCACCCTCTACTATACATGAGTCATATTATTGAAACATCATGCGCATCATTATGTGCACTCATGCTCACATCATTGCCCATGACATATGAGCATCATATTTACATCATGTGCACATGCACATCATTATGCTCACATCATCACCCATGGCGCATGAGCATCATATCCACATAATTGGATCTTGTCCATATGCATCAACATGCACGCATCACGAGCTCAGAGGCATCCCCTGTATGAAGTCACGTACCCTCACCTTGAAAATGGCTCACGGTCAACCATGGACATTCCTCGCCGATCAGCCAAGTACAGTGCATCACACGAGTTTTCCTCCGCATCCTACCTCAACCGAGGACTTGGGGGACTGGATATAGTGCACCTACAGATTGATAAACAAAGTTGTTCAATCAGTGCAATCTTGTTACAAGTCCTCCCTTAAGGCAATCTACCTTAATCAACTTGGAGGACTTCCTCCGGGAAGCATGCTCCGATCAGCAAACGCTATCAGTAGCTGCTGATCGGACGCTCCATTCGATTTCCTTCGGGAAGCATGCTTCGATCGGCAAACGCTATCAGTAGCTACCGATCGGATGCACGAGTTTACTTCCTCCGGGAAGCATGCTCCGATCAGCAAACGCTATCAGTAGCTACTGATCGGACGTTCCATTAGACTTCCTCCGGGATGCATGCTCCGATCAACAAACGCTATCAGTAGCTGCTGATCGGACGCTCCATTCGACTTCCTTCGGGAAGCATGCTTCGATCGGCAAACGCTATCAGTAGCTACCGATCGGATGCATGAGTTTACTTCCTCCGGGAAGCATGCTCCGATCAGCAAACGCTATCAGTAGCTACTGATCGGACGTTCCATTAGACTTCCTCCGGGATGCATGCTCCGATCAACAAACGCTATCAGTAGCTGCTGATCGGACGCTCCATTCGACTTCCTCCGGGAAGCATACTTCGATCGGAAAAGCAACCAGTAGCTACTGATCTGATGCTCTGATCTGCATTCTGGGGACTAGGAGGTATACTTCTCTAACCGGTCGACATGCATCGGCCTGGATTACAAGTCCTCGACCGAGGAAATCCACCTCAGTCAATAACTTGGGGGACTTCTGTTGATACTATATCGACCGACCCGACCAAGACTTGAAAGATCACTCGAACCAAGCTCGGCCCACCATCATGGCCCATCACAACATAGAAGGCCACCTGGACTAGGCCCATCAACAAAGCCCACGCTTAAAGCCCATTACTAGACTCATCACCTAAACATAAACATTTCCTATAAATAGGGAGCTCCCTCCCTCATTTGGGGATGGGCACTCTCTCTCTCTAGAGATAAACTCTTCCTTCTCTCTATATTCTTCTTCTTTCTCTAAGGCTCAAGGCCTTTTGTATCATGTACAAACACTTATATTATTAATGAGAATAGTGCAACACCGTGGACGTAGCCCGATTCGGGTGAACCACGTACATCTCATGTCTCTTGGATGTGTGCGGTCTTCACGGACTAAGTTGATCCATTTCTTGCATCAACAGTAACAAATATTTTAAAATCACAACAAATCCATATGGAAACACTTTGAAATCAATAAAAAAAATTAAAATCGGTTGAAACCCATTAGATTTGAAACTCATTAAAATCTATTAAAATCTAAATTGAATACACCCCCTAAGTTTCCGTCTAACTGTTTAGGCATTAAGTCTCTATCGGCCACTCTAGAAACATCTAACGTCATTTTGAACATTAATCAAATTTCGAACGTCATTTTGCACATTAATCAAATTTCAAACGTCATTTTGCACATTAATCAAATTTCGAACGTCATTTTGCACATTAATCAAATTTCGAACGCTCATATATTTGATCTTCTATTCTTCACGGTCTCCACATGTTTAAGAGGGCGGCCCTATGTGGCAAACAACCTAACATTTCTTCCCCAGTGGCCAGTGGTCAAATGTGCGCTATCTGACTATTTATA
Source organism: Prinsepia uniflora (assembly GCA_032719365.1). Taxonomy (NCBI): domain Eukaryota; kingdom Viridiplantae; phylum Streptophyta; class Magnoliopsida; order Rosales; family Rosaceae; genus Prinsepia; species Prinsepia uniflora. The sequence goes on along the minus strand of CM064868.1, from coordinate 77,530,676 downwards.
AATAACCGGATTCTCATGTAGTTTGATTTGCATCAAATTCACTCTCATTCTACTTGGTTTTTTTTTTTGGGACCAAATTGACTCTCATTCTACTTGTATTTTGATCTTGTCCGACTCCATACTGATTCTACTCATTTGAGAGAGCAACTCTATGTGGTAATCTACCCTAAAATCCTTCATCAAGAGTAAGCGTGTGCAATCTCACTACTCACAAATATCCATATTCTCATTCAGTATGTTCTCGCCCGACTCTATTCGAATTCCACTTATATTTAATTTCGTTCAAACTCTTCACTATTTCCACTCAACAATCCCTTCCCAAAGGTCAACAAAATATGAAATGAGATGATATAGGGATTTGGGACCTAAACAATGTCCGTACATCGGAAAGCACCATGCACACTACACGCTCACATGGAGTGGTCGATGACTTTAAAGATGTAAACAATAACCCTAGATTGATGAATTTTGATTGAGTTAACATTGGATTAGCCCATGAACGTTAAAAATATAAAATCAATTAAGCTATATATAATTAACTTGTTCTAGATTATTTTTATATATCCACGTAGCTGGGTGGACATGTCGTTGTAGTCAACTCACACATCATATTCACTGTTTTTGTGTTGCCTTTCATGCTGCACACCATTTTCAAAAGTATAATTTTTTTTTAAAAAAAATATCACAACTAATGAAATCAAAGTGTTTGGCTATCTTACGTTGATTGACGCAGCCCTCCCTCTTTGTCCAAGCATATTTTAATCACCCAATTACAAAGGTTTAATTTTCGATAACAGTCGTGGATTATGTCAGTTGATCAAAGTACATTGTTAATCATAACAGATTGGTTCAATAATTTGGATATTATTAGATTCATTATGCTTTCGATTAGCTCTTGTTTGATTTCTCCTGAGTTATATATATACTAAATATAGTTAGGAATGCACTCTAATGTGTATATAAGTCTTCTCAGCCCCCAACACAGATGAATCGTTAGTTGTTAATTTTGGGATATTATGTGTCACTGAAAAAAAAAATCAAAACATTTTGTTATTTTTCATTCGAGTTTAATTTCGCTCATTAGGATTTTATAAAATTAAAAAAATTGAGACGACACTAATCAATGTATACCGATATTTTTTACATTTGCAATAATCTTATAGATTGTAAAATATGAATGCATTCATATATAGGGATATCATTTCCCACTAAAGAATTTTTCTCACATGAATGCATTCTTAGATTCACTATACTCTCGTCTAGCTATAGTTCGATTTCTTCTGGGTTATATATATATATACTAAATGTGGTCAGGAATGCACTGTAATGCGTATCTCAAAAAATTTATAGAGACATTTTAGTTTATTCCTGACCACAAATCAAATGTCAATTTCGTGTGTTGAATTCAGGATCAGGGAGCAAACTTGACTTGCAAAAGAAAAAGTTCAAACAAATTTAAAAATCTAATGATGGAGAAAATAGGGTAGTTTTCTAAACTCATTGTCTGGCTTTTAATTAACAGCCGGTAATATTATGCTTTGCCCCACGTCGTGCATTTCCTAATTTCATCAAGGTTGGCTTCTTCTTATGAGAATAATTGTGAGGTATCTAAGTTATAAGATCAGAGTCTTATCAACGTTTGATTAGTAATAAATAAATATTCCTAATTATGTAATATTTGAGATTGACTTTTTCGTAATAAATAACTAGTTAGTAAGCTATTTATTAGGAATGGGAAAATAGTTCTAATTGAATAAGTAATTATTTATAGAATTAAAATTTACATATTAATTGAATAAAGATCTCAAAAATTTGTCTTATTATAATAATATAATTACCTACTAATTATAATATTTAACTGGTAAATCTTTTTAAATAATAGGCAGTAATTATAAGAGCAAAGCAATCATTATTAAAATTATGGACTATATGGCACGATCATAATTTTTTGGACCCCTCCTTAACTATGTGTTTTGATTATTGGTAACCTTATTTTTTACATGACATCATTTTTATCTTAATTAACGTTTTCTGGTATCTTCCCGTTATTTCTAAACAATAACAGTATGAAAAAAAAAATGGTTCTCGAATATCCATTACCAAATAATTTCAGTGTTTACTAACTTCATTATATTGTCTCTTTTGGCATCATTTGTTTTTGAGAATACAACACTGGTCGAGTAAACATGGAGATCTCAAACTTCAATTTAATTATTGCTGCTTGATCTTTGGTTACATCGAAAGGAGAGAGCCTCCTTTCCTAATGTTGTCCTTTTCCTTGTTATTTATTTCTGTAATTGATGAAAGGGCCAAAAGACTCGATTGTTAAATTCGTATCTCCAATTATCGACTTTTCTGATTTTTTTCTACGAGTTTGAAATTTATTAGAAATATTTCTGTAATGAGGGATATGTGGCAGCTTAAATGAAACGTTTATTATTCATTTTATTTTTCTAATTAAATATTAAATATTACTTTGTTGGCCTAAATGGATTTAATTCTAATGTACGGCCATAACTGCATATTTGTTAGTACCGTTACTTCGTGCCGTTAGCCAAGTTAGTAACAGCGTTACTATTACTACGTGTCAGTCCCTAATTGATTGTTTAATTATTTATAAAAAAATTATTAAAATTAACACACACAAAATTAGGAATAAGATGATGAATAGTGAATATGGGTTCACCTTCTTCTTCCTTCTTCATCTAATAAAATCTAATCCTAAATCCTAATCCAAACCTAAGTTTAATGGCAATCTGGATTTTTCAAATTCCCAATCTACAACCCAATTCCAAATCCTAAATCTGCAAAAAAAAAAAAAACAAAAATGAAAACATTCAACAACCCAGATTCAATCTGGGAGCGCATTAACAGATACAACTAGGAATTACCTTCATGTTGAGCTCTCCATGAACTCATATATGGAAAAGCAGCCTTAGTTTGAAACTAGGGAATGCACGACAAGACAAGGCCACCAGCTGAAATGGGTTGTTGAATGTTTTTCATTTTTTTTTTTTTGGGGCTGATTTAGGATTTGAGATTGGTTTGTAGATTGGGAATTTAAAAAACCAGATTGCCATTAAATTTAGGTTTGCATTAGGATTTAGGATTGGATTTTATTAGATGAAGAAGGAAGAAGATGATGAACCCAGATTGACTATTCATCATTGTCTTCTTAATTTTGTGTGTGTTAATTTTAATAATTTTCCATAAATAATTAAACAAATAATTAGGGACCGACACATAGCAATAGTAACACAGTTTTAACTTAGCTAAAATGTCAGGGCCCACCCATAATCCCCCGGGATTAAGGGCTAAACCCCGCTCCCGTCTAACGTACGCATGACACGAGGCTAAACAACCGCCTAACCTCCGTGTGACACGTAAGTCGGACAAGGGAGTTCCAGACCAACCACCTCAACAACCTCAAACTTCTCAGAGTGCGCAGAGTCTACTGTGGATGGTGCATGTGATGTCTCCATTGACAGGACCCGCCCCGATCCCCCTGGGACCACCCGGGACGTGCCCTGCTCCCGTCTGACACCCAACGTTAAAATACCAAAAATACCCTTATTGAATATAAAATGCATAAAGAAAATCCATAGTTAAGTCATACATAGCACACCACACAAATACTCAAATACAAATAGTGTCAGACAAGGGATGGTTCCCGAATACAGTTTATTGAGCACGACTCTAGACACACTACGTGCCAACCTACCCAGCAGTAGGGTTCAGGTACGCAACGTAAACCTATGCCTCTTCCTCCTCGGGATCCTCCTCCTCCTCCTCGGGATCCTCCTCCTCGATAGCACTACCTGGAGGGGTAGTAAAACAACAAAGGTGAGTGGGCCGAAACTCAAGGTTTACAAAGTAGTTTACCATTTCGAAAACATATAGCTTTTCCCCTCCGTTTTCCGAAAAGACATGCATAGTACAAAACCATATAGTCATAAGCAGAATAATATCAACATAATATAATCTTAGTCACTGCACTATACATCCCAACCCTGACATCCCAGATGCCTGACGTCCCAGACGCCCAATAAGGTCACAGTCTCAAGGCTACGCGTGCCACCCGGGGTCTCAATCCCGAGTCCAAATCCCGAACCTAGTCCGAGCATGGCATTCTAGATGCCTGACGTCCCAGACGTCCCATAGTAGCAATCCTGCTCCTGAGTCACTCTACGGTCCGGTCCCTCCGTAGAATGACTCCTCACAGGCAATGCGCCGTGACCGCTCCGGTGTACCTACATCCGGAGGAGATAGAATCCTAGGGTAGATCTATACAGTGCAGTACCACAGATGATATCGAGTTCCATTATACATATATATGACTCCAAACCATTTATAAACAACCAGACGGGTCTCATGCCCAAACATCGTAATACGTGCCATAAATCATACACAAGCTGAACAGATACTTTTACTCAAATCACATATAGATATAGGAGAAAGTAAAACAGTTATGCATGCCGAAGTTTAGTGAAATCAAAGGCCCACTCACAGTACAATCCCGCTGCACTCCCGAGCGTAAAGCCCCGTCCAAGGTTTAAAGTACAATTCCTGTCACGCCCAAAACATACGTAAAGGTCACTTTAAGTCCCTACTAAACAACTACGAAACCCTAGACTGAAACCGGCCCGGGAAAGCCGTCCGAACACGCTTCCCAAGGCATCAAACCCTAATTTGACCAACTTAACGATCTCCGATCGACACGAAACCACCGCCATTGGATCCGTATCGTCGAAACCTTGAAAATGGCACTGGTCCCACAAAAACACTGTTCACACGCGCCCCCCACGCGCCGGTCAACCCTCTGGTCAACAGTGCTACAGTGATGCTGACGTCAGCATGACGTCACTGCTGACGTTAGCATGACGTCATCACTGACAGTGTCAGAGGACACGTGTCAACAGTCCATTGGTCCCTGGTCTGACAATATTCTGACATGATGACGTCATCATGACGTCACTGCTGACGTCAGCATGATGACGTCATCAGCTACAGTGTCGGGTCTGCGAATCGGGTCACCGCAGACCCACGGTTCGACCCGATCACAGATCGTGATTCCGACCACCAAAATCGATGGGGTTTGTTCCTATGGACTCGTCTGAACATGTTCTATGGCTCTGTGTGATCAAAACTGGATTTTAAGATCAAGGAATCACCTGAAAAACGACGGGGAAATGGCTGCCGGTTTTGGTCCGTCTTCTCCGGCGAGCCGTCACGTTTCCAGCCACCAACTCAGGTCCAAAACGTTCGTCTAGTCCCCTAGTTTAAGTCTCAAAAACAACCAAGCAAATGCAACGTTAAAAACGGACGGTTTGAGGCAGGGAAGGAAAATCGGCCATTACGGGTTTGCAGGCTTACCGCCGCCGTGTCGCCGCCGTGGGCTGCCCAGTCCAGTCCTACGCCGTCCAGAGGTCACAATGGTCCTAGCCCTAGGTTGGTTCGAGCCCAGACGTCGTGGTTTGGATGGTCTGATGATTTTGGGCTGCACGGGTCCTCACGGGTTTGTGGGTTTTCCGGCCGTGCAGGGTGGCCGTGGTGGCGTTGGCCGGTGTCTGGTGGTGGTGGTGCACGGTCTGGTGCTGCCTGATGAAGAAGGTTGGGTGGTTAGCTGCTGGTGTGATTGTTTGAAGGGTGGGAGGTTGCACGGTTTGAAGGAAGGAATGAAAATGAGGAAATGAGTCTCTGATGGCTTAAGAACAGAAGGAGAAATAGAATGGATGGCTGTGATTCATCCTGAGTGAAGAGTGAAGGGTGAGGATTTAAGGAAAAGAAATTAATTAATTAATCCTATGGCAGACCAAGATCCAGAATGTTGGGGATGATGTGGATGGGGTAGATGAGTGACATGTGTCACTCATCAAGGGTCCAGATTGATTGGGTTAAAGTAAAACAGATTATAATATTTTATTATTAAATTAAGTTCCGAGTCTCGGTTAGTTCGGTTACGTTCTTGACCATAACTTTTTCGTCGTAAGTCCGATTTCAGCGTGCCGCCTGTCTACGGATTCGTATCGACGAGACCTACGTAACGGTCATTGGCCCTCGTCCGTTGGACTTCCCGGGTCAAAAGTCAACATTTGGCCCCCAAATGGCCAAATTACCAAAATGCCCCTCGACTTCCGAACGTCACAACTTCTTCCTCGAACGTCGGAATCGAACGTGCCACCTGCCTATGAACTCGTGACGTCCTAAACTACGTCACGGTCACGTGTCAAAGTCCTAAATACTTCCCGAGGTAAAAGTCAACTTTTCCCCCCTCAGGGGCAAAACGGTCAATTTACAATAAAATAATAATTACGAAAGTTCGGGTCGTTACATCCATCCCTCTCAACCGACAGCCCGCACTGCAGCAACCTGGAGGGTATCGAAAACACGAAAAGACTGTGAGTGGACAAAAATAAAGTTTAAATTCAAAAACAGTTATCAGAAAACACAACAGTTATACCCTCCGTATTAAAAACCAATGCATGCATATCAATTACGTCATAAAACAATATACGAAAACCAAACACATTTTCCTTTTTCCAATCTCGGACCTCAGCCCAAAATCACCGAAAACCATCAAATCCGGGCCACTACCCAAAACATCATCATCAAAGCTAGTGAAACCCAAAACACATTTAAAGCCACGTTCTCATCCATCGAACCTGCTGGATCTATCCGAGTCTTTAAACTCCCGAGTCCTAAACTACGTCACAGTCAAGGGCTAACACTCATCCAATCGATAGTACAAAAAGTCAACTTTTCGTCTACTATTCACAAGGGCAAAATCGTCCATTTACACAAAATTTTACAAAATTACCTTTTTACCCTTCCCGAAGGTACGGGTTGTTACATAAAAGGAATGGAGCAATGGTGCTACCAAATGTGCTACCAAATGTGTAGTTGTGGCAGTACATTGAAACTAAATCCATTTAGGCCAACAAGGTATTATTTAATGTCTGATTAGGGGAGTAAAATGAATAATAAGCCTAAATAAAAATTAGTCATACTATTTGGGTGTGAAGACACCTCGCTCGTAGTATGTACCAAAAAAGAAGAAGTTTATGATCCTTAATTCATTAAGAGTTTAAAATTTATTATGAGTATTTTGTGTCTAGTGACTTGCTGCACCTTAAGTAAAGATTAGTCTCACCATTCGTGTGACGACCTAGGAATTCGTAAAAGGTAATTCCAAAAAATTTGAAAAGGAAATGAATGTTTTTGCTCCTATTTTAATGTGGTCAAAAGTTGACTTTTTATTCGGGATACTTTTTGGACCTTCTGTAAGGACTGTTGCATAGGTCTCGGAGTTCTAAATCCTTAAACAAGCGACACTCCAAAATTGGAGTTCGGATAAAATTGTTACGAGTCTGAATTGCCTAAGGGCATTTTTGTAATTTTTGGCCCATGGGATATTTTGGTTTTTTTACTGAGGAGCTGAGGCATTAAGGGTGTGACTCACCCCTCTAATTATATGACACGTGTCACCTTATGGATGGGATTTGTGGCATTTTGGCCTTGTTGGTCGTGGGTGCACATGAAGTGTGTGTGTTATTCAAATGAGAATGAAAACCAAAATTTGTTTCAGTTGATCACACACCAGCTACTCGAGAGAGGGATATAGAGGAAACAGAGGAATTAGGAGAGAATTAAGAGAGAAAAGAAAGAAAACAAAAAACAACTCGAAAACCCAAATCCAGCGAATTGGAAATTTCAGAAATTTGAATTTGAATTCGTGGCTTGTGATTGTTGAAATCGAATCGTGTTTAAGCCTCATGAGATCCATACAAACCAAACCATCGTGAAATTGAATGAAATTGACATAGAGTTAACCCAGAACGGCCCTATGACACCTTCGGGATTTCGAATCAAAATTCGACTATTTGAAGGTAATTAATTGTTGAATTGAACTTGGAAATGTGTTTATAAGAGTCCTAGGATGGTTTCTGACTGATTGGAAATAAGAAATTGGTTGAAATTAACTCGAATTGAAGTCGGGTAAAAAATCGGGTCGAACGACTGTTTGCAGAGGAAACGGGTCTAGAAGACAATGAATAGTGCAAGTGCGTGGGCTTCATGCGCAGCCGCTTACAGCAGCCCGTGTGGGCACATGGGCACAATTCTCGAGGTGTGGTTAACAAAATTTTTAATGTAATCAACGTAACAAACATTTTGGCGCAGGTTTCGAGTCGATTGGATACCGTTTCGGTATAGTTTTGTGTATTCAAAACGTATGTGCACGTTTTTAATACGTAATTAAATCCCGGAAAATAGGGGATTGTATTGTGAGGTTGTTTGGGATGTTAGTGACCCTTAGTGATGGTTTTTGACAAGATTGGCGATTCCTGAAATTACGAAGGAGTATACGGCTTGGAATCGAACCGCGTGGACAGTGTGTGAGTGTACATTTATTTTATAAATCGTTATGCATGCATAGTTAAATGTTTATATGATTTATTGCATGATTTGAGTTACAATGATTCGAATGATGTTTTGATATGATTATTTGGTGATTTTAAGGATTTAATAATCGTTTTTCAGACACAATTTACGAGAATGGTGAAAATGATGTTTTGGGCATATGCCCGGGTTAAAAAAATGGTATTTTGACTTGGAATGTGAGTCAATAATGATTTTATGGATTTATTATTGAGGTCTGAACATGATTTTATGGAGTTGTATGAATACGGTATTTTGGGCTTGAGTTCCTGTTGGAAATGATTTAACTTGGGTTTGGAGTCGAACATGTATTGTACATGATGATGTGTATGTATTGGCTTGTGATTATGGATACTGGTGCGTGTCCGGATGATGCGAGTGCAGTCGCTAGACGTGACTCAGATGTTGCGTGGGTACAATTCCCGAGTATGTGTACGTCTAGATGTTGCGTGTGTAGTTCCTGGACATGGCTCAGATGGTGCGAGTGCAGTTTCTAGACGTGACTCAGATGTTGCGTGGGTACAGTCTCTGAGTATATGATATGTCTAGATGTTGCGTGTGCAGTTCTCGAGCTGGCCTACGCATAGTTCGGGACGTCACGAGTTCATAGACAGGTGGCACGTTCGATTCCGACATTCGTAGAGAAAGTTATGATATTCGGAAGTTGAGGGGTATTTTGGTAATTTGGCATGTTAGGGGCCAAATGTTGACTTTTTGATCGGGAGGTCCGATGGACGAGGGCCAAGGACCGTTACGTAGGTCTCATCGATACGAATCCAACGACAGGTGGCATGCCGAAATCGGAGATTCGACGACGAAGTTATGGTCACAGAATCGGGCTCGATTAACCGAACGAACCGGGAATAAAATAATATTTTAATAATGAACAGTACCCGGTGACTGTGCACATCCGGATGAGTGACAAGTGTCACCCATCCCCTGAAATCTGATCCATGTTTCCCTCCCAACACCATCATTACAACATCATCATCATCATCCCTAATCATCCTTGTCCTCCATTTTCTCTTCCATTTCCTCCATATTTCCTTATACCGTGAACTACATCAATTGAGTGTGTGAGCTGGGGGACTTGGCTGCCTTCTCGTGGCAGAATTGAGGGAATTGTGAGACTTGAAGATTGTATTAATTGAGAGAAACACACGGGACAGAGTGAGGGAGGATGAAATCAAAATCGAAAATTTAGAAATTTGGGGGGGAAATTCAAATGTCGAGTGAGGGGCCGTGAGGATCAAATTGAAGCTCACATTCAGCTTCCCGAGGTTGAGACGAGTTGTTTCAAATCAAAAACGAGAGGAATTCATGCCCAATTGGCTCTGAACGGGTTTGGTAACAGTGAGGAACTTCGAGCTTGAGTCGTGGAGATTGAGCAGTGGATTGTTGAAAATGAGCTGGGGATTATCTTCCTGAGGATCCCACGATGCTTCTGGAAGGATCAATTGAAGGAAAACACTGGAGATTGATGAAGCTCCATGGTTGCACAGTGTACGACTATCGAGCTTGTGTCGTGATCATTGATTGATCAAACGACGAAATTGATGGAGGGGAACTGTCTCTCATGGTCCAGTGATGCTTCTGGATGCATCAATTTGAAGAAACCTACAGCCATTGAAGGAATTCCATGAACGAACAGTAACCGTGTGTTCTTGGTGTTCATCATCGAATCGTGAGGTTTGGATTATGTAATCGTGTAATTGTTATTACAGACCTCTAATTAGACTTGTAACGAAGCTGTATGAATGTTCAATTGAAGGAATTAATGTCGAATTGACAGGATTGGAACCGGGTCTGATCGCGGGCTAAAAGACCCGTTTATCAGACAAACGGGTTAGGCTGGTGACACTGTAGCTGGCGCGTGGGTTTCACGCGCAGCCACTCACGGCGGCGCGTGAGGGCGCGTCCGGCCTAGTCTCAAGGTGAGGTCAACATGACTTTTGATCCTCTCAGTGTAACGAACATTTTAACGTTGGTTTCGAGGGAATCGGATATTGTTTCGGTAATGTTCCGCGTATCCGAAGTTTTATTTTAAGTTAAAAATACGTATTTAAATTCCGGAAAAATTGGGGAAAATTATATGAAGTATTTTGAGATGTTAGTAACCCTCTATAATGATTTTTCGCAGGAGTTGCGATTTCCAGAATTTACGGAAAAACGTGCAGCTCGGAAACGGACCGTTTTGAACGGTGTGTGTGAGTGGACTTTGTTTTCTAACCGTGATGCATGCATATATGATTTAAAATGCTTTATTATATGATTTGATATGCTTTGGCATGATTGGTATTTCAATTCGGTGATTTCTCGGTTTTGTGATTATTATATTATTATATTCTAGCACGATTTTCGAGAAATCATGAAATTGGTTAAAAATGACATTGTGGGCGTGAGAACCCAAGTAAATAATGATTTTGACTCTGGAATTGGAGTTACATGTGAATTTGATGATATTGATGATTTTTGGTATCCTCGTGATTTTGTGATTATTTTAATCAGTCTTTCGGGCACGTTTTACGAGGAACGTGCAAATGATGTTTTGGGCTAAGCCCGGATTGAAAATGATATTTGGACTCGGATTATGAGTCAGTGATTGATTTCATGGATTTACGTGATCATGGCAACTCGGGTTTACGGTTGCACGGATTTACGTGATATTGATATTTTGGGCTTGAGACCCAATGGAATTGTGATTTTGGTTGGAATTGTATTTCCATGTGATGACATGATGATATTGATGATTTTCGAATTTATAAAGTAAATCGGGACTTGGGCTGTAACGACCCGTTCCGAATTTCGGGATTTGATTAGTGATTAATCATGATTAGTGGGATTGATCGGGGATTAGTTGGTCGAAATCGGACAAAATGTGCCAAATAACCGTTTTGCCCCTAGTTCGTGGGCAAAACGTTGGCTTTTTGATCGGGCGGTCAAACGGACTTTGACCGATGACCGTGATGTAGTTCGGGACGTCACGAGTTCATAGGCAGGCGGCACGTTCGATTCCGACATTCGAGGAGAAAGTTATGACTATCGGAAGTTCAGGGGTATTACCGTAATTTGGACATTTGGGGGCGAAAATGTTGACTTTTCGTCTAATAACTAATTTTCAGTTGACTCAAGGACCGTTAGGTAGGTCTCGACGTCCTGAGTCCGTAGACAGGCGGCACGCCGAAATCGGACTTCGTACGAGGAAGTTATGGTCAGAAACGTGAAATCGGGAGATTCGTGTCTCGGTTTTCGTGTCGAATATTTTATTCTTAAATTTCTGATTGGAGGACACCTGGGGAGTGACAAGTGTCACCCACCCATTGGTTAGATTGGATCAAGCTCCACTAAGCATTTAAATAGGATTTAATCTGCTTTTGATCTCAGCCCTTCATCTCAAAACCCTCAGATTCCATCTCAACCCTTGATCTCATTTCTGAGATTCAATCTGGGCCGTCCATCATTTCCCTCCATTTCTATATATATTTCCTTACCCGACACCCACGTATTGCCCATTCCATACCATCACACCACATTGCACCTGGCCCTACTCTGTGTGCCACTGGGCTGGAAGAGTGAGGCGAGAGACGGCAGTGACCACGGCGGAGGACGGCGGCGAGGTGAGCTGTTTTCAAAACCCGAAACCGTTTAAAAAAAACTAAGGATTTGGAAGCTTGATTCCAGCGTGTGTTGTCGAGTTCTAATGACCCTAATCGACTCTCTGGATTAGTAGGAAACCTTGGGACGTGTCTGCGTGGCCAGTGGTGACCTGGACGGTGGCTAAAGGGCGACGGGAAGGCCGGCTCTGTTCTTCGAGGTAGGCCTTCGATCCCGTCTGTAATTGTCAATTTTGATTCCATAGAACTATTGTTAGGATTGAGACGATCATGTAGGAACAAACCAGAGTGAAAATGATTGAGAAATTAGGAAATGGTGACCGGGTCATGATCGCGGGTCTGATCGACCCGAGTTGCAGAAATACGGGTCAACCCGTCTGAGGACAGAGGTGATGACGTGGCACCCTGTTAGATTGTCAGGCGACGTGGACCAATCGTGAGCCGACACGTGTCACATGTCAGTGCACAGTCAGCACTGACATGTCAGTGACGTGGCCCAATCTGGGACTACCACGTGTCACTGACATGTCAGTGACGTGGACCAGTGCCGTGCTGACACGTGGCACATGTCAGATCTGACATGTGGCCTGACAGATCAGTGAGGTGGACCAATCGGATGTTGACATGTGGCACCTGTCAGAGTCTGACATGTCAGACCTGACAGCTGTCAGATGACGTCAGCGATGACGTCAGCAGGAACTGTTCCTGCGTTGACCGACGCGTTGACTGGCGCGTGGGGGCACGTGTGAACAGTAATTTTGGTGGGACCACCACCATTCTTTAGGTTTCGACGATCCGGATCCAATGGCGGTGGTTTCGGATCGATCGGAGATCATTAAGTTGGTCAAAATGAGGTTTATTGCCTTGGGAAGTGCGTTCGGGCGACTTTTCCTGACCGGTTTCGGTCTAGGATTTCATGGTTAAATGTTAGGGGTTTGTATTGACCTTTAAGTATACGTTGGATATGACAGGGATTGTACAATTGTACCAGAACGAGGGTATACGTTCGGTTTCCAGCAAGATTGTACTGTGAGTGGGTCATTTTCTTAAACCCTTGCGTGCATAAATGTTTTCTGGTTTATTATACTTATTCACATGCTAAAACAATAATGGTTTTGATGATATGGAAAATATGGTTATGGCACGTTTCACGGTATTTGGGCTTGAGAACCGTCTGATGAAACTTAATGATTGGTTCGGATTTTATCTATGTATATATATGATTTGCATGTGGATATCAATAAAATGTATTTGGTACTGCACTGTATAGATCCTTTCATATTATATTGTCTCCTCCGGCGAGGTACCCCGGAGAGGTCACGGACGTCTAGTACGTCCAACGTCTATGACGCTAAGCATCAGGTGATGCTGTACCCGAACGGGATTCGGAAATTTAACTCGGAAATTGAGACCCGAGTGGCACGCGTAGCCTTATTATTGTGACCTTATTAGGCGTCAAGAATGTAACGACCCGTCCCAAATTTCATGGTTAGATTAGTGACTAATCACGATTAGTGAGGCTAATCCGTGATTAGTAGAGCGAAATCGGACGAGCGGTGCGAAATGACTGTTTTGTCCCTGATGGTGGCAAAACTTTGACTTTTTAATCGGGCGGTCAAATGGACTTTGACCGATGACCGTGACGTAGTTCGTGACGTCACGAGTTCATAGACAGGTGGCACGTTCAATTCCGACGTTCGAGGAGGAAGTTATGACGTTCGGAAGTTTAGGGGCATTTTGGTAATTTAGGTTAAATGGGGTCAAATGTTGACTTTTTGACCGGGAGGTCCGATGGCCGAGGGCCGAAGACCGTTACGTAGATAAGGACGATACGAATCCATAGACAGGCGGCACACTGAAATCGAACTTCGAACGGGAGAGTTATGGGTCACGGAAGTTTGATTTCACTATGCACGAACTTCGAGACGGGGACGTTTCGGCGAAATCTGATTGGGTGGATATTTTGGTGGGCCCCATGGATGAGTGACAAGTGTCACTCATCCCATTACTTTGATCCCCCAAAATGTGGATCTAAATAATTAAATATTATTATTTTAATTATTTTATAATTTAACCTAACAACTATTAATCCTAACCATCCATTTCAACCCTACCTTTTAATCCTCACCATCAATCTCTCCTTCTCTCATCAGCCATCTCCTTCATCTTTGTTCATCCTTCCACCCGAAACCCCATAACACCATTTTCTCCATTTTCTTCCTTTTCCTTCAAAAACCAAAACACACAATCACACTTCACCATTCATCACTTGTATGAGCGGGGAATGACCGTGGGGGAAGGGTGAAGGGCTGAGGACGGAAAGGGTGGACAGTGGCCCACGGTGGAGGACACGGCGGAGGAGAACCCGTGAGGTAAGGAAATTTCAAAAATTCGAAATTGGGTTTTAATGGGTTTTACTCGATTCCATTAATTGGGTGAGGTTCCTAGGACTCCCAGGAGATGAATGGGATTGATTTCGAGGCATTAGACGGCCTGGAACAGCCGTGAACGGCGGGAGAAGTCACGGCCGCCATGGCCAAGCTCGAAGGTATGGTTTTTGATGTTTTCCTTCCATTTTAATGTCATAGGACTGTAGGTTAGGATTAGAGGATGAAAATGGGACAAACGGGAACGGTTTTGGTGGCCGGACGGCGGAGAACCGGCCGGGTCAAGCCGCGGGTCACGGCGACCCGGTTGCAGACATTCGGGTCGACCCGCGAGGAGGCAGGGATGATTGATGACGTCATCCTGATGACGTCATCATGTCAGGGATGACGTCATCATGTCAGATCTGACAATGTCAGATCTGACAATGTCAGACTGACATGTCAGACAGTGGGCCAATGGGAGCGTGACACGTGTCACTGTCAGGGGCTGTCAGTGATGACGTCATGCTGACGTCAGCAGGTACTGTAGCAGGCGCGTGAAGCCCACGCGCAGCCACTTCAGGCGGCGCGTGAGGGCGCGTGGCAGGGAATCTGGGGAAGGTTTCAACATACGAAATCATCTATTCGATGTAACGAACATTTTGGGACTGGTTTCGTGTCGATCGGACACCGTCTCGATATGTTTCGGAGCATCGGAAGGTTTAGGTTCGGGATTAAAAATAGTTAAAAATACGGGAAAATACCACTCAGTCGGTGCTCCGTGATTACTCCGGGGTCCACTCAGGCCAACGACCCTCCCCGGAGGAGATAATAGAAGTAAAGGAAGGTAGACGAACATATATATACATAACATAAACATTCATGACCGGTTCCCCTGAACCGTCATGATCCAGAATATCCATAATTAGGTAACATGCCGGTTCCCATAAACCGTCATGTACCGTAATAACATAACAAGGGTTCATGCCGGTTCCCATAAACCGTCATGAACCACGATACCACAACAAGGGTTCATGCCGGTTCCCATAAACCGTCTTGAACCTGGGAATCCATTTAAGGTTCCCTGACCTGAAATCAAAACCGTAAAGTGACTGGGTCTCGTACCCGAACATAGGACACCAACTGGGCACCGTGCCCGGAATCTGAGGTCATATGCCTGAGACAAAACCAAATGGGTTTCATACCCGAGTTTAGCCTTTTAAAAATCCAACACCATTTCATTTAAATCAATAAAGAAATACAGACCCGAATAAGCACCGTATAAGGCCGAAACCTCGAAATAGTGCTTATACGTAACCACATAGAAATGCACCCATGGCATCATCAAACAAGTAATAAAACATATAATAAACATTTATGCATGCACCAATTTAGAAAACAAGGTCCACTCACAGACCGTCCGAGCTACCGCCTCGATTTGCGTGCCATACGGCTCCCCGAGCCGATCACCGTCACCGGGACTCCCAAACCTGTCCAAATCTGTATGTGATGGATATATGATATATGATATGTGGTGTGTACAGGTGTGCACAGGATTTGGGCAGTGGCCCGTATGGTCGTTTTTATTGTGGTCCTTTCGACCTTAGTTTATATCTGCTTTGGGCTTAGTCCCACATATGGTTGTTTTGGATAAATGGTTTTCGAATGCATGCATGCTTTTTAGTGGAGGGTACAAATGTCTTCCTTATTAAATGTTTTTATAAACTCTTTGTTTTGTCCACTCACAGTTTTTAATGTTTTGACTGCCCTTCAGGTTGACATCGGATGTGGACTGTAGCAGAGACCGAGATATCACATGCCTCCTCCGGATCCTGGCGTACTCTGATAGGCCGGGAGGGCAAAGGATGAAAATATCCCTTGTCTGATACTTCGTGTCAGACAGGAGCAGGGTCATCCCGTGTAACACCCCGGAAATTTGAGGATTCTCATTTTGTAATTTAATGTGTGATTTGACGATTTTACCCTTGAGAATGGTATGGTCAAATTATTGACTTTTTGATTGATGAACTAAATGGACTTTAACCTATGACCGTGACGTAGTTCGGGACGTCACGAGTTCATAGACAGGTGGCACGTCCGATTCGGACGATCAGGGTGAAAGTTATGGCTATCGGAAGTTCAGGGGCATTACCGTAATTTGGACTCTCGGGGGAAAATGTTGACTTTTCTTTTGACAACTAATTTTCAGTTGACTCAAGGACCGTTGGGTAGGCCTCGACGTCCTGAGTCCGTAGACAGGCGGCACGCCGAAATCGGACTTCGTACGAGGAAGTTATGGTCAGAAACGTGAATTCGGGAAGTTCGTGTCTCGGTTTTCGTGTCGAATATTATATTCAGGAAATCTGGTTGGAGGACACCTGGTGAGTGACAAGTGTCACTCACCCATTGGCTAGATTGGATCAGATCCACTATTGGATTAATTAAACATTTGAACCAGCTTTAAATTTCAGCCTTTGGATTGAAAACCCCAGATCAGATCTCAGCCCTTGATCTAATCTGGAGATTCAATCTGAGCCATCCATTTCCTTCCCTCCATTTCTTTATAATTCATACCCGCAGAGCACTTTCAGCCATTTCGATCAAAGTATCCCAGCCAGCTACCCACTCATTGTGTCTGTGTGTTGCTGGACTCACGGGGAAGGACGGAGGCACGGCGGTGGACGGCGGCAGACGGCGGCGCGGAAGGAAGCAGGGGAAACCCGTGGCGGTTTCAACCCAGATTTCTGGTAAATCTTTTCCCACGTTTAAACTGGTCAGTGATCAATCCTAATCCACTCTAGGAACATCCAGGAACCTTCTGGAATCGATCTCGTGGCCGGTAGAGCTCAGGGAGGTAGCAAAACGGCGACGGGAGGCCAGGGCTGTTCTTCGAGGTAGGCCTTCGATTCAATCCGTTTTTCTCAATTTTAATTACGTGGGACTAATCTAGGATTTAAGGCGAGTAATTAGGAATTGAAAGGACTGAAAATGACCCAGAAATGAAGGAATGGCAACCGGGTCATGATCGCGGGTCTGATCGACCCGAGTTGCAGGAAAACGGGTCAACCCGTCTGAGGACAGTGGTGCTGACGTGGCACCCTGTCAGCCTGTCAGATGACGTGGACCAACCGTGAGCCGACACGTGTCACATGTCAGTGCACAGTCAGCACTGACATGTCAGTGACGTGGACCAGTCAGGGACTGCCACGTGTCACTGACATGTCAGTGACGTGGACCAGTGCCGTGCTGACACGTGGCACATGTCAGATCTGACACGTGGTCTGACAGATCAGTGAGGTGGACCAATTGGATGTTGACACGTGGCACCTGTCAGAGTCTGACACGTCAGACCTGACAGCTGTCAGATGACGTCAGCATGACGTCATGCTGACGTCAGCAGTGACGTCAGCGATGACGTCAGCAGTGACGTCAGCGATGACGTCAGCAGGAACTGTTCCTGCGTTGACCGCCACGTTGACCGGCGCGTGGGGGCGCGTGTGAACAGTGTTTCTGGTGGGACCACCACCATTCTTTAGGTTTCGACGATCCGGATCCAATGGCGGTGGTTTCGGGTCGATCGGAGATCATTAAGTTGGTCAAAATAAGGTTTATTGCCTTGGGAAGCGCGTTCGGGCGGCTTTCCCGGGTCGGTTTCGACCTAGGCTTTCATGGTTGAATGTTGGGGGTTTAATTTGACCTTTACGAATGCTTGGATTTGACAGGGATTGTACATTTGTACCAGGACGAGGGTATACGTTCGGTTTCTAGCAGGATTGTACTGTGAGTGGGCCATTTTCTTAAACCCTTGTGTGCATAAATGTTTTCTGGTATTATTATACTTATTCACATGCTAAAACAATGATGGTTTTGATGATATGAAAAATATGGTTATGGCACGTTTCACGGTATTTGGGCTTGAGACCCGTCCGATGGAACTGAATGATTGGTTCGGATTCTACCTATGTATATATATGTTTGCATGTGGATATCAATAAAATGTATTTGTTACTGCACTGTATAGATCCTTCCATATTGTATTGTCTCCTCCGGATGAGGTACCCCGGAGAGGTCACGGACGTCTAGTACGTCCAGCGTCTATGACGCTAAGCATCGGGGATGCTGTACCCGAACGGGGTTCGGGGATTGAACTCGGAAATTGAGACCCGAGTGGCACGCGTAGCCTTGTGATTGTGACCTATTGGACGTCAGGGACGTCAGACATCAGGGATGTCGGGATTGGGGTGTATAGTGCAGCAACTAAAATTATGGTTATGGTTTTGCTATATGCCTTATGGTTCATATTATATGGTTTATGATTTTGGAATTATGGTGCACGCATATTTGGAAAACGGAGGGGTAAATTATATGTTTTACTTATCAAACGATTTCATAAACTTGTGTTTCGGTCCACTCACCCTTACTGTTTTGATAACCCCTCCAGGTCGGGAAACTGAGGTAGAGGAGGAACCAGAGGCTGAGGCATAGATCTACTTCTGCGTACCTGAACCCCTGCTGGGCGGTGTACCCGCAGGATTACTTTAGAGTCGTGCTCGTGATAGGACGTTAAAAAGACATTATTTTATATTATTTTATACCCTTTATACTTGATTTTTAGTATTAAAATATTAAATAAATTGATAAAATAAATTATTTTGTGATTTTTATGCTTAGATAAATAAAGTTTGTAATCTGGTGCATTTTGGCGAAAGAATCGTTTCGATCGGAATTATAGCGAATAAATTATGGACGAAATTCGATGAATTAATTAATTTAGTTAAATTAATTAATTTCTGCAGCCCAAAACCCAATTGTACAAACCAGCCCGCAAGCCCAAGGCGCGCAGCCCAGGCCCGCGTAACCAGCTGCCCAGCCCAAAATCCGCACGGCCCGCAGGCCCAGTCACGAGCAGCCCACACGGCCCAAACGCGCGCGGCCTGCTTCAGCTGTCCAGAAGGAGTTCGGCGCGCGCCTACCGAAGACAGCTTCTCCTTTCCAGCTCACGCCTGCCGACCGGCCGCCACCTTTCCAGCACAGCTTTGCCGACCAGCCGCCTCCTTTCCAGCTTGCAGCCACCGAAAATTCTTTCAGCAACAATTAAGTGGATTTTCTTGCTGTTTTTCAAGCTTTTTCCTTTGTTTTGTTTAATTTCTCTTCCCCAAAAACCACCCATACTCATCATTTCACTTTTGAATATTTTTATTATAATTTTTGTTTAGTTTTTATTTATTTTCTAGGGTTTAATTTGAGTTTTTCCCCTATAAATAGGAGTTGATTTCACTTGTTGAAATCACTTCCAAGTAGCACAAAATTGAGCTTCTTTTAGGAGAAATCTTGGCAAAATAGTTCCAATACAATTTTGAGAGTTCAAGTCCAAATTTCCTTGTTTAATCTTCTTCCATCTTCATAAGGTTCCAGCCGCTGTTCGGTGTTCCTTGTGAAAAACAATCCATTGTTCTCATCCAATCTGAAAAGTGTAACATTTGCTCTCCATTCTCTTAAACTTTCTTATTTGTTATTGGTTCTAATTATAATGCAATATATGTATTGGTTTCTCCTTCCTATCTTTTGTGAAAATTGAGTATAATCTCCATGTGTTTTACTTTCTAAAAATCATTTACTTCTTACATTTTAGAGCTTAAACTTCATTTCGAAACTAAATGTTGATCCGCTGTTCGGGGCATTTAGAGTAGATTTGGAGAGATTTAATGTATGACCGCTGTTCGGCGCATTAAATCACAAACTTAAGGTAATTATATTATAAGTAAAAATCCGCTGTTCGGTGCATTTATAATATGAATAATGTATGAAGAAATATGAGTTTGTGAAGGTATAATTTCGTGATTAATTCAAATATTTGCAATTGTAGTATGTTGTTGAAGTTTGTGTTTACGGGAAGTCTACTTTGTGCATAACTTAGAATAGAAATAGAATGAGTTTATCTATGCTTTTACTTATTTACATAATTACAAACCTCTTCAAAACCCCCCTTGTTTATTCTTTATTCTTTTATTCTTTATTCTTTTATTCTTTCATTCCTTTATTATTTAATTTATTGATTCTTTGATTAATTAATTCCTTTATTCTTTGATTAACTAAGTCCTTTATTCTTCTATTATTTCATTCTTTAATTCGTTAATTTATTAATTCTTTGTAATTCATTAATTTATTATTATCTTGTTCATCTATTCTTTAATTTATTAATTCTTTGATTGTTTAATTCTTTTATTATTTAATTCTCTAATTCATTATTCTTTTATTCATAATCCACTAACATATTATTAATGTTCCCTAATTTCCCCGGTTAAGAACGATCCCTATTTATCAATACTACATCTACACAAAAAGGGTTTAAATTGCATAACACTCGAATTGCATGTTTAATTTAATGCGTAGTTTGGGCGTAGTCAATTTTTGGCGCCGTTGCCGGGGAAATTGAAAATCATTTTAATTTGTTAGTGTATGTATATAAATTGTGCATATTATACTTGTTTATAAATTTTATTTTTGTTAATATTATATTTGTTTATAACATTTACTTACTTGTTTATATTTTATTTATCCATCTTATTATTGTTCTTATTATGTTTGTTTATAATGCTCATACTTTACTTTTTCTTAATTTCTAATTTATACTTGTTCATAAATGTTAATAATTTTTTTTTTTTTTTTATATATATTTGTTCATAATAAATTTGATACTTGTTCATAAATGCATATTTTATATGTTCACTTTTCTTTACTTTTACTTTTATTTATTCCATTATACTTTATTCCATTAACTTAATATTCACACTTTTTCTTTATTCCCTTAACTTAAAATTCACACTTTTTCTTTATTCCCTTAACTTTAATTATATTACATTAACTTTATTCCATTAACTTTCTTTTAATTTTATTACATAACCTTTATGTTCCACTAACTTTATGTTTACACTTATTTTATTTTTATGTAATCAATTATTTGTTTATGTCTTGTTAAACTTTAAATCTGAAATGAAAAAAAGAAAATTCGGAATAAATAAAAAAAAAATTTAAAAAAAAAAAATTTTTAAAAAAAAAATTAAAAAAAAAAATTATTAAAATTTTTTTTTTGAAACTTTATTCATCTTTGAATTTCCTAAAGTGTAAGTATTGTTTCCTATTAATTGTTTTAGAGTTGCATGAATCTCTTAGTCCCTTTTTCTTCAAAATCTTACTTTCGGGAACAGGTAGTGCCCCTCTTATTTACTTTCTCCTTAACCCTTCATGATGTGTGGATTTCATCACCACATACCATAGACTCGAATCTATGGACATGAGGTTGGGGCGGAGTTTGTAAACACTAGGGTTTGGTGATTCTCTACGTCATCATTTGGATTAATTATGGTGTCTAGGAGAGTTATGACTGGTGACAAGTTTTGGATTAAGAAAGGGAACACCAATGGAGTATATGCCAAGCTAGCCTCGGGGTGCTCTTAAAATTATCCTTGCTTCTCGCGTTACATCTATCTCAACTGGCCATGATTAATGTTGAATGGTGGAATGGTGGTTATCAGTACGCGCAGGCCGTACGCCCAGGAAAGTACTATGAGAAGCGGAAGGAGAAAGTTATTCATGACACTCTAAAACTCTATTTATTGCATTATTAGTTTGAATTTGGAACTTGTGCATTTTCTTTCCATTAACGTAACTTTTTGTTAATCCTGGTTTCCATTTATGTGATACTTTATGAAATCTCTACTATCTTACACTTATTATCTTTTCTTGTGTATACTTGCCTTCTAACTTAGAGTTTTGTTTTCATAGAGGTACGAACTTATGAATGCGTGCTCATCAATCTAAGCTTGATCGGCTGAGAAGACAACTTGACATCTCACCAAGCAACGCCACATTCAGAGACGCACTTAAGCAAACCAGTTCGTTCGAACCTCCATCCCCAATATTCGGTGAGTCCAAAAGCGAGAAGAGTAATTCAGAAGAAGAACAGATTTTCGGAACACCGATAACCATGGCACGAAACCTGAGTATCCGGGAGCAGACATGTGCAAACACAAATGGCACTACAGACTTCTGCATCCAGTATCCCGAGCCTCGAACCAACAAGAAAGATATTGAGCTTAAGAGTGGAGTTCTTCATCAACTACCCAAGTTCCGTGGAATCAGAAATGAAGATCCACACAAACACTTAACGGAGTTCCAATTCATCATTAGTAGTATGTGTCCGGATGATGCGGACTTGGAAATCATGAAGCTGAAAGCTTTCCCATTGTCCTTGGAAGAAAGAGCACGGGTATGGCTTTTAAGTCTCCCACCCAATCATATTGACTCTTGGGAGAAGTTGGTTCAGGAGTTTCTTACCAAGTACTTCCCTGCCTCAAAGATTACGGTCTTAAGAAAAGAGATCACTGGAATCAAGCAGAAAGAACATGATGAGAATTTCAGCCAGTACTATGAGAGGTTTAAGGAACTTTGTGCTTCATGCCCTACTCACGGGATCACAGAAGGCTATCTTTTAACCTACTTTTATGAAGGACTCAAAGGTTGGGATAGAGGACTGCTCGATGCTGCAGCTAATGGAAGTTTCTTAGCTCGGAGCCTAGTAGATGGTCGTGCACTACTTGAAAGCCGTGCACTCAATGATGCACAATACGAAGGTGCCGATCCCATTTCTAGAAAGGTACATGAGGTAAGTTCCCATGCTATAAATGATTCAAAGTTAGACAAAATCACCTCTATGCTTTCGAATATGCTTGAGCTAAAGAAACAGGTAGCTCCAGTTTGTTCCATATGCTCTCAAGGCCATCTTGAGGAACAATGTCCCTGCACTGCAAGGGAAGAAGACTCCGGAACTGAAATGGCACACGCCATTGGAGGCTATCAAGGAGGGCCAAGGACCCAAGGTTACAGTTGGAGAGATCCGAACAATGTCCTAAACCCTCAGCACATGTCGACCGGGCCAAACCGTGTCCCAGACCAGTTCCCAAGGCCCACATGGCAACCAAGGCCCACATGGCAACCAAGGCCTCCGGTCCCATTTTCTAACTTTTCTCATAATCATGCAAATAATCATACCTCTTCATCTTCTAATCCTGATTATGATAAAATGCTGGCTGCTCTTTCCCAAGGGCAGCAAACACTAATGGCGTCAACTCAGGCTCTTGTCACAGGTCAGCAAAATCAACAAAAAGACATCGCTGATCTCAAGGACCAAATGGGCAAGGTCGTGGACTTCATGGGTAAGATCCAAGCTAGCGGGGTGCTTCCACCTCAACCTACGCCCAACCCAAATGTAAGACCTGAAGCCAATGCAATCACCACTCGAAGTGGTAAAGTGCTCGGAGAAATAGAACCAGATCCAGCCGTTTCTGAGGCTGAAAAGCACAAGGTGGCAACTAAGACCACCATGACACAACCGCCAGTTCAACCTACCCACACACAAGGTAATAACCCAATCCCTTCAAGTTCGGTTGTTACTAATTCCCCGTTTGTGCATGCACCATTTCCAAGTAGGCTTGCCAAATCTAAGAAGAATGAATCCGATGAGGAAATCTTGGAGATCTTCAAAAGGGTGCAAATCAACATGCCCTTGATCGAGTGCATCAAACAGGTGCCGAAATACGCAAAATTTCTGAAAGAGTTATGCACTCCAAGGCGCCAGACGAGGGAGAAGGAGGTTGTGATGGTGAGTGAAACAGTTTCTGCTGTAATCCAGCGTCGGCTACCCCCAAAGTTGAAGGATCCAGGGAGTTTTTCTGTTCCCTGCGTGATTGGTAACAAGTCATTTGATAAAGTCATGCTAGACTTAGGAGCATCTATTAATGTTATGCCATATTCACTATATGTTGCCCTAGGTCTAGGTAAATTACAGCATGACGATATTATCATTCAGTTAGCCGATCGCTCTAATGTGTATCCTAAGGGATACGTAGAAGATGTTCTTGTGCAGGTTAACCAACTCATCTTCCCAGCTGACTTTTATGTCCTAGACATGGAGGATTCCCCTACGAATCAAGCTCCACTAATGCTGTTGGGAAGACCATTCATGAGAACTGCCAAGACAAAGATTGATGTGTTCAATGGAACATTAACTATGGAAGTAGACGGAGAGGAGATTGGCTTCAACATTTTTGATGCCATGAGGTACCCTAGTTCCGCAACTCATACTACTTTTTCTGTTGACGTGTACACTTCTCTCGCAGAGAAACATTTTGATTCAATTCGAGAAGACACACTCAACATGATAATCCAGAAAGGAGTTGGCCTAACGCAATCAGGGGACGCCTTGGTTGAGGATACGGATTACGAACTAGAACCTCGAATTTGGGATGAAGTCATGACCCTAAATGAGACCCCCAGAATGGTGAATCATCAGGTACCCTCGTCATTTCCAATTAGTACTAATGCCACTCCTCCTTCAGTGATTCAGGCCCCAGTTCTCGAGCTCAAAGTTTTGCCTGACCACCTGAAGTATGCCTATCTTGGCTCGGACGACACTCTGCCCGTCATAGTGTCTTCTGCACTAACCGAGTCACAGGAAGATAGACTGGTACAGGTCTTGACAAAGTACAAGACAGCCATTGGATGGACTCTGTCAGATATCAAGGGAATCAGCCCTACAACTTGTGTGCATCGAATCTTACTGGAAGATGATGCAAAACCCTCTCGCGAAGCCCAACGTCGCCTCCATCCTCCGATGATGGAAGTTGTGAAACAAGAGGTCATCAAACTCTTGGACTGTGGTGTCATCTACCCAATTTCAGACAGTAAATGGGTCTCACCAGTCCAAGTAGTCCCAAAGAAAAGTGGAGTCACAGTTGTTGCGAACAGTGAAGGAGAGCTAGTGCCCCAACGAACAGTGACCGGATACAGAGTCTGCATCGACTATCGACGCCTGAACAAAGCAACTAGGAAGGATCACTTTCCTTTGCCCTTCATTGATCAAATGCTTGAAAGGTTAGCAGGTCACTCCTATTATTGCTTTCTTGATGGTTATTCCGGGTACAATCAAATCTGTATCGCTCAAAATGACCAAGATAAAACGACTTTCACTTGTCCTTTTGGCACTTTTGCCTACCGAAGAATGCCTTTCGGTTTATGTAACGCCCCAGGTACTTTCCAAAGATGCATGCTTTCTATTTTCTCTGAATACGTCGAAAAAATAATTGAAGTATTTATGGACGATTTTAGTGTCTTTGGGGATAGTTTTGATGCATACTTAGAACACTTAGCACTTATCTTACAAAGGTGTGTCGAAACTAATCTGGTACTTAACTGGGAGAAATGCCATTTCATGGTTAGACAAGGGATAGTCTTGGGCCATATTGTCTCTGAAAGAGGAATTGAAGTCGATAAATCTAAAGTTGATACTGTGCGCCACTTACCCTCTCCCACTTCGGTGAGAGGAATCCGTTCATTTCTTGGTCACGCAGGATTTTACAGAAGATTTATCCAAGACTTCTCCCACATTGCAAGGCCCTTGTGCCGACTGCTTCAGAAAGAGACACCCTTCGTCTTTGATGCAGACTGTCAGGAAGCTTTTGAGAAGCTTAAAAATCTCTTAACCACTGCCCCCATTCTTTGTGCCCCTGATTGGTCCTTACCCTTTGAACTAATGTGCGATGCCTCTGATTATGCAGTTGGAGCCGTACTCGGACAAAGGCGGGATAAGAAGCCCTACGCCATCTACTATGCATCCAGAACCTTAAATGATGCCCAGATGAACTACACCACTACAGAAAAGGAGTTGCTTGCTGTTGTATTTGCTTTAGATAAATTTCGTTCTTATCTACTTCGAACTAAAGTCATTATTTACACTGATCATGCAGCACTGAAGTATCTCCTAGCCAAGAAGGAAGCGAAACCAAGACTGATCCGATGGATTCTTCTTCTTCAAGAGTTTGACATCGAGATTAAAGATAAGAAAGGCGTAGAGAACGTGGTGGCGGATCATTTGAGTCGCATTGCACATGAGCGAGATCCTGTGGCGATTCAAGAGATGTTTCCAGACGAACAACTCTTCAGAATCGAGGGAGGTACTCCTTGGTATGCTGATATTGTCAATTATTTAGTCACCAAGCAGTTGCCCACCACCCTCTCCCGTGCACAAAAAGATAAACTTAAGAAGCATGCTAGGCACTATATTTGGGATGAACCTTATTTGTGGAAACACTGTGCAGATTTATTGATTAGGAGATGTGTCCCTGATATTGAACATAGGTCAGTCCTAGAGTTCTGCCATAGCCATGCTTGTGGAGGCCACTTTGGATCTAGAAAAACTGCACTCAAAATCTTAGAATCTGGACTATATTGGCCCACACTTTTTAAAGATGCACATTCATTTTGCTTAGCCTGTGATAAATGTCAGAGATCAGGAAACTTAGGACGCAGGGATGAAATGCCACAACATTATGTTCTTACTGTTGAAATATTTGATGTTTGGGGTATCGATTTTATGGGTCCGTTTCCTCAATCTAATGGCTATCTCTATATCTTACTTGCCGTTGATTATGTATCAAAATGGGTGGAAGCTAAGGCCACCAGGACTAATGACTCTAAAACTGTTGCAGAATTCCTCAGAACTAACATTCTTTCCAGGTTTGGGATCCCGCGGGTCCTAATAAGTGATGGAGGAAGTCATTTCTGCAACAAGACCATTGAAGCTTTACTGAAACGGTATGGTGTCACTCATCGAGTATCTACACCTTACCATCCTCAAACGAGTGGAATGGCGGAAGTCAGTAATAGAGAAATCAAGAAGATACTAGAGCGAACTGTGGGTCCTAATCGAAAGGATTGGAGCCAACGGTTGGATGATGCACTTTGGGCATACAGGACGGCCTACAAAACACCTATAGGAATGTCTCCCTATAGGTTGGTGTACGGAAAAGCATGTCACCTTCCGGTGGAACTAGAGCATAAAGCATGGTGGGCCGTCAAAACGTTCAACATCAAGCTAGATGACGCCGGTCTGCATCGGAAGCTCCAGCTGAGTGAGCTTGAGGAAATAAGAAATGATGCATTTGAAAGCACTCTGATCTACAAGGAAAAGGCAAAGGCATTTCATGACAAACAGATCAGGAGTAAAGCATTTGGCATTGGCCAGAAAGTTTTGCTTTTCAACTCTCGGCTCAGACTCTTTCCTGGTAAGTTATGTTCTAGATGGGTAGGACCTTTTGTTATCACTAATATTTTTGCCCATGGAGCCATACAGATAAAACACGTTGGAACTGGAAAAGAGTTCAAGGTCAATGGCCATAGATTGAAGCCTTATATCGAGGCAATTGGCGAACACGATGTGGAGTCAGAAAGAGTGCTACGACGTCCCATCAGATGAACTAAATTTGGTCTAGGCTGGATGGACGTTAAACTTCAAGCGCTTGTTGGGAGGCAACCCAATGTGTTCGCGAGTGTGAAGGAGTCATCAACACAGATTTGCTTTCTTTCAACCCTTCACTCTCTTTTATGTTTTTCTTTCTTATTTCATTTTCTTAAATCATCTTCCTTACTTTGATTCTATGTTTAAATTACTTCGTATTTTCCTACATTGAGGACAATGTAGAATTTAAGTGTGGGGGAATGGTTTACAAATTTATTTGTGTTAATTTTCAATTGTTTCTTTCTTATTTGTGTTAATTTTCAATTGTTTTATTTCTTTCTTCAAAAAAAAAAAAAAAAAAAAAAAAAAAAAAAAATTTTGAGTCTTTTTGTTTTAAACGTAGCGTTTTTACGAGTCATCAAGTTGCCCTTTAACTTGTCAATGATATAAGTGAATGGAAATGATTATGTTATGGCCATAAAGATAATCACTACAACTTGAATTTGTTTGTTAATATTTTGTGATTAAGTGTTACTACTTGAAGATAATGCATGTAAATTGGTACATAAATAAGCATGATATGATAAGTATGAATCATTTGAACCTTATGTGAGCTTTAGAACTTATATACATCTTTGATGAGTGATTCATAAGTTCTTTGTTTAAATTGATATACATATGCCTCATAACTGCTTGCCATAGCTTTTATTGAACTCTAGAGCACTAGAACTTATTCTATGTGATTTTCAAAGCTTTTAAGTCAATAAATTCTCTGATTTTGGAAATGATTAAGGCATTAGGGTTAACACCACAAATTCAAACATCCATGTTCCCTATTTTGTGCGCACAAGTTGCGACCCCCTTAGTTTTACCCCTTTTGAGCCCACATTAAGCCTTTCTTTCCTCACCATGATTATCTAAACACTTGAGCTTAGTATAGACATCTTTTACCTTTGTTCCAAGGACTCGGTTGAAGACATAATGATTATGTAAAGAGAAAATGATGATGTTGAAAGACTTTTATGTGTATTTTGTGGATTTACTTACTCAAACATTGTTGTATTTTTGACACATGTTATTACCTTGATATATGAAAAAAAAAAAATAAAAAAAAAAAAAAAAAAGAGAAGAAAAAAAAAAAAAAAAAGAGAAAGATATATTTATCAAGGTAATAAGGTTTGATTATGAATATTTGAGTTAAGTCCTTTACATTTGTAAATCTGGCACAAAAAAATGAATTCGAGGCCCAACAAGATGAAATTAGGCCTATGTTCGAAGGGATGGATTACTGACATCATTGCACTAAGGTTGGGAAGTTATGATACGTTTTGGGAGTCTATTGAGTCTTGGAACGAATTTGAGCACCACTTGTCCTATATATTCCTTGCCTCTAAACTTAGCCCCATTACAACCTTCGTAAAGACCTTATGATCCTTAAGATGGTAAATTTTGATTAGTTGAGTCAATCACTTAAGTAAGCTTATGGTTTTGGTTCATTTGTGCAAGTATGTTTTGTTTTTTTGAGGTGTTTGTTTGAAATTTTGCAAAAGTACTTCATTTCGATTATGTGAGCATCTCTCACATACTTTGAGTGCAAACACAAACCCTCACAAAATTGAGTGAATTTATGAGTGCATATCCTTGTGAGTTGATTCATACTTGTCTTATTCATGCAGAGATCCATTTCACCATATTTACTCATTATCTTACTTGTCGAAACATTTTGTTACCATGTATTAACTCTTGAATTCCATTTGCTTAAATGTTTTAAGTGACAATCTTTTATGCCATGATTATAACAATGAAATTTGAGACAAATGGTTAAGGGTCTACTTGTTTTGAATTCGTAATTTGATTTTAGTATTTGCTAGGGACTAGCAAAGTTTAAGTGTGGGGGTATTTGATAGGACGTTAAAAAGACATTATTTTATATTATTTTATACCCTTTATACTTGATTTTTAGTATTAAAATATTAAATAAATTGATAAAATAAATTATTTTGTGATTTTTATGCTTAGATAAATAAAGTTTGTAATCTGGTGCATTTTGGCGAAAGAATCGTTTCGATCGGAATTATAGCGAATAAATTATGGACGAAATTCGATGAATTAATTAATTTAGTTAAATTAATTAATTTCTGCAGCCCAAAACCCAATTGTACAAACCAGCCCGCAAGCCCAAGGCGCGCAGCCCAGGCCCGCGTAACCAGCTGCCCAGCCCAAAATCCGCACGGCCCGCAGGCCCAGTCACGAGCAGCCCACACGGCCCAAACGCGCGCGGCCTGCTTCAGCTGTCCAGAAGGAGTTCGGCGCGCGCCTACCGAAGACAGCTTCTCCTTTCCAGCTCACGCCTGCCGACCGGCCGCCACCTTTCCAGCACAGCTTTGCCGACCAGCCGCCTCCTTTCCAGCTTGCAGCCACCGAAAATTCTTTCAGCAACAATTAAGTGGATTTTCTTGCTGTTTTTCAAGCTTTTTCCTTTGTTTTGTTTAATTTCTCTTCCCCAAAAACCACCCATACTCATCATTTCACTTTTGAATATTTTTATTATAATTTTTGTTTAGTTTTTATTTATTTTCTAGGGTTTAATTTGAGTTTTTCCCCTATAAATAGGAGTTGATTTCACTTGTTGAAATCACTTCCAAGTAGCACAAAATTGAGCTTCTTTTAGGAGAAATCTTGGCAAAATAGTTCCAATACAATTTTGAGAGTTCAAGTCCAAATTTCCTTGTTTAATCTTCTTCCATCTTCATAAGGTTCCAGCCGCTGTTCGGTGTTCCTTGTGAAAAACAATCCATTGTTCTCATCCAATCTGAAAAGTGTAACATTTGCTCTCCATTCTCTTAAACTTTCTTATTTGTTATTGGTTCTAATTATAATGCAATATATGTATTGGTTTCTCCTTCCTATCTTTTGTGAAAATTGAGTATAATCTCCATGTGTTTTACTTTCTAAAAATCATTTACTTCTTACATTTTAGAGCTTAAACTTCATTTCGAAACTAAATGTTGATCCGCTGTTCGGGGCATTTAGAGTAGATTTGGAGAGATTTAATGTATGACCGCTGTTCGGCGCATTAAATCACAAACTTAAGGTAATTATATTATAAGTAAAAATCCGCTGTTCGGTGCATTTATAATATGATTAATGTATGAGGAAATATGAGTTTGTGAAGGTATAATTTCGTGATTAATTCAAATATTTGCAATTGTAGTATGTTGTTGAAGTTTGTGTTTACGGGAAGTCTACTTTGTGCATAAGTTAGAATAGAAATAGAATGAGTTTATCTATGCTTTTACTTATTTACATAATTACAAACCTCTTCAAAACCCCCCTTGTTTATTCTTTATTCTTTTATTCTTTATTCTTTTATTCTTTCATTCCTTTATTATTTAATTTATTGATTCTTTGATTAATTAATTCCTTTATTCTTTGATTAACTAAGTCCTTTATTCTTCTATTATTTCATTCTTTAATTCGTTAATTTATTAATTCTTTGTAATTCATTAATTTATTATTATCTTGTTCATCTATTCTTTAATTTATTAATTCTTTGATTGTTTAATTCTTTTATTATTTAATTCTCTAATTCATTATTCTTTTATTCATAATCCACTAACATATTATTAATGTTCCCTAATTTCCCCGGTTAAGAACGATCCCTATTTATCAATACTACATCTACACAAAAAGGGTTTAAATTGCATAACACTCGAATTGCATGTTTAATTTAATGCGTAGTTTGGGCGTAGTCAGCTCGCAAATTTGTAATTTTGGATTATATCCCTTGTCTGACATTCGTTTAATTCGGATTTTATGTATGACTTTAATTTGGTTATTTATGCTTTTAAATGTTTTGAGGTTAAAATTGGTATGAATTATTGGGTGTCAGACGGGAGCAGGGCACGTCCCCTTGTGGTCCCTGTGGGATCGGGGCGGGTCCTGTCAGCTTGGTATCAGAGCACTAGGTTGTGGTCAGTACTAGGGTATTGGTCTGCATGCTAGACTAGCGATTAGTACTAGTTACTTTTCGACTTTTAAGAATATTGTTTTCTGATCTATGCCTCTTGACAGTTGGTTATGCCTCCTAGGAGAATTCCGCATACTCGAACGGACGAGGATCTAGAAAGAGAGATGGAATGCGCGAGCATCGAAAGGGCTCAACGTTTGGGAGCCACTCCTTTCTGCGGGGGATCAAACCCCGAGGATGCTCACGACTGGATCACCAAGTGGGAGAGGATCTTCTCGGTGATGCACTGCCCTCCGGGCGAACGAGTGACTCTGGCGGCCTTCTTACTGGAGGGAGGAGCCTACCAGTGGTGGCATGGACTCGAAATGTCCGGGTGGTCTGTCCATACCACTACCTGGGAAGCTTTTCGTTCCAGGTTTCTGGACCAGTACTACCCGCGATCCTTTCGCGCGGCGCGAGAGGCGGAATTCCTGCGGCTGGAGCAGGGTGACATGTCTGTTTCAGACTACGAACAAACATTCGGGAGACTTTCCCGGTTCGCTGCCTCATTCGTAAGCACGGAGGAGGACAAATGCCAGCGGTTTGAGCTTGGACTCCGAGGGGAGATCCGGGCCAGTGTGACTGCTACCACTCATGCTTCTCTGAGGGATATGGTCGACGCAGCGGTGCGTGTCGAGGCCAGTCTGGCGGCACACCAATCACGACAACCTTCGGGGGAGGGGCGACGTCAGGATCGCCCACATCATGGGCCATCAGGCCGGAAGAACAACAGGGGAGGGAGCTACAGAGGAGAACCCTCATCCTTCAAGGGTCGTGGCTGGTCGGGTCGACGTGGAGGCTCTCAGGGCAGAGGATCTGGACACAATTCTGGGCAGCACTCATCTTGGAGTGGTGCAACTGGTGGGCATTCGGGCAGGCCAAGGCCAGTAACTTGTTTTGCTTGCGGAGAGGAAGGCCACTATGCCTGCGATTGTCCGCAGTTGTCCAAAAACAACGACGCTGGGGGCTCGAGTGTGGTGCAGAGCACGGCGTCCCACACTAACGGAGGTCGCGGTCAGGGAGGTGACCGTGGTGCTGGACGTGGCGCGCGCGGGCGCGGACGGAACGGAGGGCCGAGGGCCCAAGTGTTTGCAATGACCCAGCAGCAGGCGAGGACTGCTCCAGGCGTGGTCACAGGTACACTACATATCCTTAATTTTCTTGTACGTGTATTAATGGATGCGGGGGCTACACATTCTTTTATTTCGAGGAGTTGTGCTGGTTTGCTTGATTGTGTGGTATCAGCCTTAGATTGCGAAATGGGTGTTGGCACCCCGATGGGTACCGTGTACCTTGTGAATCAGGTGATTCGGAGGTGCCCGGTAAGAATTGAGGATGTGGATTTACCAGCAGACTTAATTATTCTGGATATCCACGACTTCGATATAATCCTAGGGATGGATTGGCTGTCGGAGCACGGATCGCTCATCGACTGCTGTAGCAAGCAAGTAATTTTGCGGAGCCCGGGTTTGCCGGAAGTTATCTTTCAGGGGGAACGTGATGGTTCGCCTCCTGAAGTGATTTCGTCACTTACTGCTACCAAACTTCTACGGAAGGGATGCCAGGGTTATCTGGCGCATGTCGTGTCGGAACGGGTCGATACTCCGGTTATCGACGAAATACCGGTGGTCTGTGAGTTTCCGGACGTATTCCCGGAAGACTTACCTGGATTGCCACCATCGCGGGAGATTGAGTTTACTATTGAACTACTCCCGGGTACCCGACCTATATCCCAGGCACCATACCGGATGGCGCCGGCCGAGTTACGGGAACTCAAGACTCAATTGCAGGAGTTGGTAGATTTGGGATATGTCCGACCGAGCACTTCACCGTGGGGAGCACCGGTGTTGTTCGTGAAGAAGAAGGAAAGAAGTCTCCGTTTATGTATTGATTATCGACAACTCAACAAGGTGACATTGAGGAACCAGTATCCTCTACCCAGGATTGATGACCTTTTCGACCAGTTGCGGGGAGCTCAGTGCTTCTCGAAAATTGATTTGCGATCTGGGTATCACCAACTGAGGATTTCGGAGGAGGATATTCCGAAAACTGCTTTTCGAACCCGTTACGGGCACTACGAGTTCCTTGTTATGCCATTTGGTTTGACGAATGCTCCAGCAGCATTCATGGATCTGATGAACCGGGTCTTCCGACCCTACCTGGATAAGTTCGTGATTGTGTTCATCGATGATATTTTGGTATACTCGAGGAGTGCCCGTGCACATGAAGAACATCTACGGCTGGTCTTGGAGAAACTGAGACAAGAACAATTGTATGCCAAGCTGAGCAAGTGTCAGTTTTGGCTGAGCAGTATTGGTTTTCTGGGACACGTGATATCAACGGATGGGATTTGCGTGGATCCCCAGAAAACAGAAGCGGTGACCAACTGGGCTAGACCGACAATGGTGACCGAGGTGCGGAGTTTCGTCGGATTAGCAGGCTACTACCGGAGATTCGTGGAGGGTTTCTCCAAAATTGCTGCACCATTGACTCGTCTGACTCGGAAAGGAGTAAAGTTTATCTGGGACGAGCAGTGCGATCGGAGCTTTCAAGAGTTGAAGGATCGATTGACCACTGCACCTGTCCTTGCATTGCCGGACAACAGTGGAGAGTTTGTAGTTTTCAGTGATGCTTCACTGCAAGGTCTGGGCTGCGTGTTGATGCAAACTGGCAAGGTTATCGCCTATGCATCCCGGCAGCTGAAGACTCATGAGTTGAACTACCCTACCCATGATTTGGAGTTGGCGGCGGTGGTTCATGCTCTCAAGATCTGGAGACATTATCTGTTCGGCGCAACGTGTCGAATATACACCGATCACCAGAGTCTTAAATATTTATTCACTCAGAAGGAGCTCAACATGAGACAACGGAGATGGTTGGAGCTACTGAAGGACTATGACTGTACGATCGAGTACCATCCGGGTAAGGCCAATGTGGTGGCGGATGCACTCAGCAGGAAATCAGCAGGAACTATTGCACACCTTGGGGTGGTGTATCTTCCCTTGCTGGTGGAACTCCGGAAGGCGGGAGTTATTTTGGGTACTGACGAGCATGGAGCTTTGTTGGCCAGCTTCCATGTGCGACCAGTACTGATTGATCGGATCATTGAAGCACAACTGCAGGATCCGATACTCTGTATTTACAGAATTGAGGTCGATGCGGATGGGAGACAGGATTTTACCATCCGGGACGATGGAGCACTGGTGAAATTGGGCCGTTTGTGCGTACCTGCAGTGGCAGAGTTACGGGCCGAGATACTTGAAGAGGCCCACAGTTCGGCCTATGCTATGCATCCGGGAGGTACAAAGATGTACCGTACCCTCCGGAACCATTATTGGTGGCCAGGAATGAAGAAGGATATTGCTGAGTTCGTGAGCAAATGCTTAACCTGTCAGCAGGTTAAGGCGGAACGGCAGAGACCGTATGGGGCTATGCAGCCACTTCCGATTCCTGAGTGGAAGTGGGATCACATCACCATGGACTTCGTCTTTAAGTTACCGAGGACTCAGAGTGGAGTGGACGGAGTATGGGTGATCGTGGATCGGTTAACCAAATCAGCCCATTTTCTGCCAGTTCTGGAAACCTATAAACCTAACCGACTGGCTCAGCTGTTTGTGAAGGAAATCATACGACTTCATGGTACGCCGGAATCGATCGTGTTTGATCGTGATCCGCGTTTCACTTCCAGGTTCTGGCGGAGTTTGCAAGCTACTTTGGGAACAAACCTACGTTTCAGTACTGCTTTCCATCCACAGACCGATGGACAGTCTGAGAGAACCATTCAAACCCTGGAGGACATGATGAGGTCATGTGTACTACAGTTTCAAGACTCTTGGGATACTCATTTGCCATTGATGGAATTCGCTTACAACAACAGCTATCAGGCAAGCATCGGGATGGCACCTTACGAGGCACTGTATGGCCGACAGTGCAGGACACCTATCTGCTGGACGGAGGTAGGGGAGCGAGCGGCTGTAGGGCCGGAGATAATGGACTTAACCATGGAAACTGTTCGCGTGATCAAGGAAAGATTGAAGGTGGCACAGGATCGCCAGAAGAGTTATGCCGACCGACGGATTCGAGACTTGGAGTTTGAAGTGGGAGATTTTGTCTTCCTGAAGTTGTCTCCGTGGAAAGGGATTATCCGTTTTGGCCGACGGGGGAAACTGAGTCCGCGTTTTATCGGACCTTATGAGATTGTGGAGAGAATTGGCAGAGTTGCATACAGATTGGCACTACCCCCAGAACTATCAAGAGTTCACGATGTTTTCCACGTATCGATGTTGCGGATGTACGTACGTGATGCTTCTCATGTACTTAAGGAACAACCTGTCGAACTACGGGAGGATTTGAGCTTTGAAGAACAACCAGTACAGATCTTGGATCGGAAGGACAAGGTACTACGTCGAAAGACGATCCCTCTCGTGAAAATTCTCTGGAGAAACCAGGATGTGGAAGAAGCCACATGGGAGCCTGAGGCTCAGATGCGAGAACAATTTCCTCATTTGTTTCTTTGAAATTTCGGGACGAAATTTCTTAAGGGGGGAAGGTTGTAACACCCCGGAAATTCGAGGATTCTCATTTTGTAATTTAATGTGTGATTTGACGATTTTACCCTTGAGAATGGTATGGTCAAATTATTGACTTTTTGATTGATGAACTAAATGGACTTTAACCTATGACCGTGACGTAGTTCGGGACGTCACGAGTTCATAGACAGGTGGCACGTCCGATTCGGACGATCAGGGTGAAAGTTATGGCTATCGGAAGTTCAGGGGCATTACCGTAATTTGGACTCTCGGGGGAAAATGTTGACTTTTCTTTTGACAACTAATTTTCAGTTGACTCAAGGACCGTTGGGTAGGCCTCGACGTCCTGAGTCCGTAGACAGGCGGCACGCCGAAATCGGACTTCGTACGAGGAAGTTATGGTCAGAAACGTGAATTCGGGAAGTTCGTGTCTCGGTTTTCGTGTCGAATATTATATTCAGGAAATCTGGTTGGAGGACACCTGGTGAGTGACAAGTGTCACTCACCCATTGGCTAGATTGGATCAGATCCACTATTGGATTAATTAAACATTTGAACCAGCTTTAAATTTCAGCCTTTGGATTGAAAACCCCAGATCAGATCTCAGCCCTTGATCTAATCTGGAGATTCAATCTGAGCCATCCATTTCCTTCCCTCCATTTCTTTATAATTCATACCCGCAGAGCACTTTCAGCCATTTCGATCAAAGTATCCCAGCCAGCTACCCACTCATTGTGTCTGTGTGTTGCTGGACTCACGGGGAAGGACGGAGGCACGGCGGTGGACGGCGGCAGACGGCGGCGCGGAAGGAAGCAGGGGAAACCCGTGGCGGTTTCAACCCAGATTTCTGGTAAATCTTTTCCCACGTTTAAACTGGTCAGTGATCAATCCTAATCCACTCTAGGAACATCCAGGAACCTTCTGGAATCGATCTCGTGGCCGGTAGAGCTCAGGGAGGTAGCAAAACGGCGACGGGAGGCCAGGGCTGTTCTTCGAGGTAGGCCTTCGATTCAATCCGTTTTTCTCAATTTTAATTACGTGGAACTAATCTAGGATTTAAGGCGAGTAATTAGGAATTGAAAGGACTGAAAATGACCCAGAAATGAAGGAATGGCAACCGGGTCATGATCGCGGGTCTGATCGACCCGAGTTGCAGGAAAACGGGTCAACCCGTCTGAGGACAGTGGTGCTGACGTGGCACCCTGTCAGCCTGTCAGATGACGTGGACCAACCGTGAGCCGACACGTGTCACATGTCAGTGCACAGTCAGCACTGACATGTCAGTGACGTGGACCAGTCAGGGACTGCCACGTGTCACTGACATGTCAGTGACGTGGACCAGTGCCGTGCTGACACGTGGCACATGTCAGATCTGACACGTGGTCTGACAGATCAGTGAGGTGGACCAATTGGATGTTGACACGTGGCACCTGTCAGAGTCTGACACGTCAGACCTGACAGCTGTCAGATGACGTCAGCATGACGTCATGCTGACGTCAGCAGTGACGTCAGCGATGACGTCAGCAGGAACTGTTCCTGCGTTGACCGCCACGTTGACCGGCGCGTGGGGGCGCGTGTGAACAGTGTTTCTGGTGGGACCACCACCATTCTTTAGGTTTCGACGATCCGGATCCAATGGCGGTGGTTTCGGGTCGATCGGAGATCATTAAGTTGGTCAAAATAAGGTTTATTGCCTTGGGAAGCGCGTTCGGGCGGCTTTCCCGGGTCGGTTTCGACCTAGGCTTTCATGGTTGAATGTTGGGGGTTTAATTTGACCTTTACGAATGCTTGGATTTGACAGGGATTGTACATTTGTACCAGGACGAGGGTATACGTTCGGTTTCTAGCAGGATTGTACTGTGAGTGGGCCATTTTCTTAAACCCTTGTGTGCATAAATGTTTTCTGGTATTATTATACTTATTCACATGCTAAAACAATGATGGTTTTGATGATATGAAAAATATGGTTATGGCACGTTTCACGGTATTTGGGCTTGAGACCCGTCCGATGAAACTGAATGATTGGTTCGGATTCTACCTATGTATATATATGTTTGCATGTGGATATCAATAAAATGTATTTGTTACTGCACTGTATAGATCCTTCCATATTGTATTGTCTCCTCCGGATGAGGTACCCCGGAGAGGTCACGGACGTCTAGTACGTCCAGCGTCTATGACGCTAAGCATCGGGGATGCTGTACCCGAACGGGGTTCGGGGATTGAACTCGGAAATTGAGACCCGAGTGGCACGCGTAGCCTTGTGATTGTGACCTATTGGACGTCAGGGACGTCAGACATCAGGGATGTCGGGATTGGGGTGTATAGTGCAGCAACTAAAATTATGGTTATGGTTTTGCTATATGCCTTATGGTTCATATTATATGGTTTATGATTTTGGAATTATGGTGCACGCATATTTGGAAAACGGAGGGGTAAATTATATGTTTTACTTATCAAACGATTTCATAAACTTGTGTTTCGGTCCACTCACCCTTACTGTTTTGATAACCCCTCCAGGTCGGGAAACTGAGGTAGAGGAGGAACCAGAGGCTGAGGCATAGATCTACTTCTGCGTACCTGAACCCCTGCTGGGCGGTGTACCCGCAGGATTACTTTAGAGTCGTGCTCGCAAATTTGTAATTTTGGATTATATCCCTTGTCTGACATTCGTTTAATTCGGATTTTATGTATGACTTTAATTTGGTTATTTATGCTTTTAAATGTTTTGAGGTTAAAATTGGTATGAATTATTGGGTGTCAGACGGGAGCAGGGCACGTCCCCTTGTGGTCCCTGTGGGATCGGGGCGGGTCCTGTCATCCCGCACTAATCCCGGGGGGATTGGGATGGGTCCTGTCAACGTGGTATCAAAGCATAGTATTGCTCGTAGGATGCTTATCAGAGCATGTTTGCTCATGTTACTCTGAATTCCAGAGCGTGTTTTGCGTACTACTCCTTACGCAGGTCGAGGATGTGATATCTCAAGGGGCTGCAGTTCGTGGTCAACCTGATTGTTGGGGTGCCGGTACGATAGTTAGTAGGATTGGCATGCCTGGGTTCGGCATTTGAGGCTGGGGTTGCCATAGTTCTGTCAAGGTTGACAGTGTAGGACCCTACGGAAGGATTAACGTGTTCGTATTCTGGAGTGTGATCGTGAGACGGTTAGTTGGGATCATCTTCACGATGTCGTAGGATCGGTTCTGACGACTGATTCGATGTTGTGACCATTAGATGGTCAGATTATGTTGAGTTAAATGGATTTACTGCAGTCGGCAGTTAGCAGCCGGATTCGGAGAATCCTAGTTGATTGACGGTAGGATTGGATTGACGTCATTACGATGTCAAGAACGCGGGGTCGGTCAGATTGTTGATTTTACTGCTTTTCGCAGGTGGGTTCAGGGGAACTCTAGGTGTGATCGTGGAACCCTACCGTATGTGTATGGTTCGGAAATGGGAGTTGACTGGTGGTTTGACTTGGACGACTATTCGGATTTGGATTCGTTAGTCGGTCTAGTCATGTCAGCTTGTATTAGGACTGCACTTCGCAGTCAGGGTTGCACGTATCGGTTAGACCGAGTTGGTTGTCGTGCTACTTCAGTTGTGGGTTGGTGCAACTAAGGTCGCGGGTGACCTGGTAGACGACATTGGGTTAGTCGAGTTGCGACTGGTTAGAGTTTGGTGGGACAGGTTACCAGGGTTGGTACTTGTCGATGGAATCCCTGAGTAGGATACAGAGTAGTTAGTACGGGCGATTGATTCCGTTGGATACGGAGTCTGGATATAGCAATGTCTGGTAGTTAGGTCTGCACGAGTGTGGGGCAGGCGCTACTACCGAGAGTGGTTATAGTTACGATTGTTGGAGATCGGGGACGTTCGGGGAACGTTTTCCTTTTCTCGCATGAGTTGTCAGGGTGACTGTACCCAGAGTTGTCAGGTACGAGGGAGACAGAGTTTCTCCTATACGAGCAGAGGTACGCGATCGTCGCTTGGTATGAGCGGAGATCCAGGGTTTTCAGATTTGCACCCGGTGTGCCGATGCTGATACTGATACTGGTGATAGTGCGTTGGTGATGATACTAGTACTAGTGCTGGTACTGGTGCCGGTGATCGTGATGACGATGAGTGACGGATCGGGGTGTGACATCCGTCGTAATGGGCATATGTTCGGTATCTGTGGTTCAGGAGTGGATCTCAGATAGAGTTAAACTGGTTAGGGGACACGTGGTTGATGTCCGGGTATGTTGTTTCCAATCTGGTTGGAACTTCGAAATCGCGAGAAGTTGCGATTGAGGTGACGAGAGGAATGCGGGCTTTCCGCATCGGTAATGGGTATGTCGAAGTCATTTTGGGTGACTTCTCAGGTTCTACCATAATTGATGGTGGTAGATGACGTTGATGATATAGATGTTGTTGGTTGCCACTAGTACACTGATCGTGTATTGGTTGGTGGACCCGTGATTGTCTTGGGTCATCAGGTGGAGTGAGTATATCGAAGTTAGGTGACTGAAATTTCTCATTTCCTGCTTAGTGACGGACGATGTTAGGTTACATGACGTGGTGAGTGCAGCGAGTGTTGTTTACATTCACGTAGGATGGATTATTCGATCATTCTTGATTTTTCGTCGGTGGAATGACAAGGATCGATACGAGGTGAGTACCCACAGTCTCGGCGTGACTCGTCGTTGACTAATCTATTTAGATGTGGGAAAGGGTTGAGGACTTTGGACGTCGTGACGATCGGGGATCGTGACGTCTATGGTTGGTTGACGTAGTGTGGGATATGGATCGTGATTTGGATATCCCGATAGGTGGAGAGTTTATCACTCTTACCTGGATGTTGGAGTTGAGGATGATGGGACTGAACTTCTTTTCGAGGTAAATCCCATATGGCTTATTACTCGCCTGAGTAGTTGTCCGATGAGTAGGTGTCTGACGAGGTCGGATTTTGTCTGACCTAGTGTTGTGTTGATGTTGGGATTGACTTCCCTATGAAGTCAATCGATCGTATTGTGGTAATCGTTTGAACAGGTATCCGATAGGTTCGGATATGGTGCGTCTTGGTAGACGAGAACGAGATATTTCAGGTTTTGGAATCAGATTTCTGGATGACGATTCAGGATTTGATTTTGGAACTTGAAAAAGGATTTCTAGATTTGGGTTTTGGAATCGGATTCTGGGTGACGATTCAGGATTTGATTCTAGAGCTTGACTGTAGATTTTCTTTTTATGGATTTGGGTTCGGAATAGTTATTCCAAATGCTAGCTTACGGAATAATGATTTCGGATTCGGATTTGAACATGATTATGGATATGATTTCTGGGTTTGGATTCGGGATTTCTTACGAAATTGCGGATTCGGATTCGGATTTGGAAATAGATAATGGGTTGGAGTTTCGATTTGTCTAGATCGGACAGATGGACTCCATAATTGAAACGTGATTGACTACAACCTAGGTGGTTGTAGGCTGATTGATGGGTAGTTGTACGTACCTTGTACGTTGTTCAAGGTACGATACTAGGCAGACTTGTCGTGCCTGGTGACGGTATATACGAGATACCGGTGGTACGTTGGAGAGCGTGTTGGTAGTCGGCTTGGTTCCGATACCATTGGATTAGTCGGGGTCGTGGACTGGACATTGGATACTGTGCATTGGGTCATAGTGGTTCTGATGAGTCTAATGACACACAGGTCGAGTGAAATGCTTGTGGTTAGTGTAACCACGAGTATGTGTCATATCAGTTGCGATTGACGACTGTCAAGTGGTGACAATTTGTCGGAGGTGTCATCGTGGATCGGTTAGTGAGTTTTGGTGACTCCCAGTGGGAGTAGATGTCAGGATAGTTAGTGGTTGAGCACGGAACCGTCTAGTTGGTTGTGTCAGCGAAACGGTAGATCTGATAAGTGGGATCAGTTCGGAGCGTACGACTTTTGTCATTCGACGTGGTCGAATGTAGTCGATACGACGAGAGCGTTAGTGGTACGTCTAGTTACAAACGAGGTTTATGTTGACTAGTGGGTGTACTAGGGTACACGTGTTTTGCGGTCGATTCTACTTTCCACGAGGTGGTTGTGGAATCAGGATAGTGGAGTTTCAAGAACGAAACTAATTAAGGAGGGAAGAACGGTTAGATTAGGTCGGTTGGAATTTCGAGGACGAAATTAATTAAGGAGGGAAGGTTGTAACGACCCGTCCCAAATTTCATGGTTAGATTAGTGACTAATCATGATTAGTGA
Source organism: Prinsepia uniflora (assembly GCA_032719365.1). NCBI lineage: Eukaryota > Viridiplantae > Streptophyta > Magnoliopsida > Rosales > Rosaceae > Prinsepia > Prinsepia uniflora. The sequence continues at coordinate 77,488,192 of CM064868.1, read as the reverse complement.
GGCTAATCCGTGATTAGTAGAGCGAAATCGGACGAGCGGTGCGAAATGACCGTTTTGCCCCTGATGGTGGCAAAACGTTGACTTTTTAATCAGGCGGTCAAATGGACTTTGACCGATGACCGTGACGTAGTTCGTGACGTCACGAGTTCATAGACAGGTGGCACGTTCAATTCCGACGTTCGAGGAGGAAGTTATGACGTTCGGAAGTTTAGGGGCATTTTGGTAATTTAGGTTAAATGGGGTCAAATGTTGACTTTTTGACCGGGAGGTCCGATGGCCGAGGGCCGAAGACCGTTACGTAGATAAGGACGATACGAATCCATAGACTGGCGGCACACTGAAATCGGACTTCGAACGGGAGAGTTATGGGTCACGGAAGTTCGATTTCACTATGCACGAACTTCGAGACGGGGACGTTTCGGCGAAATCTGATTGGGTGGATATTTTGGTGGGCCCCATGGATGAGTGACAAGTGTCACTCATCCCATTACTTTGATCCCCCAAAATGTGGATCTAAATAATTAAATATTATTATTTTAATTATTTTATAATTTAACCTAACAACTATTAATCCTAACCATCCATTTCAACCCTACCTTTTAATCCTCACCATCAATCTCTCCTTCTCTCATCAGCCATCTCCTTCATCTTTGTTCATCCTTCCACCCGAAACCCCATAACACCATTTTCTCCATTTTCTTCCTTTTCCTTCAAAAACCAAAACACACAATCACACTTCACCATTCATCACTTGTATGAGCGGGGAATGACCGTGGGGGAAGGGTGAAGGGCTGAGGACGGAAAGGGTGGACGGTGGCCCACGGTGGAGGACATGGCGGAGGAGAACCCGTGAGGTAAGGAAATTTCAAAAATTCGAAATTGGGTTTTAATGGGTTTTACTCGATTCCATTAATTGGGTGAGGTTCCTAGGACTCCCAGGAAATGAATGGGATTGATTTCGAGGCATTAGACGGCCTGGAACAGCCGTGAACGGCGGGAGAAGTCACGGCCGCCATGGCCAAGCTCGAAGGTATGGTTTTTGATGTTTTCCTTCCATTTTAATGTCATAGGACTGTAGGTTAGGATTAGAGGATGAAAATGGGACAAACGGGAACGGTTTTGGTGGCCGGACGGCGGAGAACCGGCCGGGTCAAGCCGCGGGTCACGGCGACCCGGTTGCAGACATTCGGGTCGACCCGCGAGGAGGCAGGGATGACTGATGACGTCATCCTGATGACGTCATCATGTCAGGGATGACGTCATCATGTCAGATCTGACAATGTCAGACTGACATGTCAGACAGTGGGCCAATGGGAGCGTGACACGTGTCACTGTCAAGGGCTGTCAGTGATGACGTCATGCTGACGTCAGCGATGACGTCAGCAGGTACTGTAGCAGGCGCGTGAAGCCCACGCGCAGCCACTTCAGGCGGCGCGTGAGGGCGCGTGGCAGGGAATCTGGGGAAGGTTCCAACATACGAAATCATCTATTCGATGTAACGAACATTTTGGGACTGGTTTCGTGTCGATCGGACACCGTCTCGATATGTTTCGGAGCATCGGAAGGTTTAGGTTCGGGATTAAAAATAGTTAAAAATACGGGAAAATTACGGGGCTTTGGTAGGAGGTTAATTAAGTAGTTAGTAACCTTCTATTACGATTTGGACAGGTTTGGGAGTCCCGGTGACAGTGATCGGCTCGGGGAGCCGTATGGCACGCAAATCGAGGCGGTAGCTCGGACGGTCTGTGAGTGGACCTTGTTTTCTAAATTGGTGCATGCATAAATTTTTATTATATGTTTTATTACTTGTTTGATGATGCCATGGGTGCATTTGTATGTGGTTACGTATAAGCACGTATTTCGAGGTTTCGGCCTTACACGGTGCTTATACGGGTCTGTATTTCTTTATTGATTTAAATGAACTGAATTTGGATTTCAAAATGATAAACTCGGGTATGAGACCCATTTGGTTTTGTCTCGGGCATATGACCTCAGGTTCCGGCCACGGTGCCCAGTTGGTGTCCTATGTTCGGGTACGAGACCCAGTCACTTTACGGTTTTGATTTCAGGTCAGGGAACCTTAAATGGATTTCCCGGTTCATGACGGTTTATGGGAACCGGCATGAACTCTTAATATGGTATCATGGTTCATGACGGTTTATGGGAACCGGCATGAACCCTTGTTGGTTATTACGGTACATGACGGTTTATGGGAACCGGCATGTTACCTGGTTATGTTATTACAGTACATGACGGTTTACGGGAACCGGCATGTTACCTAATTATGGATATTATGGATCATGACGGTTTAGGGGAACCGGTCATGAATGTTTATGTTATGTATATATATGTTCGTCTACCTTCCTTTACTTCTATTATCTCCTCCGGGGAGGGTCGTTGGCCTGGGTGGACCCCGGAGTAGTCACGGAGCACCGACTGAGTGGAGTCACCCCCCAGTTGGGTTCCTTACTCTCAGGAAGGCTATGGTTACTATTACCTCGGGTAGGGTCAGTGGTCTGCGGACATTGACCTTGACTTTGAGATGACTCGGATTGAGACCCGGGTAGCGCGCGCGTGGCTTTGGATACCGTGACAGGATTGGTTGTGTGACTTATATATATGTATGTGATGGATATATGATATATGATATGTGGTGTGTACAGGTGTGCACAGGATTTGGGCAGTGGCCCGTATGGTCGTTTTTATTGTGGTCCTTTCGACCTTAGTTTATATCTGCTTTGGGCTTAGTCCCACATATGGTTGTTTTGGATAAATGGTTTTCGAATGCATGCATGCTTTTTAGTGGAGGGTACAAATGTCTTCCTTATTAAATGTTTTTATAAACTCTTTGTTTTGTCCACTCACAGTTTTTAATGTTTTGACTGCCCTTCAGGTTGACATCGAATGTGGACTGTAGCAGAGACCGAGATATCACATGCCTCCTCCGGATCCTGGCGTACTCTGATAGCCCGGGAGGGCAAAGGACGAAAATATCCCTTGTCTGACACTTCGTGTCAGACGGGAGCAGGGTCATCCTGCACTAATCCCGGGGGGATTGGGATGGGTCCTGTCAAAGAACGTCAAACATCAGGTGATGTCGGGATTGGAGTGTATAGTGCAGCAACTAAAATTATACTTATGGTTTTATTACATGCCTTATGGTTCATATTATATGGTTTATGATTTTAAATAATGATGCATGCATGTTTGGAAAACGGAGGGGTAAATTATATGTTTTACTTATCAAATGGTTTTATAAACTTGAGTTTTGGTCCACTCACCCTTATTGTTTTTGGTAACCCCTCCAGGTCGTGATACTGAGGTAGAGGAGGAAACTGAGGCTGAGGCATAGATCTACTTCTGCGTACCTGAACCCCTGTTGGGTGGTTTGCCCGCAGGTTTTATTTTAGAGTCGTGCTCGCAACTTGTAATTTCGAATTTCATCCCTTGTCTGACATCTGTTTAATTCGGATTTGATGTATGACTTTAATTTGGTTATTTATGCATTTGATATTTTGAGGTTAAAATTGGTATGAATTATTGGGTGTCAGACGGGAGCAGGGCACGTCCCCTTGTGGTCCCCGTGGGATCGGGGCGGGTCCTGTCAGCTGAGACCCTGTGTCGATATATGATTTGGTTTTTAATGCAACTGTTTTTCACTGGTTTTTGTGATGATAATATGTTGCGGATATTTAGGGCTTTCGGGAGAAAATATGTTTTTTCACCGGAGTGCACCCTGGAGATAACGCTCGCCTTCGGGATGGAAGTGTTTATCCCGAAGAGGTCACGTAGCACGATCTTTGTCTTGCAGCCCAGGGGAGGCTTGACTCAGATCAGATGTGCTGGATTATATGGATCGGTAAGTGATGTGTTCACGAGATCCGGATCGTCGGCTGGTGAGGTTTTTCCCAGCGACGGATTGCTGACTGATGATGTGTTCACAGCAGCGGATGCTCGGATTTTGAGCGGTCCTTGAGCTTATTGATATGCACGCGTTGCAGGGATAAACGTGACTCTAAGTAACAGGATATGGAAATAAGTCCCGTGGATTATGAAAAATGATTTTGAGGAAACCGTGGTTTAGCGGTTAAAATGATTTAAAGAAACTGTGAACTTTTTGAGATGTTAAACTGATTTGGTGAACATGAGTTTTTGTGGACCATGGGAAAATATGTTTTGATTTTATCGGTCCACTGTTCATATTTGAATGATTTCATACTATTACTCATGTTTTACGATATGCATGCAAGTTTGTGAAAACTGGAGGGTAAGAATGTATTTTGGTAAATGTTTTTATAAGAGGTCATTTTTGTCCACTCACACCTTTTCTGTTTTGTTAACCCTTCAGGTCGTGGCGCGTTGATCGAGGCTATTCCAGAGGTGGAGGTATGTGCGGGCACAGGCGAAAAAATTCCCTTGTCTGGCAGGTACTGAAGGATAGTTTCGGACTTTCGGTTGACTTGTCAGACGGGAGCAGGACCGGGTGCGGTTTTTGACGTCCAGTTGGGACGGGTCCTGTCATAAGTAGTGCTATTTAATTATTGTGATTGATATTTGAGTACTGATTACTAGTACTGTTGATGATGGTCATATGATGGTTGTGTCCAAATGGTTTTCATGTGATCTGGCTCGAGGGCCGGTTGTTCATGTGTTTTGTTCTATGCATGCATATTTTATAACTGCAGGAAAAAATTATTCGTTTTTAAAATGCATTTTCAAACGATGTTATTTTTATTCACTCACACTTTTGATGTTTTTTATGATCCTCTAAACCGTGGTACGAAGATCAGGGCTGATCGTGAAGCGGAGACATGAGTAGGAATCACTACAGTCATCCCTTGTCTCACATGTGCTGAGTCTGTTTTTGAAACTTCAGTTAACTTGTCAGATGAGAACAGGACTTGACACAGTTATCCAAATCCTTTGGGACGGATCATGTCAATTCGGATATGAAGACACCTCATTTGTAGTATGTACCAAAAATAAAATAAAAATAAAGGCGAAGGAACCTACCCTAATTTTTAATACATTTTAATAAACAATGTCAAATTCATATGCTTATAGAGCAGAACAAGTAAAGGAAATTACAGCATAAATTTGTACTTGATCTCTTATTAATATCAGAAACAAGGCAGCCACGAAACTTTCCTTCCCACGTGCTTCAACACCAACTTGCTATCAACATATTCTCTTAATTTCGTACCCTAATAATTTTGAGCTGCTAGAGAATCAATTAATTACGTATATTAAGCAAACATTTTCACGTTAACACATAATTAGAGTATATATTAAACTTTAACTTAAGTGTAACTCTATTATCATATTAAACCATCATTCAACTTTAAACTTAGACTAAAATTGTTCAAGATTCTGTTTAAAACCCTAATTCTTGAGTTTAAGCAGCTAGATAATCAATTAATAACGTATATCAAATTCACAAATCAAATTTATTAGACACGAAATTAGAGAACTTTCATATTGAAAATCTTTGTAATTCGGGTATTATATTAGTTAACTACTGAAATTTGAATGCTAAACGTACTTAAAATCGGTCGGTTGGAGAATTATTGAACCATGCTCACCCAACAATGTACTTTACCTTTTACCAAATTTGATTCAAATTTTTTTATATTTGAGAATAAATTTGATTCAATTTTTTTTATATATATTTGAGAATGTAGGGTACTTCATGATATGTGACTGCCTAGCTAACCTTCATGGTAAGTGGTAATTAGTCACATACTAATTAGAAGAGATTGTCTCTTGAATTCTTCTTTTGGGTTTTGGGTGGAGATCTTTAAGGAGAAAACCCTAAATCACAATATATATATATATATATTCACATTTAATAGTCTCTTAGAATAATTACATATATTTTACTATTTGTATGTTTATACTGAGTTTTAAAATTATATTTAATTTTTTAAATAATACATTTTAGTATTTTGAATTATTTAAAATATAATAATGTAATTTTACCGTTAATTATTTTGTTAAAACCAATATGATTGTTAAGATTATATAAAAAATGCAATTAAAAAAATGGATTAATGTATACATAAGCAGGTGCGAAGAGACTTTGTTCAAAGAATTTATAAATTTAGATCTTCTAACTAAGGTTTTGAATTTATTTTTCCTTTACCGACATGTATAAGGTATTTCGACCCCAAAAAAAAAAAAAAAAAAAAAAGGGTATAAGGTATTCGAGTTAGTTGGCTACTATAGCATTGACTTTACAACTATAATTCCTAACTGAAATTATCAAACTGTTTTCCATTTTTTAGTGAGTTTTTTTTTTTTTAAAGAAGAATATTTTATTAAACAAGTAAAATGAAATACACAAAAATATATGTATTAATGTAGCCTCGATAAAATTTTATAAATTTGGACAAAAAATATTTGAACAATTAGTGGGAAAGTCATGGAAATAAATATAGAAATATATACACACGATATACAAATACCATACATATAATACAACAATAACTCCATCTTCATTACAAATCCAGATTCCAGAACCCACATATGTGGGACCCACTCCACTCCATCCTACAAATTTACCACCCTCTCCTCTAGGATGGAGTCATATTACTTGAAAGCCTTCTTCTTCACCGAATACAACTAGGCCTCATAATAACGCTTACATAATATATCTGATTTGATGATGACAGGTGATTAACCAAAACAGAAGGCAAAACAAAACAAAAAGAACACTGTTCTTTTCCTCTCCACTCATTGAGACCATCCAACAAACACCTTCACCATGACAATAACAATCCAACAAAGAACAGACCAATCACAGACTTTGGGGCCATGATCATGGCTTCTGATGATGATGATGATTATGATTAATTAATTAATTAATTTGTTTATGATTAATTAATTAATATTGATGAAGCATGTCTGCGGTGGCCATGATTGGTTGATTAACATAAAGCAAGTTCCATGGGTTGATGAAATTGTGCTGATCGGCTTGGATTAGGGGTTGCTGTCGTTGTTCTTCAAGTACCCCATTGTTGGTGGTGTTGATGTAATTAAGGATGTCGTTGAGCGACTCGAGCCGCTGGCTGAGCTCTGCCATCTGCGCCTTCAAAACCGAGTTCTCCGCCTCCACATTCATCAAGTGTTGGCTGGTGATGTTGACGCTGGTCAGGATTTGATTGTTCTCCTTCCTCAGCTGGGTCACCTGACCCGCCAGATCATCCAAGAGCTGTTGCTTCCTCATCCTCGACCGCCGGGCCGATTCCCGGTTCGATTGCATCCTCTTCCGCTTCCTCTGATCCATCAGATTGATCTGCAATTCCCCTTCCGACCCAGAATTCTGAAGTTGGGTTGAGGAGGAATTCCCACTAGACGATGCCATAGATACAGAAATATATAATAATATAATATAATTTTATATTCACACCCAAGAGAGTGATAAATAAACTACACCGACAATTATATATATATATATATATATATATATTTTAGATATAACTAAGGCTGTCGTTAGTTGAGAGAGCTGATTTATGAAAACACATAAAACCAGTAGAGGAAGACGACGGAGAAAGATTGAACAAGGTGGGTCCGGCGCCGGAGGGAGGAATCGACCGTGAACCCGGAACGGAGGATTTCACTGAGAACTGGAGACATGAATTTCAAACATTAAGAACAAGATGTTCTGCATCAAGTTTAATTTGCAGTGTTCTTCAGGACAGAGAAATCAAACTCAGCCAGGAATTCAATTTGGGGTTTTTTTTGCACAAAGTACAAAATACCCCAGATTCAACCCAGAAATCAAACCCCAGATTCAACAAGGTGAAGAGAAAAACCAAATCAGGGCTGAATTTGGTGACACCAAACTAAAAGAGCAAGAGGCTCAAACAGAGGCTTAAGAGAGAGAGCGGGAGAGAGAGAGAAAGCAAAGGCTCTTTGGCCAGAGATCTATTAATTCAAGCTACACAGGAGGAAGCAAGACGAAGAGGAAGAGGTTTGTGATAGTATGAAGGGCCTAATTTATAGAAGGAACTGGGGCTGGGGATGAAAATGAAATAAAATAAAGTATTGAATTTTAAAATGAAAAATGAAAAAAGGTTAAAAATTAAAGGGCTTTGGAATCTCCTCGAAGCTAAAAGAAATGAGGACGGATCAAATATTTTTATCTATATTCAATATAAATTTTATAATTTACGCAATTTATACAATTAATAACATTTAAAGATTAATTTTTATATTCCAAATGTTTATGCAATTCCTTTTTAAATTATTACAATGACTAAATCAAAACAAAATTAATGAACAAGTATAAATAGAAAATTGCAGAAAGAGAAAATTGAGTCTAAAAAAGTATATTTTATTATTTTTAATTTTTAATTAATTAATATATTAATACAGTGTAATAAATATAATATATAAAAAAATGTAATTATAAATACATATTAAAAAATTATAGTAATAAAATCCGGTCAAATAATGTCTTGAAATAAGGGAAGTTGGTTGGGGAAGGCGTTAATTAGGCATGCATGGGGAAGGCTTTAATTTCTACAACCGTCCGGTTTTCCAGCTGGTGAGCAAATTATAAATTTTTAGTTACTGTCCTTTCTGTGTTTTTTCCCCTTCCTTTTTTTACCTCTTTCACGGTTTCACCGCCAATTACCTAATTTAACCGCTTCGGTGCAGCTAGTGACTGTGACAAGTTTGGGATATATTTTTAAGGCTTTTTAACCATAATGCAAGCTCGGCTATCAGTTTTATTTCAAAATGCACCGTGAATCTATTTTTATGTTATAATACATTCCGAATTCTTATTGTTATTCTAATATGGTCTTTTTCTGACTGAGGGGGTTAAAATGAAGGTTATATTGATCATTTTATATAGCTATCTAAAAATTAAGTTTTAAACTGATGTAAATAGTGATTTAGAGAACAACGTACAAATTTGTAGATCCATATATGGGTATGGGAGATGCAATTCTCCATCTTCAAAACCCTTATTTCATTCAATTATATTACAGACAAACCCTTATTTCATTGAATTATATTGCTAATTTTAGAATGGTGAGTTGCCCACTTTGAATTTATTTGATTTATGACTTGGATTTGGTGATATGTTCAAAGATTAGAAGAGCGGATGGTTGAATAAATTTTATTAAATCTTCTTCATAATTTGTCAGATATTTTTTAAGGATAAATCTTTGTTGTGCTTATCAGTCTTCTTAGGATTTCTGGGTTGAGTTCCTCTGCATATTTTGTAATCTTGTCCATAGAATTAATAATTCTTAAGCTCTGTCCATTCGTTGTTTGAGGATAATTGAGTGGCCAGATTGAATTACTACATTTCACACAAGAATCGTATAAAAATTAGACAATCACCCAATAGAATTTTTTTTCTTCACAATTGATAAAAGATTAAAGAACTTCTGGCTTGACAATAACCCAATACAAAATTAAACAATTACGCATGGAACCGACCGATAGGCCCCACACTACTCTCCTGCTTGGAGCTTGTCGCAGCAAGTATTGACATCGTTTCCAAATATGGAGACGAGGCCCATGTCAGTGATAATGACTCGATATTTGGGGTTCTTCTCGCGCTGTGGGGGGAAGACGGCGAGGGCAGAAGAAGCATAGATGAATGAGATCTTTTTAGAAGCAGTGGATTTGGTAGTAACATTGGAGAAATGCGAGATCCGCTTTCGAATCAGGCCTAAGGAAACGAGTCAGAGCCTAAGATTTTGAGGATTGAATGGCATGCATGACGATTTGAGTGACGTGAGGGAGTGGTGGCGACACCAAAGATGCTCAAGGGAGAGCGATTGTGGTGGAATGGCAAGTGAAGGACCGGTTGTAGTGTTAAATTTCATCCAAACGGGCATTGCAATTCATGTGAAAAGAAACAAAAGAGTTTAAGCAATTCTTAACCATTTTGATTTGATCCTGTGGCTAATATTGTGAGGTCCGGACCATCCGAAACTTCTCAAATTCGGAGAGAATCCTTTCTCACGGTTTAAAATGCCTAGCTGATGTGGAGGCCACATCATTTAAAATTTACTTTTTAGATGCTTAGCTGTACAAAATTACCAATATAACCCTCACTTTTTCCCCTCAGTCGGAAAAAGACTATATTTGAATGACAATAAGAGTTCATGATGCATTTTGACACAAAAATAAGTTCAGAGTGCATTTTGAGATAAAAATAGTAATGGAGGGTATATTATGGGTAAAAAAGCCTTTTTTTAATGGTCGCAAATGGGCACCTGAACGAAGCAGAGGAATCTCAAGAATGGAGGTGGCATAGAAGTAGTAGATTGAGGGTAGTTTGATCATTTCAAAATATTGTTGCTGTTTTAAGGAGGCAACTCTATATGACACGATACTATACGATTCAAGCGTATATCGATTGAATATATAAAGAGCATTAACAAGCGAAAAAGAAGGCAAAGGAGAATATTTTGGAAAGACAACGAAAAATAAAAGTTTATACCTCTAAATACGAAATCTGACGAAATTAGAGTTTTGGTGCTTCATGCATAAGTCCAAAATATGAAATTCGCCAATCGCCTTCATCGACGACGTGAGTGTTACCAAAGCCACATATATATACTTGGATGTTTGTGGAAAAAATCAACACGAAGTTGAGCTCGTTCGATTTCCTCTCTCTTTGCTCTGGAATCGGGAAGGAGAATGTCACTACGGGAAAATAGAATGAGACTCGTTCTTTGAAGGTCCAATTAATTAAGCCCGAAAGTCAAATCATATTTTTGGAACTATGTCTCGATCATTCATTCACACTAATTTACGTAAGTTTTTTCATATCAAAGCCGCCACGCATAAGGAATCAACAATTATGTATTAAATTCGATATTTACGGGAATTGAATTTCAGCCTTCTTAAATACTAATACAAATATAATACCACTAGATTATAGTGCTAATCGTTATTAATTACTTCACTGAGCCTTAACAAACCAAATTAAGCTAGCTAGTAAGATATTTAATTAACATGTAAATTATTTAATTGGCTTCAAATTGGTTACTTCAAAGCTCAATCACAATCTTAAGAAAAAAGAAAGCACTTTATGCTGATAAATAACAATAAGGTATAGGACTTCCCTAATTCGTTGACTATAGTTAATTAGCTAAAATATACGTGTCTTTTTCCGTATGTATTTAAATTTACAATTTACAAATTCAGTAATTTAAATAAAATATAAATTGTGAAGAATAAAAAGTTAAATTATTTGCACATTTATTCCAGGTGGCAAGGGCATAATTGGAGCCGCCCATTTAATTAGAAAAAAAAAAAGGAATAATGGTCGGTTCATTGTTTTATATTCTTTTTGAAATTTAGATCCTTCCGCTGCGGAATTTTCTTGTTATCTGTAAATATTTTTTTTATGTTTTAACAAAAAAAAAACGTACAACATTCGTCAATAATCTTCGTGTTTTGACTTTGTTTCATTCCCTTGATTGGTAACCAAATCTGGAATTTTATCATACAACAATGGAGGTTGTGGTGATTACGAATGAAACTATAGGTAGGAGTTGGAAAATGGCATAGAATATTGTTCTTGCATGTTAATTTACTTTTGCTAATTATGTTGTTAAGTCTCCTAAGGATGACCCACCTATCAAGCCACAATCACGTAGCTAGGTGGGTCGCCTATACCATCATTCAAGAAATTGAGATGAATCTTCACTTCTCTTAGTGTGTGAGGCAATGTCTCACGTCAACAAAAAAAAAAATCAATTTGTGCTTTAAATTGAGTACCTTTTCTATTGTTAATTGATTTTAGGTTGCAATCTCAATTTTTATATAGTATCAGAGCAGGTTGTTTCACTTATGGAAAGTCCAAAAAAGGCGCCATGTACTACACGTTATTCATTCATATTGCTACTATAAGGCAATGTTCCACATCAGAAAAACACAACTTCAATTTGTGTCTTCAATAAGTTTGTGCTACTTTCCCATTGACAATCGGCTTTTGGATGAAACCTCAATTTCTACACATATAAACAAAGGGCCTTGCCCTCCTTATAGATAGTTTTGTAACTTTACCTTTACTTTGTCAACATTACCATTTAGCTCCTAATATTAATCTCCACATTATGCATCAATAAGGTGCAATGTTTCTACTAAAAAGTAGATTCATGAATTTCATATTGCCACATTATTATGTCAAGTAACGTCGAAGTCTCTCTCGATCTCTATAGCTAGGAAACCCTTTTTGTTTCTTTTTACTGGCAAATGGGCATTGGCGGAACCAGCTTGAACTCCCACTGAATTTTATATATTTTACTGTAATATATGTATAAATATTTTATAATATATTTTAATTAATTAAAAATGTATTAATAAATAAGAATTATTATATAATTATAATTAATTATATATTTTGGGATTTACATTCAATTTGAAAATATAATTTTAAGTTTCCTAATGCTCGTGTATATCATTTTTATATATGATTTATAAAATATATAGTGATATTTTTATATAAAAATACATAGTTCGTATTATAGTTAATTTTTTTCAATTTTTAAAATTTTACGAATGTATATTTTGTTTCAATACTTCAATCATAATTTATTTTGAGTATGCGACGGATAGAAGACAACTGCATATGATTGTAGTAAATTAGTCGCATGATATGGATTTTTTTTTATAATAATTTGGCATATGTTATGATTAATTTAAATATATTAATTTTTGTAAGTATTTAAAAATGACTCTTATTTAAATAAATTCTTGACTATGTCACTATAAATAGGCAAATAATAAAGATGGCGGGCACCAAATGGCAGTAAAAGTAATAGTGTAGTAGAAGTGAGAGTACATAAATATGGGAGGAAAACAATGCAAGTTGGAGTAGGTTTGGGTGGAACCCAGCACTAGTCCATCACCCATAGCTTAAACCTGGTACTCAGTATATTGGCCTTGGGGGCCAAACACAGCAACAAAAAATCTTATTGCCTTATGTTGACACTCACTCTTTCATATGCTTTTGATATAGAGTGAGGACCTAACTTTGTAACTTAGATATTCTTTCTTCACTTGCAACAAAAGATAAGGTATCTTGGTAAATTCAAAATAAGATTAAACACGTTGTGTTTATAACTAAAGTAGAATACTTAACAACATATTAAAGACGTTAATATTATATTTTAGTTACTGATTAAGTCATTAAATTATAAGAAAAGTGTGATATCATTATCAGTTAGATGCTGCTTTCTTCGCTTATGTTGAAACAGAATTCGTCATTTACACTCAAAAGTCTCATATATCCCTGCAAACAGTAAACAGTAAGCTATCGTTCGTCAAGATCGAGACCCCGGGGGTTGTTCGACCAAGAACGCTCCAATACTTAAGTCAGCTTTGAAAGAGAAATCTCATGAGTTTAAATAACATCCAATCAAATTACCTTGAAAATCAAATAAGCTCCGCTATTTATAGGAAATCTTTGGGAGCCTCGGAGCGTTCTGATTGGTCGGTTGAATTTGTAATTAATAAATAATATATTATTAATAAAATATATTATTTAATAATTATAATAATGATAATTATTGTGATTTAATATTAATATTAATTGTATGTTATTAAGAATAATGACAATTAACTCTTAGGAAGAATATTTATATTACAGAGATTTTTAACCCGATTAAATAACGTATTTAGCTGGTAAATAGATTATATAATGTGTAGGTGTCTGTAGGTGTCTACAAGTCATTAGTATTATTGACAGGGGCAATTTGGTCATTTCGGGAATTATGGGCTACGTGACAGCTCAACAACTTTAGGGTGATTTTGGGTTCCAGAGCTTACAACTTAAGAAACGTGTCTTCGGATAATATACAACGACATTAGACAAAACTCACATGAATATAGTCAACAATATATCAACGACGTATTGATATTTTGATATTCCAATTACAAAGCATACTACACAGGATAAGAATCTTTTTTAACAAAGTGAAAAAGGATAAAAAGTGAAAAAGACACCAATATTAGAATGGAAATATTTTCTTCTGATCTTGCAATGATCCCCAATTGTGATACATGAATAATAAGGATATGTTTCTATTTTTAACCCTGCAACTTGTGTGTTTTTAACTCCATGTTACATTTCATACATGGAGGTAGCAATATTTCTGCTTCTAGACAATGGCCACGAGCCCACGATATACATAGATGTCCTAATTGATGCAAGAGTGATACCTAGATCTACATTGATCTGTTTTAGATAATGGAATGCACACTGAAAAGATCTTGTGGTGAAAACAAACTTACTATAAAAATCACACTTCAACTCAATTATTGTTGTTGGAGCTTAAAGGTTTTTGAGTGTATATATATATATATATTGCAGGTTCTCTAGGGTTTATTTGATTTTCAAATGACAAGTTATGTGTATACATATATTACAATTAACACTTGAAGGAGGCAACACAAACTATTTTTCCTTCGATGCAAATCATACTATGGTTTGGTGCCAGTGCCACGTACTCCATTACTTATTCCCGATCCTTGAAAAGTTTTCATCAACGTAAAGAAATATCTCAAATAAATAGTAAATGAAATTAATTCCTTGTTTATTAACTAGTTTATTTTTTATTTTTTTACTTCTGCATGTTTCCTCGAGCATTCTTTTACAGCTAATTGAAAATGATGAATCAAGAAAAAGTTAATAATGAGACGAAAACTCAGTGGGAGGAATGCGATCGTTGCAAATGGCAACAAAAAACTATCATTAATATGGAAATAAAAATGGTGATCGGTCCGTAAATAAATATATAATATCAGCATCATTCCGGCAGCGATGGAGCCGTGATTCTCCAAGATTTTGCATCAACAACAATTTTTAGCTCCGAATGCATTGATTCTCTCCCTTTTTCCTGCTTCAGTTTATTTTGATTTGAATCACTAAAAGAATATCCACGTACGCTGCGAATACACAACCAATCGGCCTGGATATACCACTTTCATTCTCCAACGTACATTTCTCTTGGTCACCATCAACCGCCATCGGAATTAGATCGATTCACAATCTAGAGAGAGAGAGAGCCAACGGTGGTGATTGTGGTGGCCGGTGATTGGTCCCGGCCCAGCGACATCGATGGAGATCTACTAAAAATATATGTCACATGATCAGGCACGGGCCACACCTTTGAACTAGACAGTGCTCTAGCTCTCCTAAGATCGAGTGAATATTCGAACCAAAAATTTATATACTATATGTTAGTTATTATATAGTACAACATATTAATTTGTTCTCCACTTAAAAATAAGAGAATTATGAATTTTTTTTGGAGATAGTATAATATCTTGCTTAGGTAAAACAAGAACTTGTTACAATTTAAATATTTTATATTGTATTTATGACATAATTATTTGTTGTAATTTAAGTATTTTTCTAAATAAATAAAATTTACTTAATATAATTAAAATTTGATAAATAAAAAAAATTACGTTAATATTTAATTCACTTCATATCATACTAACATTATCGGAGGATATAATTGATATGTAAAGTATAATACAATAATAAAAAAAACTCATATATTATATTATAAAAATATTAATTATAATACAGAAATATAACGTGACAGTTTCAGATACTTAGAAATATCCCTTTAACAAGTGATGATCGACTTCAACTTTTTAATAAATACGTGCCTAGATACACCCATGATCTTCACAAGATTCTTGTTTTTTTTTTCTTTTTCTTTTAATTTTTCTTTTTATATTATAAAAGAAAAATTAGAAATAGGAATAGAACCTGGAAAATTTGTGGTGGTCGATCGAGTGCATCTTTTCCACGAGCTTGTGACAAAAAGTTGGAACCAGGTGATCGATCATAATTATATTTGGTGCAATGTAAAAGAGACTACACGTACTTATTCATTTTTAATAAATTAATTACAGATTAGTATTTTGTAATTTTCTAGGCTACTTGTGAATGTGATGGAGCATTGAAGAAGAGTGCAGCAACTAGCAACTAGCATGTACGTGCAAATGTTTATTTATAATCTCGTCGATTCAACTTTCCCAATCCTCTTATTGCGTATATTCAACTAGGTACGTTTCTAAATGTATCCCCAAAAAAAAAAAGGCTTAGTAAGTTTTCCAGTCTTGATAATCATTTTATTTTTTATTTTTTCTGCCTATAATATATAGAGAAAGTATAGAATATGTAGAAGGGACGAAGAAAATTTGTGATATGGATTAGAGAGGTGTGGAACCATAAATCACTCAAAAATTGTGGAGCTGCCATGTGGCCCATAATTCCTAAAAATGACCAAATTGCCCCTGGTAATAATGCTAATGGCTTGAAAACACCCACACATTAAATAATCTATTTACCAGTTAAATGCGTTATTTAATCGGGTTAAGAGTCCCCGTAATATTAATATTCTCCCCGAGAGTTAATTGTCATTATTCTTAATAACGGACCATTAATATTAATATTAAAACACAATAATTATCATTATTATCATAATGAGTTATTATTATAATTATTAAATAATATATTTAATTAATAATATATTATTTATTAATTACAAACTCAACCGACCAATCAGAACGCTCCGAGGCTTTCAAGATTTTCCTATAAATAGCGGAACATATTTCATTTCCAAGGTACGTCGATTCTTCGCTTCGAAGTATATCATTTTCCTCTCTCAAAGCTAACTTAGACATCGGAGTGTTCTTGGTCGAACAACCCCCCGGGTAAATCGATCGAGGCAACGATAGCTGATTGTTTGCTGTTTGCAGGAATTGTGAGGACTTTTCGCGGCGGGTTCGATAATTGATTCAACAAGAGGGAATATTAAGACTAAATAATGAATTATATCGTGTTGGATTCGTGTCGTGTGATGAATTATAACGTGTTGGATTCGTGTCGTGTGATAAACTCTATTTTATTAAATATGTCAAATCCAAATTTGACTTGTTTAATAATCTTGTTAAGGATATTCAACCCGAATTCGATCTGTTAATTAACTAAGTGACCCATGTAGCCCATTTAATAAATAGATTGTGTTCAAAACTCAATTATTTTTTCTTCATATGTTCGAAACTCAATTAACATAGAACTTGTTTAATTGTTTAATATATTTAACCTATTTAAAAGATAAGATTTAATATGTATATATGTAGGTAAATATGTAGATATATGGGTTATTAATCGACATTTTATTAAACTGATTAATATGTAGGTTATTATACGGGTTTAAATGTTTAATCAAAATTTACCAATTTATTAAACAAATTAATAGGTCATTATACGTGTTGACAAATTGACTCGAAACTCATCTATTTATTAAATCTGTCATAATGATTGACTCATAAAACACCTGAAATTTTAATCGTGTAGTTTGACACAAATGAAAGCGTTCTTGGAAAAACAGAAGAAAGAAATGTGAGAGAGAGAAACACAAAGCAAATTTCAGTGAATAGTTCCATTTGATTTCTCATTCATATACATTTGCATTGCAGTACATTACATATATATATATATATCTACTATATGCTCTAACTTACACTGATAACAAACTCTAACAACCATAAATGAACTATAGTTGTAAAGCCAGCTCACTAATAGCTTACCAACAGACTAACCATATATGTAACACCCCGGATATTTGAGAGAACAAAAATGACCATTATATCCCTGAAAGTTAAAATGTTGACTTTTTGATTGGGACATCTTTTGAGAATCCCGAGAAAACCATTACGTGGGTCTCGGGATCCTAAGTTCGTAAACAAGCGGCATGTCAAAGTCGTAGATTGTATAAGGTTGTTTTGGGTAAAAAATGTGCAAGGGAATTTTAGTAATTTTGCTTTGAAGGGTATTTTGGTAAAATCATATAAAGGGCCTAGAATACCCTAGAATTTTCCACACATTTTCCCTCCCTTATCATATTTATCTCTTCCACCACCTTACATCAAGGGTGTGTTGTATGTGCAATTGGAGTTCGGTGGGGTGAAGCCGGATAAGAGAAAAATATGGCAACCCACCATCGTGAGGTAGAAAGGAAAGGCCAAGGAAAAAGATGAAGAGGGAAAAGAAAAACAGAAGGAAAGAGGGAGAATTTGGTAAGATTTGAGAGGAAAAAGGGAGAGAAGACAGTGGATAAACCTTGAACCCGTGAGCATGGAAAAAGAGTTTTCAGTTTAGAAGCGTGAAAATAAAAAAGGTGTGTTCTCGTGACCTTCTGGGATCCTTGGGATCACTTTAAGCTTGAAAAGATGGAGCGTTGCACGCTGGAAAGTCGGGGATGGGACTATGAAACCATGGTCGAAAGCCTTGAGGTTGGGATGCGAGTTTGGGGTGAGTTTTCGTGCATTTGATCATATAGATCTTTTCTGAGGCTATGTAGGTGATGTTAGATGTTTAAAATATAAAAATTTGACGTGAAAATTGGAAAATAAAATCGAGTCACAATCGCGGGTCAAGAAGACCCGAAACAAGGACCTGCGGGAAGTCAGGGACGACCTCTGTGCAGGCGCGTGAGTATATTATTAGGCTTCATGGTGCATAATAGTTAGGACTCTATTACATGATCTGGTTAGTACAAATTAGTTCATTTTTATAGGTGTAACTTCAAAACATGTAGAAATGCTAACTAAGTTGTTAGCTTAAGCTCTGCCTATTTTGTTTTGTATGAACCTCAAATTTTTTGCAGTATTAATAATTTGAATCAAATTTATTTCAAAAATTCTTTTCTTTTTCCAGAATTTTAATCCTATTGTTAACAATATTTAAATTTTCTTCTATATTTCTTGTATTGGCTACTTGTAGTTACAATGGAGTTAATTACGAAGGCTCGTACAGTATTGAAAATAATTTTGATAATCCGATATTTGTATCCAAGACATGAATATCAGTCAACAATAACATTTGAAATAGAAAATATCTAAAATAACATTTATGACGGAAGTACCATCACAAATATTTAATTTAAATACAAAGCTAAACCTTTTGCAACATAATCTCTATGCGTCGTATAAGGTTTTTGCGACATTAATATCCGTTGTAATAAATGAGCAAAACATTTATGACACTATTGCGACAGAGATGCAACCGTCGCAAAGCCGTTGCATAAGCCAGTTTGCGACGCTATTTCTCCCTTTCACGACAGTAGCCACCGGCCGTCCCTATATAATGGTCGCTTTTTTTTTTGTAGTGAATGCAGCTCGATATAAATAAAACAATGTATGTCAAGGATCCACATATACTAATTTTGTAAAAAATGTTAAAAATAATTAACAGAGTGACAATTGACATAACTCCACGTATTATTATTATTATTATTATTATTATTATTTATTCATATCGGGCGTCAATATTTAAGTTTAAAAACAAAACATAATCATACAATTTAGTCAAAATATTATTATTATTTCTGGATGAAAAAGAAAATCATAGTTGATAATGAATACTAATATATGGAGGTTTGTGGTGCACTGCCCATTATTCATGCAAGAGGACAAAAGCATATCCCAATATATCCCCATGCATTAATTCGCCACTTTAGTAATTAGAATATCCCTCCCTCAAAAAGAAAAAAAAAAGAAAAAAAGCCCTCAAAAAAGTAATTAGAATATCCTAATTAATCAATAATCATATTACAATATCTTTATATGTGCATGCATGCACGCACTATTTCCCAGTAGTCTTCCAATATCAAATTATTTGCTTTTAAAAAAAATAATAATAATAACTCGTCTAAAGAAAGTACTGCATATATGTTTTTCGTTTGAAATTTGTTGAAGTTACGAACGTACGTGCCTGGTTATTGAAATTCGGTGTTTCGTAGAAAGTAAAAATAATTATTGAAGTTGTATTTTTTTTTTAATATTGTGTAAGAATTATTTTTCACAAAAAAATAAAAAACAAATTAATATTCGAAATGTTTCATAGTAAACATTTCAATAGGTAATCATCAAACATGTCGATTGTTTATATATATACTATCAAACCATCTCCAATTTCGTTTGTTTTCATGTACATATTTCTAAAATGTTTGGTACCACATATTGATCTATTAAGCTCGTATATATATACACGATAGACACAGTGGCGTGATATCTTACTAACACGTAAATATATATATATATATATATATACATATATGATTACTTTTGTCTAGTTATATGGATCATATGGTAAACGTCGAAAGTATTAATTAGTACGTTTTTGTTGTTGGTTCATTGCAGTTCAAACGGAAAATGACTTTCACTCAAGATGAAATTGATATGGTACGAATAGAATGAGCCGAGCTCGATGATAACTTCATCCAAGTGGATTAGATTAGGATGCAGATTTTAAATCGTTCATATGCATGTTTTAATTAGTTTTGTGTACACTCATATATTTTGGTTTGAATTGGTATTAATTGGTAACACTTTTTTCAGATGGTTTTATATCTGCACTTAGTCCTTTAATTAATCAAAGACATATTTTATCGTAATATGAAGCATTTTACACATCCTTAAAGCTAATTAAGGATGCGTCTTTGAATTCCAAGTCACTTATTTTGATTTTTTTTATTACTAATAGATGACACCTGTTCTTTATTTAATGACATGAATCATGTGCCCTTATACATCATTAAAGACGCATGTATAACATTTTAAAGACGCATGTATAACATTAGATGATGCTTAGTAAGTGTCTTCATATGTTATAAACGACTCACAGTTTATTATTAAGGACGCAAGTTACGTGTGCTTAATCTTCCTATAAGACACTAATAATTTACTTAATGACACCTACTATGTGTCTTTAGAATAAATCAATGACACATTTATCTATTCAATGACATCTTATAGGCGTTCTTAAAACATAATAGATGACACGTTTTCTGTATCATTAAACAATTTTGACGATGCATTTTTATATTTCAATTACATATATTGGGTGTCCTTAAATGTTATAGAGGACATGTTAAATGTGTCATTAATGACATAACTATAAATTTCCATGACACTTAGTGGGTGTACGTCCTTAAACATAATATACGATGACACTTTATTTATGTCATTAATCTTCTTCGATGACAAGTCTATATATTTTCATGACACTTATTGCGTGTTCTTAAATATAATAGACGACACATTTTTTACGCCATTAATAATATCTTTCATGACACTCATATAGATAACACGTAACTATCGTGTCCTTAATAATAAAAGATGACGCGATTTTTGCATCATATATTAAAGTATTTGCAATACTATATATATATACACACACAATATCAAAGCACCTCCAATTTTAATTATTTCTTAAAAATTCAATAATCAAAATACAATTAGTGTCCTTCGGGAAATATGAGTTATTAGTTAGGCAAATTTGGCTACTTTTGTGGCGTTGAAAGCATGAACACATGCATTGAGTGGTGGCCAATAAATTGGTTAGGTGGAGCACATTTTTGGTGGAGAGTGGAGACACATAAATTAAGGTGGACGTGCGTGGTATAAATTGGTATATACGTATATATGTGTGACTGCCGGTGGTGCCCTAATTTGCATGGGTATATGGAGACCAAATAATCATGAAAGCTCTGTGAGAACTCCTCCAAATCCACTTATATATCACACATCGCATCTATATATTTGACATTTGGTCCTATATTTCATCAAAATATACCTTTTAACATCATGTCATTAAAACTCTCACTTCGCCCGAAAGGGGAAGGGAAAGCCTTAACTCGAAGAAGTCGGAAATTCGTTAAGAGCATTTTATATTTAGGAGTAAGCTGCAACCTGAAATTATATTTAATTTGTATGTCGTATAGGGAACTACGTAGAATAATAGTACGAATTCAGAATTTGTTAGTTACTCTATTAAATTAGTCACCGAATAAGTTAATATGATTTATTATCTTTTATACGGTCCACACCCCCTAAAATTATACTCTCCAAATTGTCCATATTAAATAGTCAGATGACTAATAATCTTGAAAAATAGTAATAATAATAAATAATTTAATATCAATAATTAATTAAAATATTTATGCTCAGAATTTGGTGCTTTTTTAAATGTGTTTTGTGGTATTTTCGACAATATTTTGTTATGAACTTAATTATTATTATTATTAACTCCCAAAAAAACTTAATAATTAATTAAAATTAAACTAAATAAATAATGGTGATGATGATGATGATAATATACAAATATTTATAAATATTTATAATATTTATAATATTTATATATAATCCGATTATAATATTTATAATAAACTAATTATCATAAATATTTATAATAAACTAATATAATATAATCCGATTAATATAATATTATCAGTATTTTATAAAATTAAACTTAATTATCATAAATATTTATAATAAACTAATATAATATAATCCGATTAATATAATATTATCAGTATTTTAATTCAGATATTTATAGTAAGAGATTGTGTTGCCAAAAATATTAAACAATCATTCATTCATATGTAAGAACTATGTTTAGTACAAAAAACCAGCGCCGATCCAACCTTTTTCAAAGGCCCATGGTGGGAGTCCAAAATCTGGCCATGTAATTGATGTTTATGAAATTCAAAATTATATACCCGCATATTTTATTTTTTATGGAACCAATAAAAATGATTTAATAAAAAAAAAGGAGAATGAAACTTTATTTCATAAGGGGAGAAGTAAACTAATAGATAAGAAAGATAGGAGAAGAAAGAAGATGATGATGAAAAAAAATAATGAAAATAAAGAGAGAGCTCTAATTTGGGAAAAAAAAAATTAACAAGCAAAATTAATTAGGGGGAGGAGATGAAATGCAATTAAATAATAGAAGAAAAAAAATTAATCTAAGAAATTTTATTAATTTAGCAAGATATTAATTAATAAAAATAATAAGTGTAATGAAATTGGAGATGATAGTTTTATTATCAAGCCCGTTTTGTGAAAGAAAAAAAAAAAGCTTTCAAAGAATGATGACATTGAATAAATTTTTGTTGCACTATGAGAATACCACACCCGAATTTCTTATTATGCGAATTTTTTATAATGTGTTATCTTATAAATTTAGCGAGTTATTAATTTAACATGTTATAGCCAAGTCGAGATTGGTAAAAATTATTATTTAATCGATATTATTTATTATGTTTTGATTTTTTATTTGAATTAAATACTAACTTTATGAAGAAAAGTATTTGCATCTCACCCTTGTGGTATATCCTCATATCACAATTTTCATTTATTGAATTGTTTTTTTACATATTATTTTCTCTTCCGACCTATTTTGGCTAGTTTTTAATATATTTGATTACTATTTCGTCCAAAAATTAATAATCGTTTATTCTCTAAATCATCATGTCAATATCATTTTCGTAAAAAATCATCTTAATTTTTACAAAAACGGTTAATTTATTTGACTAAGATAAAATCTGCTCAACGGCTCACGTTAAAACTACCTCTCAAGCAACACATTTACGATATTTTCTCACCTGCATTACCCCAAGCCTTCTTCAAAGAGCCCAACCCAATCTTGAACCCAACTTGGGCCTACAAAAGACTAAAAAGCCCAACACAAAAAAGGTCCATGTTTGTTTCCAAAAACAGAACTAGTTCGATCACTCCAAATTCAGCGGACATATAAAAAAGGATCCTCAGACTGTTTAATTTACAAAAGGAAACAAGTTCCGGAAACTTACATTACAACACACTTATATATACAAACTCAAAGGACGCCACCGATCATATGCAGGGCTCAGGCGAAACCCGCCGACGATGAATGCAGCTTCAAGATTATTAAGATGGAATGGCGAAGATGAAAGTTAAAAAGCAAGGCTAGCTAGCTCGCTCCCTGGTACCATAACAAAGAAGACACCTTCCTATTCACACCGAAAACACATTGATTTCGAAGCTAGAAAAACGATGGCAATCAGGAAAACACAGCCCCGTTGCTCATTGCAGCTTCAGGATGGTAATGTAGCATTTCCTTCCACATCATCTCCCTTATCGTCTCTTCTCCTAAATCCTCATCTATGTCAAGATCAATTGGTACCTCGGCTGGAGGATTATTGTTGGGATCATACAAAGGTGACATGTAAGGGTGTTGGAGTGCTTCAGTGACACTGATCCTCTTTGAAGGGTCGAAAACAAGCATCTTTTGCAGCAAATCAATTGCCATAGGATGCGCGTCGGGGTAAAGATGGGTGAACGGAGTCCCAGCAGAAAACGGCAGCGATTTTATGTATGTCTTTGCCTTGTGATTGTCTATAAATAGGAGATCCTCCTCTCTCTGGCTGCCAAGGATGTTGATTATGAGCTTGAGCTGGTTTAAACATTCTGTACCTGGAAACACAGGTTTCCGGCCAAGAAGCTCAGCGAAGATGCATCCAACAGACCACACGTCAATAGACGTTCCATAGTTGTCACAGCAGAGGAGAAGCTCGGGGGCACGGTACCAGCGGGTCACCACATACTCAGTCATGAACTGACCCTTGCCGGAGCTAGTACGCGCTAGCCCAAAATCACATATTTTTAGATCACAATTGGCATTGATAAGAAGGTTCCCAGGCTTCAAATCACGATGGAGAATGTTCGCAGAATGGAGATACTTTAGGCCTCGAAGCAGCTGCAATGACATTAACTTTTCTTTAGCAATAGTGTTAAAAACCTACTCCAAAACCAATAAAAAATCGACATCCGTATTGAGGAAAATAAGCACTTTTGCGGTCTTCTACGATGGAAACTACCTTACAAAACTTCCTGGCTAGGTTCATTTACTGGTGCGCTAAGTTCAAATGATATGCAGTCTCAATGTTTATGAAACTTCCTTATGCACTCTTAAAGATGACAACTTTATACATCATTCCTACAATGTATGATGTTTCATCTACCAAATAGCGAAAAGTGCCCTAAAAGCGAACCGAATCAACAGCATAAATAGCGATTTACACTAATCTAAGCTACCAAAGTTCAAATCACCTGACAAAATTCAATTTGGTAGCCCCAACTATAAGAAAACAAATGAGGCATGGGTCATGATAAGTACCTGGAAGAGGAAATACTGACAGTGATCATTAGAAAGTGGTTGAGAAGATTTAATAATCTGATGGAGATCCGTATCCATGAGTTCATACACCAAGTAGACATCTTTGAAGCTCTTCCTCTGCATCGGCATCATCACATCTTTCAAAGCAATCACATTTTCATGCCGGAGGTGTCGGAGCAGCTTCAGCTCCCGCAGCGTCCTCAGCGCATCAATTCCGTTTTCGAACGCATTGTTGATCTTCTTAATCGCAACTTTCTCGTTCGTTTCCCTGTTCACGGACGAGCAGACGATGCCGTACGCTCCCCGGCCGATCGGCTTGATTGGCACGTACTTGGTGTCGATCTCGAACAGCGTCTGCCACATCGAGTAGTAATGCTTTCCTTGGGATCCAATCCCATTTGGAGGCTCAACTTGAGTCGCCATTGCCCTTCCCCTCACATTAATTTATACTCACCTGCAAATGTTATCAACTCCCAACACCCTTCAAAATTGAACGGAACAGTGACATTATTTCAGCTTCTCAAAATCACAAATCAAGTGAAAATAAAGATTACCTTTTTAACTTGCGAGTTTCGAATTCATCCCAAATTGTTTGTCGCCCAATTCAAAGGCCACAAGCCCTAATTTCAACTCCAACCCATAACATGCGGCACAGTTTTCGCGCCAGAATTCGGAATTGCCGGGTATGGCAACGAATGAAATCGCCGGCGGTGGCTCTCAAATTGGAATTGGAATTCCCGATGCGATTTGCGTGTACAAGTAGGGTGTTTGACGAGGAGAACGAGATTCGTTATCTCGTCGCGATCAGACAGTGAGCAGAGAAGGATGATGGTAGTGACAATTATGTGGATTCATAATTTTTATTTTATTTTATTTTATTTTTTCTTTGGTTTTTATGTAATAGACGATGGATCTCGGCATCTCCCACCGGATTTCGCTCTTGTAACGCTAGCGAGAGCCGACGGATATTTTTAATCGGGAGGGACCCATTTTAGCCGGGTAAGTCTTCCACGACCTTTCTTCCATCGTCGTTTACTTGAGTTTCGACCAACAAACAACAAACACAACAACATGGGGTCAAATCAAAACTCTACTCAAGCCTAAAACTAAGATTTCGAGTTCATGTCATAATATTTCTGACTTGAGATTTTACAAAAATATCGAGTTCCTGTCATAATATTTCTTTGTTCAACACTTTACACTAAGATCCCTGTAATTTTCTTTACAAATTTTGAAATTACCAAGTGTGAAATTTTCCAAAAAGTTTTTTACTTTTATACTTCATTTTCACACTATTTTATAAAAATTTGGAAACATTATGTAACATCCTTTAAATCACCTATATAGAAGGAGAAACACTTACTCTCCTCTCTTTTTGGTTTTTGGTTTCTTTATGTGAAAGTAAGAATAAAAGGCTAGTGTGCAAAACCCCTACGATAGCTATTACTAAAGAAGATCAAAGCCTACTTGGAGTTATTTGGAAGTGATCTAGCCCAATACTTTTAAATTGAAGCTCTATGCATCATTTTTGCTAACAAATCAACAATAAAGTTTGCTTCACGAAAGATATACTTCATAGATATATGCTCAAGTGTTATCGTAAGGATCTTTACCTTAATTGTTTTGACTCTTCAAGGAGTAATGGAATGTTGATGTTGTCAATCAGGATCTTGGAGTTTTCCCCCGCTTTAATTGACAGGACCCGCCCCCAATCCCCCTGGATTAAGGACTAAATCCTGCTCCCGTCTAACTTACGCATGACATGAAGGCAAAACTGACGTCCAACCTCCATGTGACACGTAAGTCGAACAAGGGATTATCGATCCAACCGTCCTAAAAGTATCCGGACTTCCCAGAGTGCACCGAATCTACTGTGGATTGCGGGTGTGATGTCTCCGTCTCTCTCGATCAACAGCTCATACCGCAACAACCTGGAGGGTATAAAAAACATAAAAAGACTGTGAGTAGACAAAAATAAAGAATAAGTTCAAAAACATTTATCAAAAAGACATTTATATCCTCGATTTAAAAACTAATGCATGCATATCAAATCATGTTGTGAAACCGTTCATATAAAAAATCATCATTGAAAACCATTATTGAAAACCCGAATCAAATTCGTCATTCAAATCTAGGGCCTCAGCCCAAAACCACAAACCAATCTCAAAGTACGGGAACTTGGTCCTAAAACTCTTCAAATCCAAGTCATCCGGGCCACTGCCCACAACATCTGAAAACCAGTGAAAATATCAATCATACTAGTTTGCTGGATCTCCAGTGGGCCCGAGTCTTTAAATTCAAAATCATGTGCAATAATCAGGCCTTCCCGGGATATCAACGAGTCTTTAAACTCAAAACACAATCACATACCTCGGGGGGTATCATAACCGAGTCTTTAAACTCAAATCATATCCATCTAGGGCCCTCCCCCCGTCAATCAACCGAGTCTTTAAACTCAAAACCAGATCCAGCGGTTTTTCTTTTCTTTTTCCGGGTCATTAAACCCAAAACCATTTTTCATTCAACAGTGAAAACCATAGGAAATCCTTATCCGAATTCGCAACAATGATTCCGTAAGATAGCATCCGAAACCATCATCCCGAACCCAAATCCAGATTTCCTTTCCAAACCTCAAAACCAAATCCGAAATATCATTTCTGAAATCCAGTTTCAAAACCGTAATCTCATGAACAGGGCTCCAAGCCCGAAATCACTTTTCCGAAATCTATTTCAAATCATTGAAATCAAATCATATTTCAAATCCCGAAGTCAAATCATCAAAACCATGATCAAATCACAAGATCATTCGAAATCCCGTAAAACGTGCAATTCCATAAATATCTCGAAAATCGTGTAAAATCGTAAATCATCAAGCTCATAACTCCAATCATAGAATCACGTATAGAAAACATATAAAAACATATATGCACGCATTAGAAAACAAAGTCCACTCACATACCATTATGTGGTCGCCTCGATATGCGCGCACTTATGCCGTTCCAGGCTAATCCGCTATCCTCGGCTTTCCCGAACCTGTCTAAATCCCATAATAAGGTCACTAACTACTTCACAATGATCATACTTAAGCCCCGTAATTTTTCCGAATTTTTAACTATTTTTAACCAAGGCCTAAAATCTTTGGACAGCCCGAAACATATCGAAACGATGTTCGATCGACTCGAAACTAGAGCCAAAATGTTCGTTACATCGAATACTTTAAAAGTCGTGTTGGAACCTTCCTAGAAATGTGTGCCACACGCCCACACGCGCCACCCAAAGGGGCTGCACGTGGGCCTCACTCGCGACACTATTCATCATCTCTGTCCTCAGGCGAACCAGGTTCGAACCGGTCCAGGCCGACCTGGTCTAGACCCGGACCGGCGTGGGCGGTTCATGGTTAATTCTGTCCCTTTTCCAGTCTGATTCCAACCTTTCTTCTTCCTAAAACTTAGTCTTAATGTTATCTATCTTCTTACCAATTTAAAACATCGAAATGAAGACCATAAATATACCTTCTTAATCCAAAATCATGTTTGTGCTCTGCAACCATGGCTCCCCGCGAGTCTGGCCATCTATAGCCTCCAATTTTGTCACAGTCGACTCATACCTTCTCCAGAACCACATCCCAACTAGTTAGAACTATCCTATAACCGTGAAAACCCGATTTCAAATTTTGAAACCATTTCTTATCGTGCCGGGTTTGTCAGCCACTGCCCACGGCGGCTCAACCCTTGGCCACCAAACGACTAGTTTCACCGTTCTCTAGCAGTCTCCTTCCGACAGAGCAAACAAATTGGATCGTATGAAAGCAGTTCAACCATGGTTCCTCACGGGTCTCCCTGTCCTCTGTTTTTGGTCCCTCACGGCTAAGGTCACCGTTCACGGCCACCACGACCACCTCATCATCCTCACTCAGTCCTTTTCACAACCCACAGACACTTAATGAAGATTAAAAGGTTTGCACGGCTGATTTCTCACGGTCACCCAGCTCTCTGTTTTCCTCTGTTCCATAATCGTGCAACCTTCCTTAATTTAAACCGTGTGATCGATTTGAGGCTTTGGAAGACATTCCACAATTATCCAGAGAAAGGACAAGTGTCCCAAATCTGATGGACACCAATCCCAATGCACCAGATGTCCCAATTTCTCTGGGCACCATTCCCTATGCACTAGAATGACCAAAATACTCCTACTTGTATAAATTACCATTTTGCCTTCGCTTATTTAGACCCATAAGTAAACCGTCCGACGTCCAATGACGGTGTGCCGCCTATCGTTGTATTCAGGGCATCGAGACCTATCTAACGGTCCTTGAAATTCGTGAAAAGTCCATGTCGTCTGAAAAGTCAACAAATTGTCCCTTTTTAACCAAATTACCCTCAAACTTCCGAACGTCATAACTTTTTCCTCAAACGACGGAATCGGACGTGTCACCTGTCTATAGACTCGTAACGCCCCGAACTACGTCACGGTCATCGGTCAAAGTCCATTTGATTGCCTGAACGAAAAGTCAACAATTTGGCCCACTCTAGGGGCAAAATCATCATTTTGCACCGTCCGTCCGAAAACATCCCACTAATCACTAATTAACTTCGCTAATCCGTCATTAATCACTAAACTAATCTCGATTTCTGGAACGGGTCGTTACATTAATAACTCGAATACCCTTATTACACGTTATTTGGAGTATATTCAGGACATTCATTCAATCATCAACAAGAATATTGATATCACTTATTTGTTTGGTACTAGCATAAATAAGAAATTCCTTATCATCACGAATAATTAATACCAATGTCACTCTACCATCATCTAAGACATAACCACAAAAATTGAAAATTCAACTTCAAAGTCATGCTCGAGGGTGGCACAAGGATTGATGGATGCTAAGAGCATATCTAATGGGGGTGTTTTGGCCTAAGTAAGACATATTTTAGCCTAGGGACGTAGAGACTTGGTTTCTAATGGAAGGGACTAGCCTTGCCTTGGCTGGGCTGGGGCTGTTCTAGCCCCTCTCATTGCCTTAGCTGGGCTAAATAGCACCTAATGAAAAGTTACCACATGTCAAAAATCTTTATTTTTTTTTATATTTTTCATTTTTCATATTTCATATATATTTTTAGTATAATTTAAAATTTATTCATTATGATAGTATTTAGTTATTATTTTTATATCTATATAAACTAAGTAAGATATAATAAAATTAAGTTGTATTCTATATACATGATATAATATTTCTACATTACTATCTTTAAGAATAATTTTTAAAAATATGAATTCTTGCTTTTAACCCCTCCCTATTAGAAACACAGCAAATAATATAGGACAAAATATTATAAACAATATCATTTAAGGAACTAAATTTTGCCTCTAACTCATTACCTTTACTTTTTGTCCTTAGACATGCTCTAAGGAAATCTAGAGATAAGAAAATCAAAATAGAAAAGAGATTTAGAGTCACGTGCTTGACTCGTGACGTTTAAAACGTGGCGCAAAACGGGTATCATCCTTACCGCCAAATGTTGGTCTACCGTTATCTACCAGGAGACACAGAGAGCAACTGAGCCTGAGGACTCCAAGGAGTAATCTGCAATCGCTGTGATCGAAGTTCGCAAATCGGAAAAAGGGAAAGCTTTGAGGCTCCGCATCAATGATCTCTCAGTTTTTCGTTCTGTCGCAGAGAGGCGACAACATTGTCTTCCGTGACTGTGAGTCTCTCACTCACTCGCATTTCACCTGATTCTTCCATTTGAAATTCTGAGCTTTTTTAGGGTTTTAGGGTTCAGATTGTAAAATAATCAAATGTTTGCAGATCGCGGTGAAGTATCGAAAGGAAGTGCGGAGATTTTCTTCAGAAAAGTGAAATTTTGGAAGGACCATGGAGAAGGGGACGCGCCACCTGTCTTTGTAGTATTTTGAAAGTTTCTTTCTTTATTTGAATCATGCGATTAATAAATTTGTTAGATATGAATTAATCAATTTGCATGTTTAATTTTCGTTAATTAATTTTAGCATGCGGATGGTGTAAATTATTTTCACATTAAGGATGCTGGGTTGTTCTTTGTTGCCACAACAAGAGTGAATGTCTCAGCCTCTCTTGTTTTGGAACTTTTGCGACGGATTGCAAGAGTCACTAAAGATTATCTTGGGGTGCTTAGTGAAGAGTCGTTGCGAAAAAACTTTGTGCTTGTTTATGAATTGCTGGACCAAATCGTTGTAAGTGTGATCGAAATGTAAGAGTATCCTACATTTTATGATTTTCGTGTATTAAGTATTCTGGATAACTTGTTACTTATAAATTCCAGGATTTTGGCTATGTGCAAACGACTTCGACTGAGATTTTGAAGTCTTATGTGTTCAATGAGCCAGTTATGGTTGATTCTGCACAATTGCTACCCCTGGGTCCTGGTGGAATTTTTACGGTATTATTTGTATGATATATTACATTATAGTGGCAGTATCTTTTTGGTTGTCAACTAACTATGATTTGATAGCTTAAACTTGTATGCCTTCATCAGGCCAAAAGAATGCCCGTGACAACACTCACAAAATCTGTTGTGGCAAATGAACGTGGGGGTAGGAAGAGAGAGGAAATCTTTGTTGATATAATTGAGAAAATGAGTGTTACGTTCAGTTCCAGTGTAAGTACCACTTGTGTTTGGCTCAAAATTTATTGTCTCGAAGAATTCCTTGATGTTAAGTTGTTAAAATGTTTTGATAACTTATGTACTTTTTAGCAGTTTTTATTACTAATATGTTGTTATTGCAGGGATATATACTTACTTCTGAGATTGATGGTACCATTCAATTGAAGAGTTATCTTACAGGCAATCCAGAAATTAGACTTGCTCTTAATGAGGAAGTTAGTATCGGAAGAGGTGGAGGATCAGTCAATGGTGGGTAATCTTTACACCGCAGAAATACTTATAGGATTCAGTAGCCTTCGTTTCTGTTCATTTAAATGCTCCAACATAAATGGATTAGATATACCATAGCATAGAAGAGTTTTAGTCTGAAATCACTTTCATCCAAGCTTAAAGGCCATAAAAGGCCTTAACTTTCATGTTCTATTTTATCATTAAGAAAGAAAGAAAATATACAAAAGTAAATCAAAGTCACATGTGAGAAGAGCATAAGGATGTGAGATCCATTTTCAAATTTGGGATGGGGATCTGTTCCCATCTAAGATTATGCTTTCTATCTGCCATGATTTCCAAGTGTTATCTATGCGTTTCTTGTAGTCCTTACTCCTTACTTACCTTTTAATTTCCTCCTCCTTCCATTATGTACTTTCAATTTTAGTAGCATTTTCAACTTAATCTGATTAGCCTTTTCTAACAGATTATGGTAGTTCCTTTGGATTGGGGTCTGTTATACTGGACGATTGTAATTTCCATGAATCTGTTCATCTTGATAGTTTCGACGTTGACAGAACGCTAACATTGGTGAGCGAGATTGAGACATTGTAATATATAATCACATGCGCTGCTCTTTGAGGGTGGATACCTTATAACTATGCTTCAGCTAGTTTTAAAGCTAACAGATCACATGACTGTTTGATAGGTGCCAACAGATGGGGAACTTCCTGTCATGAATTACCGCATTACACAGGAATTCAAACCTCCTTTTCGTATTAGTACATTAATTGAAGAAACAGGACCACTTAAGGTGGAAAAAAAACGTTAAAACTTTCTCCTGTCTTAAAAAATAGTAGATATGATTCCATCTAAATGATTCCATGTTCTATTAGGCTGAAGTGATTATTAAAGTGCGTGCTGATTTCCCCTCGAGCATTATTGCAGATAAAGTTCTTGTGCTGGTTCCACTCCCAACATGTACAACGAGGTGATACGTTAGAGCAAAGCTTAATGTTAGGATTTCTTCTCCGTTGTTCAATCTACATTGTCTTTTATTTCCTATCATTGACTGTAGAGCATAGACTTACTTGTTAGCTTCAATTTGTGGTATCTGATCCTTATGATACCCAGCAGTCCTTCTGATCATTTACATATGATAGGGTAATACTTTTTATTAGCAAATGCACGCATATAATTTACCTAATATAAACTTCTTGGTAATATATATGAACACCATTGGTTATGCATAACCATATAGCATGGTATATAGAGGTACCATTTAACACTCGGTACTTTTAAATTGAGGGTTCATTGATAGATGGGATCAACAACAGTGGATTCAAGATGGGCAGATGTATCAGTTTTCTGAATTAACATCTTTTTTTTTTTCTCCCCCCCCAACCTTTTCTTGGATTTGTCCCTTGTATCCTAAGAGTACTCATTAGTCATTATGTATTATGTTCCAACTCATACTGGGTGAAAGCATCCCGAAATTTTGATGAACTTTTGATGACGCTAGCCTAGATGTTAAATATCTGTTGTGTTGTTTTCCCAGAGAACTTTTCAGGTAACCCCCTCATGATTGGGTTTAAAAAAAGACTTACTCTTCATACCGACACATCTATACCTGCATTTCTGATCTTGTCTGCTTCTGAATAATTTCAGGGTTAGTTTTGAGTTGGAGCCTGGAGCAGTTGGAAACACAACCGATTTTAAGGAGGCAAACAAGAAAATGGAGTGGGGTTTAAAAAAGGCAAAGTTTTCTTCCCCTGTTTATAGTATTCTTTTGCATTCTCGACCTTTAAAATTTAGTATTTGAATCATGGATCTATCTAATTTTTAGCAAGGATTTGGATTTTGCTTGACTGTCTTAAATTAGTAACAGATGCCTTGCATTGTAGATTGTTGGTGGATCTGAACATATGTTACTTGCGAAGCTGATATTTTCACAGGAATCACATGATAATATACTGTTCTATTTAGATTTATCTACTCTCTAATGCTATATTACGTTCATTGTTGAAGAAACCGGTGTGTTAAAGCTATTTAGTTATGCACTTGTATTAATGTAGGAAATATTACAAAGGAAGCTGGACCTGTCAGCATGACCTTCACGTTACCTATGTTTAATGCTTCGAGGCTTCAGGTAAGATTCATTTTATCTTGATCTTGTAAGGACCTAACCTGATTCAGTCAGTTGATGTGGACCTATGACGTTGATGTAGAAATAAGGGCTGGGAATATACTGTTGCAGTGGTATGCCCATATCATACTTATAAAATCCCTGAATTGCATTGCCTTAGGATCCTAACCAATTTGTTGGGTCAATGCTTCTTATGCATCAATCAGTTGGGAATATGGCCATTTACCTTGCACCTAATAAACAGTAATTACAGTACTACTGGTGAATGTGATGTGCATTCAAATTAGCTACTAAATTAGCTTCCTAGTGAATTAGCTGACCTTAGTTTGACAATCCAACTCACAATGCCTAACCAGATCTAATAATAAAACATGAGCTTCACTATGTTCTTTGTTTCATACATCAGTAATCACGTGTTCTCAGTGAGTTTAAGATGCTTGTTTCTCCATCTGTCTTGATGCAGGTAAAATACTTGCATATAACAAAGAAGTCGAAGAGCTACAATCCGTATCGATGGGTGAGATATGTCACACACTCTAATTCCTATGTTGCGCGATTGTAGTACCCCCATCATCCTATTTTATTTTTCTGTTTTCCTCTTCTTTCTCTCCTTATCTATGCGTTTTTTTTTGGGTAACTTTATCCTGAATGAATATGGTTAAACAAAAAAGGAGTTAGTTGGTTTTTACCATATTAAATTTGATCTTTGTCCTGTATACTACCATCATATGTGACCCAATAAAGCACACGTTAAAATTTGGTATTTGAAGTAAAGGCTCTTAATAGATCAGGTTTCCCCTTCTAGATTATGCATTACATCTCTAAAGACGAATCTAGATAGAGTCTATTCATTTCGTCTTTGAGAAATATGGTCCGCTTAATTGTTGTGAATGGGGATGGCTTGATGGGAAATGGGTTTCGGATCAGCAAGGGAGCATGCCCTTGACTGCAGAAAAGGGAACACGTAGAGTGAACAATGATGCTTTGAGAGAACACCAGACTAGTAGTAAGCTGACTTATTGCTCTCTCTTTTTCGGTTGATGATAAAACTGTCTAGTTAAATGGTTATTTTGATAGTTATGTGCTGGAATTTAGGTATGTATGTAAAATGTGTACTGCTGTGGTTTTGGTGGCTATTTGGGAACTTGATTCCATGCCCCTTATCTTTAGGTTATCCTTGGAATAGTAGATAGCAAAATGCCCTTTAAGATCAAGTGCCAATTCCAATTGTCTAATCTGAAAGAAAGTAGCTAATCTGTCCTAAAGATACCGATGAAAAGTTTTTTGCCGCCCAAGAATTTCAAATTGTTGATTGATCTTTGGCATGAACAATTTTGTACTAATATTTTGCTTTAGGAACTTGATGCTATGCTAGTTCCCCTACTTTTCTTGTCCAAGCTCTTGTTCAGGTCTCTTTTCCTCTTTTTAGTGGTGAATATTGACTAGATTGGATTGCTTTAGTTTGACTAATTATTATTGTTTGGTCCTGAAATGACCAACTCGATGAGACCCGCTGGGGGTTCTAGGACCAGCCGCGTGGTGTCTCGGGCCCGCTGGGGGCGTTGTGGTTCGGCAGGGATCCTGCAAAACTAGACACCGGTGTGGTGTCGGCCAAAGGGGCTCCGATGCCTAAGTTAGTATCTGAATGCCGAGCGGCAAGTAAATACAGTGCTCTGGATCGGTTCTGAGTGTCTTACCTTTGTGAAGGGTTTCGGGGTATTTATAGTAGCCATAACTGCGGTAGGTGGGCTACTGTTACGGGAGCAGGTGGTGCTTTGTGGCTGAGAGCCGTCTGACAAGCCCTGAACATCCGGAGGAGGCGCCAGCTGGAGTCCCAACCTGCCTCCGTCAGGGAGTTGGTGTGGCAGAGTTGGTTAGGTGACTGTCGCAGCCAGCTGTTGTCTGTTCACTGTCAGATGCCGAATGGCGGATCTGCAGTATGGTGCCGATCGGCGGACCGTGGGTCGTGAGGGTGCCGATCAGGCGATCGGTCGGCGGCCTTCCTGTCCTGGTGGGACCTGTGCTAGGGTGGTCGGTCGATATGGTATCAACAATTATCGAGGACAGGAATCAATGTTTAAGACCGTTGACTATAGATTTATTTATGGAAATATTGCAAATTTTTTTTATATTTTAATATCGAGATTTTTAAGTGAAAATCAATTTATTGTTGGATATTTTGATAATATAGAGATTAGTTTATCATAATCAATAGAAGGATAAAAATAGTGTTTTACAAGGATGAAAATATATATGGATATTTCGATCTTAATATGGATATCATTCATTCATGTTGGAAATTTAGTCTAAAATTTGAAAATTTTGAATGAAATTTAAAAAAATATTAGCAAATATTTTTTTATATATAAATTAATACTTATAACATGGAAATTGAATGAAGATTTTTTTACTCTTTCATTTTTATATAAAAATTCTTAAATACGGATTTATTAATAAAAATACTACAGATTTTAGGATATTTTAATATCGAAATCTTAAAATACAAATATATTAATAAGAAATTTACGGTTATTGTCGAATATTTTCATGGTAAGGTTATATATAGGTGAAGGGAATCAAATATATTTTTTCATTTTGGGAAACTTGGCATCCATCCAAGGGATTGACATTTGACACCCTGGTACCTGATGATCTAGCTCCCCAACCTCCAAACAAGAAGTGGCAATGCACCTTTGTCTATTTGCTAAAACCAAAAAAGCCTAGTCGTCCCAATTCACCTCCGCAAAAGTTTTGAGTAAAACGGTGTTTATATCTAAATTCGTACTCTCGAAGAGGTGAAGTCTGTCTTTCTTTTTTTTGTCAGAATACGTTGAGCCGCCTTACTTACTTGGAGATGGACATTCTCATACATGCAGTTGAAATGGAAATGAAAGGCAAAAATTCTCTTTATTTAGGCTATAGGGACAACGGGAATAAGATGTGTATAGCCAACCACTGGTACCTGATGACTCTTATTATATAATAAGTAGAAATGTCGTTTAACTGATTGTATTAGTGACTACAAACACAAATATTTTTTAATACACGGTTATTGAACGAGAGGATATATTATAAAATATCTATAATATTCGTAAATTTTTTATCGATATACCTGTACTTTGGGGTCTCGACCTTAAAATAAGGGAATAAATATTCGCGATATTTCCTTAAAATGTATACAGCCACGTCGAGACTCTCTTTCGAAAGTGAGATCACCATTAGCTTGTTGGAGAGGGAAAGATCGCTCCTAAATGCAGCGGTGATCTTATATACGATACCATCAGACGCGCCCTTTGTCGTCAAAACTATCCTCTCCAGTGGGACCGGCCGGGCCAGAAGCCTTGTTTCCTTCAACTAATTCAAGTGATTCGGTCAATAGGAAAGTTATCTTATTGAGCATTGGATTATATACCAAATTTTCAGTCCAGTCCTTTGCTGTGTACCAAAAGAGTGCGGCATATACCCGTATTTAAAGGTCTTAGCATAAAAATAGGGAGGGAAAAAATTTCCCCCCAATTTCCATGATATAAGTATTATTCTTATACAAATATGATTCGATACTTACATTTTTTCTAAAATTTCATTAAAAAGATTTCAAGTTTTAGATTAAATTTTCAATATTTTTTTTGTTAAGCGTGAACAACAAATTTAACTGTGGATAATTCTACCAAAGACGATATTTTCATTGTCGCTCTTACCTAATTGAGTTGCATTTGGTTGGCAAAAAAAAAATTGAGTTGCATTTGCGGTCGACGGCCTATGGTAAGGCAAATGCACACGCCCTCTTCCTAGCTTTCACTCTCAAAATTGGAATCTCATCGTACGATCCTCATATCCAACCGTAGATATTGTATTCTGTCCACCCTACTTAGCTTCCTTCGCTTCAGTTACGTTGTTTTTCAATCATCTCTCTCTCTCTCTCTCTCTCTCTCTCTCTCTCTCTCTCTCTCTCTCTCTCTCTCTCTCTCTGTGAAAAACCATAAAAAAATATCGATCCATGTTAAAATCCGAAGAACACCATCAAACAATGTTACCAGATTGTTTTTATCAAACTCAACCCATCTTAATCCACCCAAACACAGCAACCCCGAAGCATTGCCTCCCTTTCTCCAATCTCGATGACCAAAAGTTCCTCAGATTCTCCATCAAATATCTCTACCTCTTCAAAAATCTGTCAACTTAGACAACCTCAAGCATGCCCTCTCCAGAGTCCTAGCTGTCTACTACCCATTGGCTGGGAGGTTGAAGAGCAGCCCCCACCACGATCAGAAGCTTCAACTCGACTGCAATGGTGAAGGTGCTCTCTTTGCTCACGCTTTCATGGACATCACTGCTGAAATTTTCCTCCAGCTTTCCTGCAAACCAAACTGGTCTTGGAGAAAACTTCTCTACAAAGTTGAAGCTCTTAGTTTCTTTGATATTCCTCCTCTTGTTGTTCAGGACCTTCAGGTCAGTTCTCATTATTACTAGACTTTCGGCACCCGTTACTGTGAATGCTAATTTATTTATTTATTTTATTAAAAAAATTAAAACAAAACAAATAATATTAATTTGTATTTTTTAAATAAAATAAGATGAATAACTTCCTTAATCCACTTTTTTTTTGTTATCCCTACTCCTTCCATTAAACTTTAACTATAATTTCAAGGATATTTTTATCAGAAATCTTTTTAAATTTCTTGGCTTTATAATATAACGATAGTTCATTAAATATTCAAATAAATAATATACCTAATATATATTTATATATATATAAACTAAATATTGTTGTCTTCAAATATACTATATGATCATATTTCCTAGGCTTAAGAGTTAAGACAACATGTCATATTTATTCACCCAACAAAACAAAAAAAACATGGGAAAAATAAATGTGGCCAATATCTAGCATTGGTCCACCACAATTAATACAGGATTACAGGGCTAGTTTTGTCCTCCAATTACAAATTTTTAATGACGTCATACATTTTTCAAAATTTCAAACTACAATTTCTAATCCTAGACTTAGACCTAGCTAAACAAAATGAATTTTCTACTTCTTATTGGTTCCCCTAATGTAAGGAATCTTGTTTTTTTTTTTCCCTTTTTTTTGGGGGTTAGAATAACATATATAAAATCTAAGAGTAAATCATTCTTATACCCTTAATGACTTTTACTTTTATTTAAAACCTTTAATGCTTATATATTAAACAAAATAAGACCTTACTTCAAATTTTTTTTATTCAAAATTCCCTAAACAGAATTTGTAAGTAATAAATTCCACATTTACCCTTTTATATCTCAATAAAGAGAATGAGTGAGTTATTAAGAATTTCTTTAAGCAATTAAAAATAACATTGTCTTTTTTTATCCTCTTTACTCCATATGCCCCTTAGTGTTTGATTTCTTTAGCCTCTTGGGACCTTTATTATATTATGCATATAATAAATATTATATATGTATACTATATATATTGTATATAGTTACAATTGAAGAATTTTTTCTTATAAAATAAAAAATAAAGTCCGTATTGTCTGGGGTTCAACTGTAGGGGATTATTTTGTGTGTGTAGTGTGTGTGTGGGTGGGGGTGGGGTGGGGTGGGGGGGGGGGGGGGGGGGGGGTGATATTGCCTTTTAATTATCTTACTTAAAATTAGATTAGATACTCATATTACTTTTAAAATGAGCAAGTGAAAAAAGAGATATAAATAGGAGTAATGTTTTCATAATTCTCAATATAATCTTATAATGAGAAAATAAAAATAAAAAGTAATGTTGAAATCATTATAAATTTTGGTAAGTGTTTTACTGTTTTTTAGGTTGTTGTTGGACTAGTTTACAATTGGATGACATTAGTTGTAATTTTTATAAAAACTATGTTCTATTTTAAATTGTATAGTCATGACTAGGTCAAAGGACTTATAAATTTAATTTTTCTATATGCAAGTTTTTGAATAAATTTATATGTTAGTAAGGACCTATGAATTAATTGCCCAAAATCTAATTGTTAAAAAATAGAATAGAAATATAGATAATGCTCAATCATAATTTATTTATTTTTAAGAAAATTATATTTTAGTAATTTATACTTAACGTTTAAATCTTACACTTATTTAAAATATTAAATCTCTGTTACAATTTCTTTTTAAATTTTACTTATTTAAAATATTAAATCTCTGTTATAATTTCTTTTTAAATTTTTTGTTAAGTGATGATGTGGACAAAGTAGAATTAACATTTAATTTAATTGAATATCAAATACACATCATATGTACAGAATAATAAATGTATTATTTCATTTGTCACGTGATTTTAATTGAATATGGGCCTCATTTCTTCACATCATCACTTAACAGAATTTTAACAGAAATTTTAATTGAGAGTTAAAATTATAACTTTTTATAAAATATATGACGGTAAATGTGAGATTAAAAAATATATAATTATAATTGTATAATTTGGTGAAAATTAAAAAAAAAAATTATTGTCTCAAATTCGATTCAGGTTTAATTTTCGTTCTTAATATTTTTGTATTAAAAAAAGTTGGTGAGTCAAGGGCACTCTGGTTTGTAGGTTCTTCGGTGTGGTGGCATGATCCTGTGCACCGCAATCAATCACTGTCTATGCGACGGCATCGGCACATCTCAATTCTTACATGCGTGGGCCCACCAATCACACCCATCCACGACCGGCGCGTGTTAAAATCACGGAACCCTCCACAGGTATCCTTCCCTCATCCTCAATTTACCGTAACAGGCAATAACAACAACAACAACAACTCCCACGTGGACATCCTGAGGCAGCTTCAATCACAGAACCGCTCGTCCCCACATCCTTAACCTTCACCCACTCTCATATCCTTCGCCTTAAGAAGCAGTGCGCCCCCTCGCTAAAATGCACCGCCTTCGAAGCCCCAGCATCGCACACGTGGCG
Source organism: Prinsepia uniflora (assembly GCA_032719365.1). NCBI lineage: Eukaryota > Viridiplantae > Streptophyta > Magnoliopsida > Rosales > Rosaceae > Prinsepia > Prinsepia uniflora. The sequence goes on along the minus strand of CM064868.1, from coordinate 77,447,279 downwards.
GTCGTGGGTTAGATCCTTGGATCTGTCGCCCTCACTGAGCGTGAAGCTCCTTTTCTCCGCGAGTGTCCCGAAAAACACTAAACCCACAAATCCCACACGGATATTACGGCAGCGGGTTCGTGCTAGGATGCGCACAAACCACTGAAAGATCTGGTATCTGCTAACGTGCGCCATGGTGTCAAGTTGGTTCAACAGGCTAAATTGGATCTTAATAACGATGATTACATAAGGTCAATGGTTGACTTGTTGGAGGGGCAAGAATTTGAAGACAGATTTGTGTACAAGTTTGGTCATATCGCAATGGGCCTAAGCTAGGGTTAGAGGACTTGGATTTTGGAGAAGGGAAGCCATTGCATATGGGTCCTCTAACCAGTGATGTCTACTGCTTGTTTTTTACCTGTCATTGAAGATTCGAATGCCGTGAGAGTTCTCGTGTCTCTTCCTGAAAAAGTAGCTGAAAATTTTCAGTTTTACATGAATGAAGTTTTTAGTACAGAAGAAAACAATGGAGATCATCATCATGCGAATGGTAATGGATACATACCATGCATAATTATCTTATTAATGCCCAACATATGGCCCACTAACTTATAATTTTTTTTTTTCCGAAATAAGTTTCTTAATTAAAGACTTATTTATACAAACACTCCTTCAATTTTTTTTTAAATACCCCTCAAGTTTTGTATCTTACACAAATACTCCCTTATGGAAATTATTTTTGAGAGAATCAATATGTAAAAAGCTTCAAAATCTATAAAATAAAAATAATACCTCCAATTTTTTTTAAAGAAATACGCAATTCTCATTAATATAGGAAGAGATATTACAAAAGATGCATAACATGACTTTTGTTACCTAGAATTTCAATCCTGCTAAAAAAAGATAGTGTCATATAAAAAAGTGCCACACATTCATGAAACAGATAATATTACAACTCTATAATTGTCCACGTCAAGTTTTTAAATGGACTTATTCAAACATCATTTTGGTAAGGTTATATATATGTAGATCAGCTTCTCCTTGCCGCAAAAACTAAACATTCAAATCAAAGTTCAAACCCAAGAAAAAAAAAATTATAGAATTCTTATAAATGTGGAGCATGAATTCAAGGCTTTAGGGGTCAACATGCATCTCCTAAGGGAGAAATTAAGAGATTGAAGGAGTCAATTGACCCCTCTAGCCCCTTAATAGATGCGTCATTGTCCTCAAGTTTCAAAAACATTAGTGCACATAATCTATAAAATATGAAAATATTACCGTAAAATATTAATTTTGCTAATTTTTATGTTAATGGCAACTATTAATTGATAATCACTTAACAAATAAGTTTGTGTAATATTTTTGGAACCTAATTAAATGATTATTTATGTAAGATCCAAAACTTAGTGTTTAGTTTTTGAAACACCAAAAAATTCAAGGGATATTTGTATAAATAACTCTAAATTAAAGGTTAAAGTCAACAATTAGGAATTAATTAGAAGGAAGTGGGAAGGCAATGTGCATTACAAAATTCCCCGTGCGACAAGGTGTAAAGGCAAATCAAAGACTCTGGATCATTCGGTTGGCAATAATCTTGTTTTCTATTTTGCGCCACGAATCAGCATATAATATATTGTTGTCATTTTGGGAAAGTCTTCCAAGTTTTCATTATGATCCCAACAAAGAAAAAAAATTTCATTATGATCCAATCAAAATTCCGGAGAAAGATATATATAGGTGTTCCATATCTTCATTATCATCACCGTTGGATAATTTATCATCACCGTTGGACAATGGACTTCTCTTACATTTTAAATGTAATATAATTTGTGTAAATACTAGAATTCTTTTTATGGTTGTTTATATATACTATTATTCTAATTTTTTTAAAAAAATACTGTTGAATTGATTAGATTTGTTAATTTTTAGGTTGATATTAACTTTTAATTGATAATTAATTAATAAATGAGTTTACGTGTAATATTTTTGAAATCAAGAAGGTATTCATATAAAGTCTAAAATTTAAAGAGATGTTAGAGGGATGTATGTGTAGGTAACCTAAAAAATTAATAAAAAATAATAATAAGTGGAATATCTACCAACTCCTCCACTAAAATGTTTATTTTCTAAAAAAAATTATTTAAAATATTTGGTTTTACTATTTATCATTATTTTTTGAAAAATATTATTGGTCAAGGTTATTTCCGTCCAAATAATTTATGTGAAACTTGTAAATACACCAAACTCACTCTGTTGGCTTTATAATCTCCTTGACCCAATTAATTAACCAAAAAAAAATAATTAATAAGATCCCCAATGTCTCAATCGGATGATATGAAATGTTAGCTAGTATGGAATGAGTCAATGATCCACTTTAATATCTTATTAAATAAAAAATGGTGATATTATTCTTCCTTTAATCAAAATTTTATTTTATTTTTTAAAATAATTGATTATTATACTCTTTAATAAGATAAACATTTACATAAATATATAACATTTTTTATTGAATACATATAATTATATTTGTAGACATATAACGTATAAATACATAATATTAATCTTGTATTTCAATATATTTGTGATTCTTATTAATTAATTATCAAATGAAGAAATCATCTACTCTTATTGGTCGAGTGAGCAATTGACAAGTCGGTCATGGCATCATTTTCAAGTTGGTGAGAGAGATATTGAGGGACAAGCCCATAAATAAACCCTGAAAACAGAGCACGAAGCTAGCCAAAGGCTAGAACAAGATAGCAGCATCCCTCAACTTACAACACAGGGAGGTTCCAAGCCCTCCAACACACAATACATAATAACTGCTAAGGCCAAATTCTTAATACAAAGAATAGGCAAATTGCCCTTCCATAACGTCGCCACCACATCGATAAAACTAGTCCACTGAGGGTTAGACCACTGCATACCACATCAGTTCAACACATTGGACCATATACCACCACTAAAAAGGCAATTGAAGAAAAGATGCTCATGGGACTTAATCTCACCATTACAAGAGATGTAACTAGTCATGGAATAGTACATGGGGATGCGATCAAGAGTTGCAAGGCTGCCATGAATAGCTAACCAAAGTAAAAAACTAGCCTTAGGAATAGCAGCTTGGGACCACACCAAATGAGGCCAATTCACCTTGGGATAACGGTCGTGAATAGAGCAGCACCCCCCACCTATCAGAGTGTCTCAACATTCACCAGTCTTTCAACACGATTAAGCAGTAAAAGTGCCACCTGGACTAGCCATCCACATAAATTTGTCATTCAGATCAAGGTGGATGGCAACACGATTACACACACCTAATCCACTCCACGATCAAATGGATAGTCAAAGACCAATTCCACACCCCAAGACGGACAACGGTACTCAAAGTTGTATTAAGATGAATCCCAATAGCTTATTTCCAAACTTCTCTTGGAGAAGGCCAAGCAAACACTAAGAACCGTGCCTCCAAAATATCCTATCACCATTACCAACAACACCAAAGATAAAGGGTCGAACCAGCTTACAGATCATCATTAACTTCCTCCAATTCCAAGAATACATGGAAGGGACCATGGTGGAGCCTAATTATGAGATTTAATAATGAATCTTGGTGATTAGCCTTGTTAGTGGGTCCGTAGATGGGCATGATGTAATTTTGTAAGTCTTCTATTGGGCTTGTTGCTTGGTTAGTCTAACACTAGCATTAAATATCGACTTAGTTGTTTATAAAAATTGAACTCGAAACTTCAATATTATGTTATTTCGTTATTGGACAAAGATTTTTTATTTTGTTATTTCCATTAGACAATACTTTGAACCCAAAAGGCCCGATATTCGCCCATACATACTAGGGAGTCAAGAACAAGAGATGCTTCGGTGTATTTCAGTCAGAAAATAAAAGAGAGCAACAAGGGAGGTTTAATTTGGGCCTGAAGCCCAATATTTGTTTGGATGGGTTCTAATTATTTAAACTCCCAAGCGACATGTCGTAGCCAGGATCAGTACTGAATCGAACTGTTCAGAGCACGTGTAATGGGTGCTTTCAAAGAAAGCAAGTCAACGTAGACGGAGTTAGTTAACGGCAGCAACTAGCGAAGGTTAGGGTTTTTGCCGATTTCCTCCTTGGGAACACGCCGACACTGCAGTAAAGTTCTCAGCCGTCTTCTCAAGCTTCCAACTTTCGTTCTAACTGTTTTGGTTCTTGAGAAGCCTGGGAAACCTCGGAATTTCTTAACTGCGGGTTGCAAAGATGGCTATTTTTCCACTCTGGTATCTGTAGTTTTCTATTTGGGTAATCGTCGATTTGAAGGTAAATGTTTTTCTTGCAAATTCTCTATCTTTTGAACTTGCATTGTTTCTTAAGACTGTTTTTCTTTACGGGTTTAATGTTTTCTGTGTTATAGTTACAGTGTAGGAATGAAAAGATTCAAATTTTATTTGCTTATGTGAACTAGTAAATTGAATTATACGTTGGATTGTCTTTGAATTTTATGAATGTCTAATTGTTGGGTTGTGTTAAAACAAAAATTTATTTTTTAAAGAAATTTGTGGTTCATTATATTACATGTAGGTGAAGATTGAAGATTGATTATGTAAACTTTATATTGGTGTTATTTTATAGGTTGTTGTGGGTTAATCTTGAGAAAGAGCTACTAAAAATCAATGTTGGTTCATCCGTCATATTGCAAGTCTAATTTCATCTCTTGTGCCATTATGATGAAAAGGTGGGAATGGCTAAAGGGGTGCCCAACTATCCTTCTGATCAAGGGATTCCGGAGGCTTCAACTAGCTCGTGCGTTCTGGAGCCAGAAGACCCTCTCAATCCTATATGCGTAAGTGGTATTTTACGAGACAGGAAATAGAAGAGGGGTCCCCATCTCGAAGGGATGGCATCAGCCTGAAGAAAGAGTCACATTTGCGGAGTTCCTATTGCTCATTTCTTCAAGCGATTGGGAAAAAGCTTAAAGTGTAAGTGCATATCATTCCTGTACTGAACGTCTGAACTATTGATAGTATCTGAGGTTTAGAATGCTGAAAATGTGAAGTTATTATTTTGGCTGGTTCAATCCTTTAAATTAGTTGTCTGTTCTTTTAGCTTGAGCATCTCAGGTCCTTACTTGCCTATCACCTTTAAAAAACAAGAAAATAAACCTCCATCACTGTTTAAGGCGTAAACTTTATATATGGCTATTGTTTGGGCTATCAGCATATTTCTCTATGGGTGTGGTTTGGATGAGAAGCTTCAAAGTTCCAAGGAATTATACTATGTTACTAAGAGATGTACTAACAGTAACTAAATAGGGTGTTTGTAAGTAACTAGTGGAATAACTCGTGTGGGAGCACATGCACCACATGAGCACAGTAAACCCCCTGAACAAGGGTTTTCCAAAGTAACACCTTGATAGGTGTTATTTACAAATCCCATCTAAATTCCTTGCATCTAATCATTTAAAATCCCTTGGAACTTTGAAGTTCCTCAATTTTAATTAATTTGGCCTAAATCCTTGGTACTTTGAAGTTCCTCATACAAACATGGTCTATTTCTTTGTTTTTGTATGTAATAGATGAGTTCTGTCTTAGTTTTTTTTTTTTTTAATGTCTCGTCATAGCCAGACCTCTTAGTGTTGCTATATTTGGTTGGTTGAAATCCAAAAAGTAAACCTTTTTAGCCATCATAAGAAGATACATAATTTTGTTTCCTCAAGATTCTTGTCTTCCACACTGCTTCAGCAAGCAAGACCCTTTTAATGGTATTCTTAATTTACAATGGGCTGAAAATATTTCTCTTCTGTCATTTTCATTTTTCTTTGTTGTCATGTAACTTACTAATTTTTCATTGAAGTCTCAAGCAATATTAGAGGAACTTACTTTTACATGCCTTTCAGGTCTCAGACGACAATAGCGTGTGCAATGATGTTGTGCCACCGATTTTACATGCGTCAATCACATGCTAAGAATGATTGGCAGGTAAAATTTTCTGTGAATTATGTTGAATGGAACTCTGATACATGCCTAATGTGAGTGCTTAAAAACATAGATAGTCCTGGAGTATCTAGCATGTGATTAGCTCTAGTGGGTTCTTCCTTTTTATTTAAGATTATGGTTGTAAACACTTTACAGACAGTTGCAACTGCAAGCTTCTTTCTTGCCTGTAAAATACGAGAACCACCACGCTTCCTGAAGGACGTTGTTGTTGTGGCTTATGAGATGGTGCACAAATCAGATTCTTGTGCATTACAAAGTATCAGGCATAGAGTATGTAGAGACACCCATTTTGTGGCATTATATTTATCCTTGTGATGATGGTTACTTACCCTCTTTTCTTTATAGGAAGTTTTAAATAAGCAAAAGGAATTGATTGAAGTGGGGGAGAGACTCATTTTGTCGACAATTGGGTTTGATCTTGACATTCAGCTTCCATACACGTCACTTGCTGCGGCTTTAAGGAGTTTAAATGTTTCTCCTAACCTTGCTCAGATGGCATTGAATTTTGTTAATGATTGGTGAGGATCCTATTATTACTTATAGGAGCTTTGTGCAATCTAGTGAAGATGTAAAATTGGAAAGTAAGTTTGTCTCTTGGCATAATTGGGCTTTCGTATTAATAAATGCGCAGCCTCTGCACACCACTGTGCTTGCAGTACAAGCCCCATTATATTGCAGCTGGTTCAGTGGCTCTTGCTGCCAAATTTCATAAAGTGAAACTGCCTACACAAGAAGGAAAAATTTGGTGGTTGGAGTTTGATGTTTCGCCGAAGCAGTTAAATGGTTAGTTGCAATTCCTTTCTTGGTTTCTTTCTTTATGCTTCATGATTCATAATTCATAAATCATGATACGTGATGTGTTATCATTTGCTTATTCGTCCTTCTCAAACCAAGGTTTGGCAATATAAAAAGCATGGTCGGCGCTGCCTTAATGTATTTTTTACCTAGAATGCTTTGCGTCTGGTTCATATTTGGACTTACGAGGTTTCTTGTATTTCCTCAACTAGTGTACTCATTAGTCGCATATAGTGTTAGATTTGGATCCGCGAGTTTATTCTGAACCTATTTTCCTCTTCAGTAAATCAATAACTCCCTTTTATTGATCCGTTAGTTCATGTTTACTTATTGGAAATTGTCTACAACTTCTATGTAATTTCTTTCAGAGGTCATCCAGCGGATGATGGGGCCAGATAGAAAGCAAGCTCTACCCCACAAAGAAATTACATCTGAAACTCAATCTAGAAAGCCAAGTGGTGGGGATGAGGATGGTGGAGTTGAGACTAAGCTGATAAAAGGGCAATTGGATGATGCTCAGACCTCAAGAGGCAAGATTGATTCCATTCATATTATATACAGAAAACAAGCTCTACCACCCGAGAAACCCATTACATCCGAGACTCTATCTAGAACGCTAAGTGGTACCGATGAGGATGGTGGAGCTGAGACTAAGCCAATAAAAGAGGAATTCGATGATCAGAACTCTAGAGGTGAGATTGACTCTGTTCATAGTACAAGTAGTAAGATTGACATTGACCGGATTAGAGATGCTATAAAGAGGCGAAGATGTGAGAGAGTTGTACCAAAGAAGTTGGTGCTCCCTATAGATGACGAGAAAGATACTGAAGCCTGGATAGAAAGTGAGCTTGAAAATGGGATAGAACTGGAAGATACGTCCCCAAAGAAGATCCCAAGGTTGTGAGGTTTCATGCCATTATGCGCATCTGCCTTTATGTATAGTCTTTCAGGGGGAACTTCGGTAAGAAATTTTTGATTCTCTGAATTTTGTAAAGTATTCGAATAGAATGTATATTCTGTTGATTAATTTTTAAAATAAAATTATCAATATCATCCATTCAGTTTGCATCTAACGTTGGGAAAGTTTGTTGCTCTTATCCTTCATTCATGCTTCATCTGATGTATGAATTTCGGGTTCATCGTCTTAGTAATGTATCTCTTTTACCGTTCTGCTTCATTGCTTCCTCTCCATGTATTTTGTGCTACCAGCCTGTATTACTACATATAGTTCAACTCTAATAAAAGGTAAATTTCTGGATCCTTTTTCTCTTAGCTACTATATTAAGGCCTAATGTTTACTTTCCTTTTTGTTGCATTTGAGGAAATCAAACTCTAAACCTATCTTAATCATAACTCATTATGTCATTTTCTTTAGTGTATGCACTTTCTACTTTAGATGTTGAGATTCTGGAATACGCGTGCATATATATGCACGACATTTATCTTGATTTTTCTGAAGCCTTTTGGTAAATCATGGGGACTGATGGTATGTTATAGCCTTACAGGGTTAGTACTTGGTGGGTGTAAAAGGAGGAAGAACACAGTGCTAGTTTTCTGCTGATGCCAAGATATTTTTGTGTGGCCGGCAACTTCAAACTCTCTTCACTGATATGATTTGATTAATATGGCTTAGCAAGGCACATAGAATTAGGAAGAAGCGTTATTGTTATTTATTATTTTTATTTAGGGCTGAGTGGGCACAGAAAAAGCAAGGGAGAATGATATTTAAAAAAATAAAAATAAAGTGAATGGCCCCTTGGTAGGCTTGGTGTTGGAGATTTCATGCCCCTAAGCTTGACAAGCATATATTCTTCTGTTCCCAGTGATTTGTCTTCTTCTCAATGCGCCTTTAAATCCTGCAACTTTAAGACCTCCTTTTAAGGGGTTTTGCCTTATATTTTGACTTAAAAGTTCATTTTATACTCGAGTGGAAACCATCACCAAACAATGATCCAGGTTAAACAATTGGAGTAACTTCATTAAAGACATCAATGGATTAAGTTTTTTAATTCCCAACTAATTGGGGTTGGTTTTTGATAATCATTTCGTTTCTAATTTAGTCCGTAACATTTTATAATTGGGAATAACTTTTAATTATGACGGAAAATATGCTGAAACACGCGTGTGAGTTTTCTCAATCTCTGAAATGATAGATTGGCATGACATACAATTAGTTGGTTTTTTTTTTTTTTAAAGAAACGAAATATAGTGTGAAAATTAAAAAGTAAGATGAATTTGAAGTGTATAGCTTTATTCAATTTTTACCTCTTATATTGCGATTGTTTGTACTTTGTTCAACTTATCTCTAATAAAAAAAAGGTTAAAAACGAAATGATTATCAAATGGGATTTTAATGTTTAACATCTCCCCACCAGCTAGCTAGCTACTGAAATTAATTAACCAGATCACCAAGAAAATACTCAATAGAAAAGATTGTACAAATATTGGAAAGCTGCCTGCTTAGATTAGTGATTAGGGTGTTAATTAATTAGTTATTAATTAGGATGTGAATTAATTGATTAGAAGGTTCTAACTCGCTGCTTAAGACACTAAACAAAGATTAGTGATGGTAATTATGAGAAAAAATAGTTCATAATATTTGGAAAAGTGTAGAAATAAAAAGTAGGTTTAGGGGTAGCTAGGTATATATTATTATTGTTATTATTATTATTATTATTAAATGCTAATTAAGTGGGATTAGTGAGGAGGGTGGTATATATGACCATGGCGTTGACTGGCAAGGACTAGAAAAAAAAAACTAAAAGGGTTTTTATTTCTGTTTAGTTTAATGATGGTGATGGACCCTAAAGTCATTAATCATAGCAACTTTCTTTTTAGTGGGTTATGTTATGTTATGGTACAATTGTTTTCCTAATTAAATATAAAATTAGGATTAAAAAATGCACATCGACTTCAATTATGAAACAAATATTGCTTTAATTAAAGGTTGATTAGCAACATGGTATTTTTTGCTCGCTACTCTTAAAACAAATAAGTCAAATGTCATTTTTGGTAGTCGTAGTTTGCTTAATTTCTCATTTTAGTTCATACCGTTTTAATTTAACTGATTAGCCTTATGGTTTGATATTTATAGTAATTTAATAACACATCCAAATTTTCAACTAATTATTTAACAGATTATTCTTATACTCCACTTATGAAAGGATATTTTCATCATTTTACAATTATAATTTTTTTTTTTGCGCACTAGAGTCAAATTATATATTTTTGTTCTTTATTTTTCCTTGCTACTTGATGAATTACATATCCTTGTTCTTTAATTTTTCTTACTACTTGATGTTTGAAAACTGTTTGTAATTGACGTTGTGATACGAGCATGAAAATATGAAACCCGAGTATGAAAAATATGAAACACGAGCATGAAAAAAAGAATAAACAATATGTAACTTTTTTTTTTTGATAAATTAAACAACATGTAACTTTACCTAGCTATATTAAATACGCATTTATGTGAGGAGTGCATTAACTAATTGTTGGGAAAGATGCACAAACTAAATAGATAATTATAATCACCAGGATCAAACTTTTCTCACCCTTAAAATAAATTAGGTAAATAAATTGGCAGAAATAAAGCGGAAGTAAAAAAAGTAAAAGATAACACCAAAATTTAACGAGGTTCGTCAGTGTGCCTACGTCATCGGACAACATCTCCAAAATTCTTTCATTATGACTAAATGGGATTACAAGTACAATCTTACTCAATGGTGGATACAAAACTCTCTTTTGAATTCACTCAAGATGATCTCACTTTCTCTTTTTTTCTCACAAATGGGGCTATCTCTATATTTTTCACATAAGGATGAACTCTCTTCTCACTCTCACTTTTGATGGATAACTTGTTGCTTGAAGGATGATTGAAAATGCTCAGTTGCTCTCTTTTATATAGGGATTGATGGAAGGAAGCCATCAATGCATAGTCATGCATATGCATAAGAGTTAGCTCCAATTAATCTCATGGTAACTCCTATGAGCATAGTAATCTCCACCAATAAGTCCTAATAAACCTACCCAAAATCACATACAAGCACAAAACATCACATGTGCATTAGGATATCAAAAGTCTTCATTTGGGGAACTCCAAAGATCATATTAATTCTCCTCCACTTAATGGAGGGATTAACTCATCAAATCCTCCCACACTTAAGGGAGGGATTAACCCATCAAATTTCTGCCCACTTAATGGAGGGAATAACCCATCACTAATTAGATGTATCTTTAAATTGTTATAAGTATGCAACTATAATATTAAAATCGGTTAAATTGACACTACATGGACTAAAGTGAGAAATTGAGTAAATTACGGAGTTCAAAAACGACTTTTAACCTAAAAAACAATGAGCGATACCAATTAGTAATATCTGTACATTAATTGTAGTTGCTATTTTTCACATAATTTAGTCCGCATCCTTACCCACTAAGGAGGCTTCTTTTTCCATCTTTTTGGATCTTCTTTTTTTTCAAACGAGGTTATAATGAAGTTGATTACTCCTTTAATCTGCACATGCATTAAGGTAGAAAGTAGAAATAGGCCTTTCAACCGAAGCAAGATCAAAAGTTGGTAAATAATTTGTTTTACTTAGAGCTTGTGATCGAGGAGGATAGGGCTTTCTTTTTCCACGTGTCACTGTCTCGGGGCATATTAATGGAGGAGGATGATGATTCTGGCCTTCCCCTTCCCCTTCCCCTATTTGATAATTATTTTATTGTTCATTTATATATATTATATTTAAGATACGATGATATGAGAAATATGGAAGAATGGAAGAAGGATATAGTCGAAGAGATAAAGAATAAATATAGAAGAATTGAACAAAGCAAAAAATCAAACAAAAAAAACCAAAACTTATTTTTGTTGGCTTCACTTTTTAATTTTTTCTTCTTTCTTCCTAATTTTCGCTTCCTTTGTACAACCAATCCTGTTTAGTTCATTCTATCTCTCGTATACTTTCTACGCTCATACTCTATCCATAGTAAATAATGTATATGTATAGGAATCTTGAAGAGCCATGAAAGTAAAAAAAAAAAAAATTAAAATAGTAAATAATGTAAATGAGATGCAGAAAGCAGCTTTAGTGTAATGAATCTTGGAAGATAGTGAGACTAGGAAATATATTTAATATATATATTAAATAAACACAAAAGGTAAATGACAAGCATCGAGCTAAGGGAAAGAAAAAAAAAAAATAGTCCCCTCCCTCTCTCTCTCTTGATAAAGAAGAAAAGCTTTCATTTTAGTTAAAAGAAGAAAAAAATAGTTCTGATTTTGAAGCAGAAGCATATATAAAAATAAAAATGCTAAATCGAGGCAATAGTTCTCGATTTTTATCGTACTTTTAGAAATCGTTTATAAATTTTAATATTAATGTCCTTCGTCTCGTATTTTATTATAATAGTTTATTTAGTCTCTTCATTAAATGTTAAATATTAAAATTTAAGGATAATTTCTGAAATTATAGTAAAATTTAAAGATTATTGTTTCAAATTTAATAAAAATATGAATGAATGAATTGATTAATGTAAGTTTTTGAGATGGGTGGGCATCGTGGAAGAGCAAAAAGGTGAAATTAATTATAAAGAAGAAAAGTTCGGGAGGTGAGGCTGATCGAGGCCTGAGCCTGAGCCTGAGCTTGCCCATTCTCTGATCTCACATTCCCGTTTTTCGTCTGATGTGAACTTTTGTGGGGCTACCTAATTAGCTACGTGCCTCATACTCTAAATTATTAATTAACTTTTGTTTAATCTTAATTAACCCATCTCTCTCGATCTCACTGTGTCTGTCTTTGTCTCTCCATCCCACCAGCTAGCTCAAACAAATATACACTTGAAAATATATATAGGATTCGAAGTCCGAGATTTATTAAGGGTTGGGGTTATATATTCGCTTAATTCTCGGATATTTTATTTATTTTCAATCAGTTCTTAAGTTTTATCGTGTATTATCTTTTATTTCTCTTGGTTCATAACATTTTTAGTTCATGATTTTCTTCTTCTTATGATACATTGGATACATGCATGTATTTCCAAAGTTATGTATAAAAATAGATATTCTAGCTCAAAATTCAAAATCCTAGACTTATTAGCTAAATTTATGAATTATCTCGGTTCGGTTATTTCTTCCCTTCTCGATTCATTTAGGTTATGAGTTAATTCAATTATCTAGTTCCTTTTTCCTTGCTTGCTACTTCTTTTTCTCACGATTCATAACTTTTTTAGCTCATGATTTTCTTCTCCTTATGATACATTCGACACGTACATGCATGTATTTTCAAAGTCATGTATAAAGACGGACATTCTAGCTCAAAATTCAAAGTTCTAGACTTAAGTAAGTTTATAAATTATCTCAGTTCGGCTATTTCTTCCCTTCCCAATTCATTAGCATTATGAACTAACTCTATTTATTTATTTCCTTTTTCTTTTGCCACTTTTTTCTTCCGATTCATAACTTTTCTAGCTCGTTACCTATTTCTCGTTACCGCACATATTGCATATATAGATGCACTTGCAAAATCATGTTCGCAAAGACATATATACAGCTCCTCAAATTATTCGTAATTTTTCAGAAAATAGCAGACAATTAGTCATGTCGTTACAAGTTGTACATGAAAAAAAACAATTATATTTTATTATTGTCTGGCCAAGGCAAGGGTTTCTGGATTCGAGTTTTGTTTGCCAGTACAGCTATATATATAGAAAATAAAAGATTGAAGAATTAATAAGATGATAATGTTGTACCCTAGCTAGCTTAAATAAGGAATAAATACCTGTCTCTGTGCACTCTCATGCAATTTGCCTCCTCACATCAAGATCCGGGCCGCAGCATGGAAACAATACTAGAAATATATCTGTCCCACTTGTACCCGATGAATTAGATTATTATAATACAAATTTTATCGATCATTCGAGTTTTATTATTAAATAATCTTGTAAGGACTGATAAAGCGTCGGATATTTACTATTTCTTACAATCAATGAGTTCCTTGGCTGTGATGGAGGAATCTTTTTGTTTTAGAAGATGATGTGATCGATTGTTCAAGGATCGTATAACTCTAACCTACTCAGCTTCCAATATTTGCATGAATCATACACAAAGTTGCTTTAAACAATGTTTGAAGATGGATCGCTATGGCAAAAGATATAAAGTAGGTACGTGTTAGAGACCAGATATCAGATCATATAAGATAATTTTGACCAGAACTTTGAAGGAAACTGTACTGTCGTTGAACCTGCACATATAAATGGAAATCTCTGTTTGGCACCAGCCAATAATCTCGACCACCACGTATACGTTAAAATAATTGTATTTCACTTTGGTGGTATATTTTTGTATCATTCTTTCAATTTATCGAATTATTTTTATACATATATTATAGTCGGAATCGTACGCTCATTTTTTAATCATGTCAAGAACTTCTGCAGTAAATAATCAATAAGAATGAATGTCGTTTAATAATTTATATGTATCAAATAAGAGTCAACGATTTTAGTACGAATTAAGATCCTAATTAATGACGAACTGTCTATTTAGTTGATATATATGAATAACTAAATGACTTTTAATTTTATCGATTTTTTACGGAGATAGTCTTCAAATGATGACTTAGAGAATGGAGGGTTCCAATTATAATACATTTAAGTCTTTACGGTTGATCATTTTTATTTTCCCATTATTATCCTTATGTTGTGATTAGCTTACATCTTCTATATATAAGGTCTATTGCGTGTAAATGATCTTGTAATGAGTTTGCTTATAAACTAGTGAACAACCCAGTTTCAATAAGGTATGAAATTGTGAATTGAACTATTAATTTTTGAGCATTGCACAAAGTGCAATGGTATGGAGTTTGGACTAATAAATTGTTGTGTACAGTACAAATGAAAGTGCTCCTGAGGTCGATGAGTTCGATGTTAGGTCAAAGACACTTACAAAATAAACCAGATGAGCGCTTGAACCACTAGACCACTCTTTGTAGTTTACTGAATTATTTTTTATTAACTATAATTAAGTCTATACTAAATATGTTTTTTCATATATCATTTTAACTATAATTAAACACAAGGGTTAGGGCCACATGCATGAGCATGCATATTTCCATTAGTGTCGCAAACAAATTTTCTCAAAGGAGTCTCAAGATAAAAAACCATATGTGTATAAAGGTAGGTAGCTAGATATTGTGGTCTTGCTTTGGTCTTATTGTGATAGAATTGATATCTTTGATGTTCAACGTAGCTAGCTAGCTAGTTTGATTGTACAAGAGAGAAAGGGGGGGCCTAAAATCAAATGCTAAAATTGTGTGTCTCCGTGTGCGTCTAAAACACCAAAAAGAAAGAGGTGATTGAAGGAGAGGTTGCAATCATCGTCCTCCTCTCCTCTCGTGTACCTATTCAAAGATTAATTACTGTGAGAATTGTTAAGGTACAAAAGTTTCATATTAAAAAGTTACATAATTTTGAATATAAGGAGTTGAGCCTCTTTTTCTATTGTCAATTGGTTATGGGATAGACAACTTCTTTCATGGTATCAAAGTACCAGAAAATTCTCCACACATGAAAACCAATTAATTTTAGAGTGAAACCTCAACTTCCTTCAATTACCACATGCCCGAGACTTAGCATATGCACTTTAATTAATAACGCAACTCATGTCTCTCCTTCTTGCTCGTTTTTCTCTTCGTGTACTCTTTTATTGATTTTAAGTTGATGTTGACAAAAGCAAATTAACTGATAAATACATGCAAAAAGAAAAATAAATGTGTGAAAATCACTCACCATGCATTCTACACCGGAACACCAATCTCCTTAGCCAGAAATTTATCTGAGTGGGGACATGTTTTAAATACTTAAAAAAATAATGTAATTCAATTCATTATAATATACGTCAAATTAGCCAAATTTAAAAAAAAAATATTCATATCATGCTACTAATTCACTACAACCATATACGGTTGCTTTTGACGGATTTTAAGTTTGAAATTGTTGTATGCCAAAAAAAAATTATGATTGAAGTATTAAAATAAAATAGACATGCATAAAATTTTGAAAATTAAAAAATATATATAACTATAATACGAACTATATATGTACTTTTATATCAAAATATCACTATAATTTTTATAACTATATATATAGATATATATATTATCTTTTAAACATGTGGGGTTGAGTCTTGAGAGAGAGAGAGAGAAAGAGAGGGTAGAGAGCGTGGTTTGCATCATTTCTCTTCTCATATGAGATCAGACTTTGCGGTGTACAGCCTTGGGATCGAAGGCAGAGATTTTAATCATCATGGCATATGAGGAAGTATGTATATATATATATATATAAACATCCCCATATATGTAATTGAGGAGTGCAAATAAAACATAGCCATATATATGCACCCAAGCCAACTGCTTATTAGCTGTTGGGGGGGGGGGGGGGGGGGGGTTGTATACATGGAGATGATATTTATAAATAGTGTATTGAGGGAGGGTGAGAGGCCTATTTCTTTCTTTTGAAGGCTACTTTAAGTCTTTAAGTCTTTATTTTTTTTTTTTGGTCCAGAAGTCTTTAAGTCTTTAATCAATACATATAAGGATGCAAGCTTTGAAAGAGTAAAGAAGAAACTGGTCATCACAAAAGTGGCTGCCTTAGCTAAAAGCAATCCTATCCATCCATACATCTCTATGTCTATGTCTTTGTGGGTTTTCTTTCTTTTCTTTTTCTTTTCCTTTCATCAATTCATCATCCATCACTCACTGACACACACATATATATATATATATATATATATATATATATAAGAGAGGTACATAGATGGCTAGATGGATTCCTGGGTTTTACAAAGCTATGGCTATTTAGCTAGGTAATAATAACAATAATTAACCTAGGCTATTTAGTGTTAATTGTATTTATTTATTGCTTATATATATTTTGGGATTTTCAAGCTTTTAGAAAGAAACAGAATTGATGTATGATTATGGAGTCTGCAAATCTCCATGACCAACATCATCAGCTCCAAAAGAATCTTGTTGTTGGCTCTTCTCCTTCTTCTTCTTCTTTACCACCAACCCCATCCTCCTCCTCCTCTTGCTATGCACTTGGAACCAAGCATTCTAATTGGACCCCTCCCACCACCACTTTGTAAGTCTTTTAATCTCCTCCTTTTCCTCTCTCTCTCTCTCTCTCTCTCTCTCTCTCTCTCTCACCCTTCCTCATTTCTCTGTCAAGAATTCAATAACATTTTCATCTTCTTCCTATATCATAATAATATCCAGCTCATACAACTTGGAATTTGTTATCCTTTTTTTATTTGATGTTCATCCATAATTCTTCTCAATTTATCCTCTCCTTTTTTCAGCAAGTGCATGCTGAAATTTTCTTACTTGCTAGGGTAATTGTTTTTGGAAATTAAAGCTAGCTAGCTAGGTTGATGAGCAAGTTCTCCATATATGGGTTGCTCTAAATTTATATATATATATACACACACATATATACACATATACAAATTGCTTTTCAGAGAGTTAATTAAAGCTAGTGAGATTAATTAATGAAAGTTTGAGGGAGCATTTTAATAAAATAAACCTATATATACAGTAACCCATGGTTCTACAACAATGTTGTTGTTCTTCAATGAAAGAAAGTAATAAGAAAAGTGAGTGAGTGGTTGGTTGAAGGAACCCCATAAATGAATCAATTTTGTATTTAATCATTTGAGTAAGAGTAATTAATTTTCTCATGATCATATATATTGTTAAACTAAATTGTGCAGGAGCAATATTAATAGTGGGAACTCATCAAGTTCAAGCTTGGAACTTCTCAACACTACTACTTCCATGGCCTCCCCAGACCACTTGGGATTTCAATGGCTCACCAATCTCACCACTGACCATCACCACCATTCATCCCATGACCTTGCCACAATCAAAGAAGAGCTCTCAGCATCATCATCCTCAACATCCTCAGATCACCGTCCTCATCACAATTCCTTCCCAAAATTAACCGGAATGCTGACGTCGACGAGCAGCATTGATCATGATCAGTATTTCCAGTTCATAAAGAACGAGGAAAATAACAACAATAACAATAATATTGACAATAACGACCAAATTCTGATGATGAATGATCTGAGTGACAAGCAGCTCCTGCTCAAGACCTTGTCTTCATCAGCCGGAGATCATCATCAATTTTACTCAAACCATCACCATCATCTACTCAACAATTCTAATCTAACGGTTGGCTTGCAATCGATGATGCCCAGCAGCAGATCAGCCGGCCACTTCAGCCAAATTTATCCGAGCATAAATGTTTCAAACTTGAACAACCGGACGACTTTATTATCTCCCTCAACACTCTCATCGCCTACCTCTAGCTTGGACATGAACTTGCAGGCCATGGATCTCTTAGGCTCTAATAATTCTGCGCGATTCGGCACTCACCATCATCATCATCAGCTCATAAGCTCACATGCAGACAACCTCGGCTCATACATTGAGCAAATGCATCAAACAGCTGACAGTCATTACAGATTATCTTCTGCCAGTAAAAAGGTTAGTGTACATATATATACACGTATATTCTTTCTTCTCCATACGATGAAATTGATCATATATTTTCAATGTGAATGGAGGAAAGTAAATCTGAAAGTTAATTCACTTTAATTATTGTAAGAATCTTTAATTATTTGCTTGTGATCGCTGTGTCACCAAAAGAATATATGTATATATAGTCTCTTGAAACTATTCTTTTTACAACATTGGGGGCAGCTTCAACTTTATACAATCTGCGTGCATCTCCTTTTTCAGAAGGCCTTTTTTTTCATTTAATATTTTGGTTATCAAGTAATTAATATGTTAATTAATTACTTACACTTGATCATTAACTGTTTATACATTTGAAATTAGATTTCCACTTTCGACAACGAAGTAATTACAGAAGTGAAGCGACCCGGGAGGTCGATCGAGCCAAAGGCTACTCAAGCAGCTGCACCAAAGAAATCGCGGTTGGAGTCTCGCACTTCATGCCCACCGTTTAAGGTTGACGATGGACATACAGATCCCTGATTATAATTAATACTCATAAATTAAATTTCTAGCAGGTAATTTATATGCCGAAATTACCTTAATTTTTTACACTGTTTTTGGAATTTTTGTAGGTCAGGAAGGAGAAATTAGGAGATAGAATTGCAGCTCTTCAGCAACTGGTAGCTCCCTTTGGAAAGGTTACTACTTATTTTCACCTTCACAGCAAATATCCATAATTATTCTATTTTTAATTAAAACTAGGTTAATAATTAATTAGCAAATCTCTATATATGTATGATCACACTGCAGACAGATACATCATCTGTACTCATGGAGGCCATCGGATACATCAAATTCCTTCAAAGCCAGGTCGAGGTATGAGCGTTTTAATCTCGAGTCTGTTTAATTTTAAAACATAATTAACATATGAAAATACTTGGATCACACCCTCACAAACACCTCCTAGCTTATATATATATATATATATATATATATATATATATATCTAGGGTTTCTTTTCAAGGACCATTGTGCTGCATGCTTTTCAAGCTCACGACAATACTTGCATTCTACTATTGTGGTATCTCCCAATACCACCATTTCAATTTATTGAATTGCCTTTATTTATATATATATCATAGCCCGAACTTTCACTTCTGTAAAAAAATAAACATGATTGAAGGTTGTTTAATTATTTATATATATATATCAACTAAATTGAGGGTTCACTTTGAAAATTTTAATACTAATCAAAACCGTTTATTTATTTTACACATATAAATTACTAAACGACCTTTAATCTTGTTAATTTTTTACAGAGACGATCTTGTTATGGCGATGTAGAGAATGAGCGGTTTTGGTTATAATATATGCATAAAAACAATTTGATAAATCGAAAGTGTGATATGACGAGATACTATCAGGGTGAGATGCGAATATGTATTATCTCACATTTTTTATTTTTACTTTTATATGTACGATTGGCTTTACTCCTTCATGTCATTTTTCTACATCTGTACGTACGATTCATTTTCTAAAATCAATCATGAATATACAAATCGTAAACATATGATCTTTGTTCTTGTCTTTGGTCTGGTCTTATCGTGCCTATGTGGCTCGTTTGGGTTGAAACTCAGAAAAGGAAAAGGAAGAAGAAGTTAGATTGGTCTCATCAATCTTGTAAAATAAAAAAAGGAAAACTTTTGGTCACTCTCATGACATTCATTTTTGTCTCTCCTCATCTTTATCGATCTCTGTCAATTCGTCATTTTTTTCATGTCTTGATTAGATATATGCTGAATTTATACATACATATCATGCAATATTAAGCCCGATACTAATTAGTAATATAACAAGATGGTATGAATAATGGAAGAGGTATGTTAATCGATCATTGAAGCAAATTTATTTTATTGCGGGTTTGATTATTTTGTGCAGACACTAAGCGTTCCATATATGAAGATGTCACGCAACAAGTCATGTAAAACAATGCAAGGGGTAAGATTAATAATTAATTGGAGATTTTATAATCATGATTTATGAGCTTAATCGTGTTTTTAATCCTAATTAAGTTTTTTTTAATTATATATGTAATTGACACGTGTGAGAATTTATATATTATGATCATTCAGGGGATGATAGAGATTAGCGGAAATGGAGAGACGACAAAGCGAGACCTCAGAAGTAGAGGGCTTTGCCTCGTGCCGTTGTCGTGCATGTCTTATGTGACTGTAGACATCGGCGGTGGCGGCGGTGGAAGCGTCTGGCCGACGCCGGCCTTTGGTGGCGGGACTTGATTGATATAATTAGTGATGTACGGGCAATAATTTTGCATGGTCATTTAGGTTAATTAAAATCCTAATGGACATGCAATATTGATGGAGCAAATTTGGTCATCTTGTAAACAGATTCCAGGATCGACCAAGTTTGATCCATTAACAAGTCATGTGCACCATTTTCAAATCTTGTATTTATGTATGCAATTTATTTTAAATAAACATATATTTCAGTTCAGTAATTATTTTTGCGTGTTTATTTTCTCGTTAGACATTTTTAAGGATTTTCTAAGTGAATAGGATTAGAAGAGGATTCCAACATGTGAACTGAGTTGACCCTTTGTCAAAAGTCAACTAATACGGTTTGGGCTTACGGGCTCCAATTTTGTCCAACAAACTAAGCCGCCCGGCCCATTTTCATCATTAAGGTTCTCAGGAAGGAGCCTATTACTTACCTTTGCGATTTGGCAGCAACCCAGTGCTTTCAGCTGAAATTGGAAGCACAGTGAAAAGACCACTTTCATCATTAAGGTTCTCTTTCTCTGCACCAATCTTCAAAGATTCAGTCTTCACAGCATCAGATTCAGCCAATTTTGCATATGCAGTTGCTTGGCTATTTGCATATGCAGTTGCTTGGCTATGCAAATTAGGCGAGTTTGAGGTGCTGAAAGTATTTTCCTGTCAAAAATGTATGCACCAGGAATTCAAGATGATGCAATGAGGGGGCTGGACATTTAGAAGAAGGAAGTGTGTTATTAAAACCTTCAACACAGTAAAAGTATTTTTTGACTTCAGCTTCTCCTCGGGATTCTCAAGTGAACTGGTGGCCCCTGACAAGAAAATATTCAACTGAGATTTTAATAGAAGCAAAACATTACTTGGCAGCATTGTATGGTTGGCTGCTTAACAGTTGCAAATTATAGCTTCTGCATATATGTTTTCAATGGAGGATATTTCACTGCAAAAATAGATTTGACTGAAATGGCCCCTTTTGTCACATAAACCAGACGCGCCACCCTCCCCCTCTCAACAGAGGGAGGGATGGAGGAGCAGGGGCGGATCTATTAAGGGGCAAGGGTGGTCAATTGACCACCCGAACTCTGGAAAACCTCCATTAAAGCTTCCATCTTCAAGCGTAAAACATCTAACATCTTGCCCTCTAAGTATAAGTAATTGCTTACCTTTGCGTCCCCTCTGATTCCCCCTTGCTTTTTCCGTCTAGTTCTGCTCGCCCACTGCCTCTGCGCTCCACCTTTGAGTCAATTACACCAATTAACCGGATAATATATTAATAATTAACTGCTGGATTTACCACAAGATGTAGACATTCCATATTTTCAAATTTATCTCTATCTCTCAGCTGGATTTACCCTTACTTAACTTGGGTGAACAATTTACAATATCATAATTTACTATTTCATTATTATTATTTGATTATATTATATATATAGCTCTATTTGGGAGCTAGAAGTAGGGGTGACCCGAAAATGACCCGAAATTTTAATCGTGCGGGTTGACCCGCATAAATTTCGTGCGAGTTTCGAGTCGTGTATCAGGTCGTGTCAAAAATTGACACCCTTAGCTAGAAGGCGTAATCCATTCACAAGGACATAAACGTCCTGATTTTAATATATATAAATGTGACAAAAAATATGAATGAAAATATCAGTGATATTTTTTTTGATATATAATATTAAATTTTGACATAAAAAAAATATTCGTAATATTTTCATAAATATACCCGTTCTCGATAAAATAGGAAGAAGAAAAATATTTTGCTAATTTTCACAATATCCATATTAGTCTTATTTAAGTATTATGTAGTACTTCAATTTTTTTTTTCAAATTTTCATTTAAAATTTTCAAACTTTGGATAAATTTTTAGTATTTTTTATTAAAAATGAATAATATGAATATTAATATTTTATAAATTTAATTGCTGGCATTTTTGTAAAAAATTATATTTTTAATCTTGATAAAGTATAAACCACGCCCTTGTGTTTCAGTTTGAAACATCAGTTCGAATGTTAATTGGGATTTCTTTACGTAATGAGCATGGAAAACAATTCTAAACTTTTGATTTTTTTTTTTTACACTGACAATTGAGAGTAATATTTACTATATACTAAAGCACGTAGAGGAGCATTTTTTATGTAACAATATATGAATAATTATTTTTTTAATCTTTTAATTTATAAATGTTCAACTTTATCCTTTACTTTTTTTTTCATTTATTGTTTATATAATTTTGAATCTAAAATACTTTTACTTTATTTTCACTTGTTACCAACGTCTCGATTAGTTAATTTGGTAATTTCACACTTATTCAGTCTCTCTTTGTCAAACTACTTTCTTCTTTCAAAATTTTTGAATTTTTGACGTATAAAAATCTTCTGGTTTAGTTATTGATAATTGAGAGACTTTCTTTATTTTTTGTTTGTTTATATTTCTACCCTTCGCTTAAAAAAAAAGATTAAGGGTGTGTTTGTTTCGCCGTATTACGCTCCGTATAGGCTAAATAATCCGAAACTCGTGTTTGGTACCAGTCGTATTAATTAGCCACCGTATAAATTAATACGGTTGAATATTTTTATACGGTCCAGACACGCTAAAATAATACGTTCGAAATTGTTCGTATTAAATAGTCGGATAACTAGTAATCTTGTAAAAAAAAAATAAAATAAAAATAAATAGTAATATAATAAAAATAAAATATTAATTTAGTAAATATTAATAATAAAAAGTAATAAAGTAATAAATACTAATAATAATAAATTAATAATTAATGATATTTTAATAAATAATAATGATAAAATTTAAAATAATTAATTAATAAAAATGTAATAAATAGTAATAATAATAATTATTAAAATAAATAATAATAAAAATAATGACATAGATAATTAATATTTAAGATATAAGTATTTTGTCAATTACTATAATATAATCCGGTCAGTATAATATAGTCGGCATTCTAATCCGAAAAAGTACCAAACGCCCTACTAAATAATCAGTCTATCCGGTGGACAGATTAGTTTATCCGATTGAAATAGTCAGTACAGTACGGCATACCAAACGATGCCTAAATGTTAACCGATACCACGGTATCACGAAACTCTACAACTATTTACATATATTTTCCGTAAAATTATTTTCATTTCTCAAACAATTCCTACATATATAACGTAGTTAGAATCATTCAATTCATAAATCACAATTTCAAAATCATTTATGTAAAAATAAATAATATTAAATGTTATTTAGTTAATCAAATAAATCAACAATACTAACACAAATTAAGAATATATCGAATCATTTATTTTATTTTATACATAAAAAAATATAAATAATTTTGAATCTGATTAAATTTTTATATAATTATCATGTGCAGATTCTCATATTAAATTATCTATGTAGTTCATTTTTAATTTTTGTATGTCATTAATAAATGTATAAATAAGTAGATGGAACATTATAGAATCGAATAAATTAATTAGCCAGATAAAATTATCATTTTTATACCCATAAAAGAGAAATACAGGAAAGTTTTAATTGAACTGGAATTTCCCATGATTTCTACCCGAAAACTGATATTTTTAGGGGAAAAAACAGAATTTTGATAATTGTGAGAGGGAACAAGCCTTATCTAGATCATCTGGAGAAACAATACACACGTGGCAGTCATGTAGGAATATTTATCTCGTCGACCGCCGGCACTGTTGCAGCTCAGGCCCTGCAATGATGTCATTCTACGCGCGCAGCCGCTATTTTCAGTGCGACCGGGTTTATCCACTCCACTCAAAGGTCACAAATACCCTTCTTGATTTGACGAATCAGCGCTTCATCCCGCAGGGACACAGATGTCATTTGCTAAACGTACTTTATTCGTGTTACGGGTATTTATTCAAAGAAGAATCTCTGATCTTCTTCTCCATCGCTCGTTCTTTCTTCGTGTGATCCTCCTTGTCGGTAATTTCCCCAGTTTTTTTCTCAAGCTTTCAATTGCGTATTCTACAAGCTTTCTCTCACTTAGCTGATCCCTACTGGCTTTCTTCAGATCATTGCGATCCAAAACTTTATTGGATTCAGATCGTCCATCGCTTCAATTTCTCGGAATTGAATATCCCTGAAAATCACCGGGATCGGTTAGACGAAACTTTGATCGGAGATTAGAAGACTTTTCACCATCCTATCTTTGTTTTTGAAAGGTAGAGAGAGCTTTTTCAACGCCTTGAGGTCTTATTTTTGGTTCTGATCTGGTTTTATATTTGTGATTTTATGGTTTTGAACACTTCCGGCTGACTACCAGGTACTTGTTTGAAACTTGAGTGAGAGAGAGAGAGAGAGAGAGAGAGAGAGAGAGAGAGAGAGAGAGAGAGAGAGAGAGAGAGAGAGAGAGACGAGAGAGAGAGAGAGAGAGAGAGAGAGGGAGAGTGGGAGTGGATTTGATTTTTCTTTACTTATCATAATTTAATTATCAAATTATAGATTACCATTTCAATCGCTCTCGTTTCCTTAATTTTCCTGGCAATGAAAAGTAAAATTTCCGTTTCGGAAATTGTCACTATTTGAATTTCATATTCTTTCTTGGCAACCAAACAGTGGATGATTTTTATGTTATGAATGATGTGGTAGATTTTGGAGAAGGGTACGATGGTGTCTTTGCAAGGGCCAGTAATTTGCCCAGCTGTTCGAGCAAAGCAATACGGGTTTGACACACTACCAGTGTTAGGCCCTTTGGTAAAAGCCAGGCTTCTGAGAAGTGAAGCCTGGGGATTCAGAGGGGTCAGCGGTTGCATCGCAAAGGCCGGTTTTGTATATCGTCCTCAAAATTCAAGGAGATGCACAAGAGTGCATTGTACTTTCAGCTCTTCATCAAATGGAAGCGGAAGCATGGCCGAGAATTTCAATGAAAATGATGGAGACTATGTTAACTCTACTGTGCTTGAAGCCGGTAAACTATCCAATCAGCTACCTCATTCATAGAATTGTAATTATGAACTCTATACTATAGTGTTTGATGCTATAACATGAAAATTCTTGGAAGTCAGTTTGTTGCCTAATTGAAATGCCAATTATGTGGCGCATTGTTGAAGTGATTATAGTTTTGTAAAATTACGTGCATTCTGTTATTTCCTATGAACTTATAAGTCATGAGTGTTTGCCTTGGATTTTTGCTGTAGTTGAGGTGAAGAGTGGAAGTGATGGATTCATGATCAAAATGAGGGATGGTAGGCACATGAGGTGTGTGCATAACAATCCTCAGGGAGGGCATCTTCCCGATTATGCTCCACATCCTGCTATTGTGTTGAAGATGGAAGACGGGACTGGTCTTCTTCTTCCAATAATTGTTTGTATGTTAATCTTGACCTATAATATCTATCTAAATTATGAATTTTTATTTTGGAATTTACCTGGAAATCTCTATGACTTTATAATTCGAAGTTGGGGTTGCCTTTGATTGCAGTGGAGATGCCTAGTGTGTTGCTGATGGCGGCAGTGCGCAATGTTCCTATTGTATGGCGCCTCTCCCCGTTGTCCTTCCATTTGGATTAAGATTTTGTTGAGCTACCAAAATTAGACCCCTTAAACAAATTGGTTTTTCATATATAGGAATTCTAAAAGTTCATGAATTTTGTTAATTGATTTTCAGGCTAGGCCCACTATGTATCAAGTGATGAGGGAGATGATTAACAAGATGGGTTATGAGGTATGTCTTTATGAAGGTCCAACTTGTATAGGCCCACCATGTTACTAGGCCCACTTCTGTTATAGATTTAAAATATGATGATGCTTGTCCAGTTGTCGTTTACACGTACATTCTTTGTGATCCTTGATTGTATTTTTTTGTTTTAATCTATGCAGGTCCAACTTGTCAGAGTCACTAAGAGAGTACATGAGGCATATTTTGCTCAGCTATACCTCAGAAAGGCATATACTTTCATTCTTCATATACTTCCATTCTTCATATGATTTAATTTGAATGAATTTAATAATAACAGCTATTATACTATGGTCATTTGGGGTGGGGGAAGGGGAGAGGGACTGAATTAATTCTGTGACTCAAAATTTTAAGTGGGTTAGTAACACTGTTAGAAGTGATTACAGGCTGGTACTGAGACAGAGTTTGTTAGCTTTGACCTTCGGCCTTCAGATGCCATCAACATTGCTGTTAGATGCAAGGTACACTGATTATGGCTGCGTAAGATATATACTTTTTGAATATTAGAAGTAAGATTGCTTGAATAAAAACTACCTGCTGATCTTTGACCCTTTAGAATGTTTAGAAATCTGGCAATGTAGGAATCTGCACAAGTAGAAGCCCCACATGCTTATTAACAGTTTAGTAACCGACTGTAGCCTTCTCATGCTTTGTGCAGGTTCCCATTCAAGTCAACAAGTACCTGGCATATAGTGATGGAATGAGAGTTATCGAATCAGGAAAGCTCTCAGCTCATGGCCCTGCTTCAGATGGATTATTATTTACTGAACTGGATCGGTAAGTAAGTTTTAAATGTCTTAAAGATGGATCATCTTCTCTATCTTGAAAGGATTATTCATGAATTGAACTTGATTATAAGCTTGTCTTGGAATGTTTTCTGGATGTTAAGGTTTAGTTGCGCCATTTTTTCTTAAAATGGTTGAAGATCGTCAAAATTTATGCATATTCTAGTTGGGTAGGATGAGAGGTTAATCGATTCAAGATTAGTTTCTGTATTTTAATTTAGAATCCGAAGCCATCTCTAGAATCATTGCAGAGTCAAGTTGAAGAATTAATTGGATCTTTACATGGTTTCAGGCCAAATGGTCAACCATGCGTTGAGACGAAGGAGTTTAATCTTGTGCGCAACATGCTTATTGCTGCAGTTGAGGAACGCTATGGAGATGCTGGTACATACGTCTCT
This sequence comes from Prinsepia uniflora, assembly GCA_032719365.1. Taxonomy (NCBI): domain Eukaryota; kingdom Viridiplantae; phylum Streptophyta; class Magnoliopsida; order Rosales; family Rosaceae; genus Prinsepia; species Prinsepia uniflora. Next base: position 77,419,820 of record CM064868.1, on the reverse strand, counting down.
TCTGTTTAGTATGTTCTTCCTACGAGTATCTTTGGGCTTCCTAAATCTCACATCTTTTATTGTCACTTACAGCTGAGTGGAGGGACAAACTCCTCCAATTTCGGGCTAAAAAAAAGAACGTGGCATAACTGGTAAGAAGCCCTCTATTGTTCCCAAAAGCAAAGACTCTCCATCCCTAATTGAAAAGAAGAAAGAAAATGATCTATTTTAAAGTATTAAGTTTTCAAGTTAACCGAGTCGTTGATTCTGCTTTTCCAGCATCTGCTTCTAGAGATTTAAAATTGTACATACACACCATTCTTCGGAGTTTGATAAGCTCAGCTGCAGCAGTAATCCGCCACGAAATCTCTACTCTTCTCACATATGATGTAAAAAGTCTGTGAATACAAAGTATAAATATATATAGAGCATGTATTTATGTAAAGTAAGAAACGTTTCTGGCAATGTAATGGCACTTATCGGTTTCTGTCACGGAAACAAATTCTTGATGTATGCATTATTGCATTTCATGCCCAGCTTGTACCATTTTGCTGGATTGCATGCTTTACTCCTATTGAAGCACCTGTAAAATGTGGACCTTGAAATGGCAATGGCTGGGTTGGTAAAAGATATCATGCAGGGGTTGGGTCAGACTGACCTCAGGCTTCCCTTATGAGTCACAGAAACAGAGGGAACAAAAAGAAGCAGATGCTGGAAAAAGAGGGAGCAAAAAGAGTATTGGACCTAAGAAATTCAGGTCCAGTCCGATTTACAAATCTCTGCAAAAAGAAAAAAAAAAGTTGGTCTTCTTGGAGAGTCGGATTAATTGATTTTATTCGGGTTTAGAATTCTTCACAAAAAAAAAAAGTTGATATGATTTGAAATTCGGGTCAATCGATTCTATTTGGGTCCAGAATTCTCCACACAAAAAAAAAAAAAAAGCAAAAAAGGAAGTTGATTTGATTTGAGATCCGGGTCAATCAATTCTATTCGATTTTCTTTCTTGCTGCGAGGACGTTATAATTAATGGAAACGTGGAAATGAAGAAAACGGGACATGTTTAAACACGCGACATATCATTGTGTGCGCGGCTGTTTTGAGAAAATTATGGCGCGTGGCACTAATTATAATTACGTTGAGTTTCTCCGTAATAATTAAACTAACTAATTGCGAGTATTAATTAGAATGGTGTCGGTCCGAGAAAAGATAATTAATGATGGAATGGAAACTGATTTTAAGTTTTAACGGACTTAAACAAGACAGACCAACTGCCGTAATGCCGTCGTCAAGTTCCCGCCAAGTTTGACGCGCCTTCATGGTCGACGTGGCAAGCTCCGAAGGTGAATTGTAAACGGCGTATTGCCATGCCGTTCCATTCGTCATCCTAGTTTTCTCGTGTTAAAAGTTAAAACCCTTCGGCTTTGGCCAATTGCCATCGTTAATCTTGATTAAATCAAATTTGATTGGATTTAATCGATTTTCACCATATAATGGACCTCTCCAAGGCTCCAAACTCCTCTGTCTCAGTCTGATACTTCTTATCTACAAGCTCAGAGAGACCCTGAGGCCCTGAAATGCACTGAACTGCGTTAAAAATCTCTGATCGTTTCTGTTCTCAAACCCCCAATTCTGGTCTCATCTATCGCTTTAGGGTTAGAAATTTAGAACGGGTTAAAGTCTTTGATTTTCCGTCCACGTTTGAGCTCGCTCAGAAGGCGGCCATGTCCGGACCGGCGGATCGGTTCTCCATGCCTTGTGAGTTCACCGTCTTTGATCGATGAAAATTTTGTTTTGCACTTTTTATTTCTGTTCCTTAAAAAAAGTTATATGAAGTTTTCCGTGCGGTTTGGTTATCCAAGATGCTCTTGCTTTTGTGAGTTCTAGGGTTTTGAATTGGTGGTGAAAGTTTCTAGGGTTATAATTTACGTGCTTTGATGAGATACTTTTACTAATGTGCTTCAGGTTTTGAGGGGCAAACTAGCCCTGACGAAGGAAAAGAGGGAAGGGAGAGGAGGTCTGATTTTGAAATTTCAGAGGAGGACAGGAGAACTAGAATTGGGAACCTGAGGAAGAAAGCATTGAATGCGTCTAGTAAATTAAGACATTCTCTCAAAAAGAAAAGGAGGAGAAGTAGCAGCCAGCTTACTTCTGCCGTTTCAATTGAGGATGTACGGGACGTTGAGGAGCTGCGGTCAGTTGATGCATTTCGACAGGCACTTATCTCAGAAGACTTGCTGCCTCAAAGACTTGATGACTATCATATGTTGTTGAGGTTATTCATTTCCCCTTTTCTTGTCTGTTATAGAACAAAACAAAAGAAACAAATTGTTTTGCTTCTGCAAAAAGGATTCGATATGGGAATTTTTTCTTTTATATTTCCTTGTATGTCTTGAGGAGTTATTTTGTTGCAGATTTTTGATAGCAAGAAAGTTCGATATCGAGAAAGCAAAGCACATGTGGGCCAGCATGATCCAATGGAGGAAAGAATTTGGTACTGACACAATTTTAGAGGTAGATTCAGTGCACAATTCTTTTTGCATTCCGCAATGCCATCAATAATGCGGCTTGCGGACTTTGTATATTTTCAGTAATTTATGAAAGGTTTTCTTACTTTACAGTGCACATCTTAAACTTTGCTTTTTAATGAATTGATATGCAACCCATCAATAGAATCTAAACTTACATTCTTTGCTTTTCTTCTAGGATTTTGAGTTCAGTGAGTTGAATGAAGTTCGAAAGTACTACCCTCAGTGTTATCATGGTGTTGACAAGGAGGGAAGACCTGTTTACATTGAAATATTGGGGAAAGTTGATCTCAATAAGCTTATGAAAGTGACCACTTTGGAACGGTATATCAGATACCATGTTCAGGAGTTTGAAAGGAGTTTTGCCATTAAGTTTCCTGCTTGCTCTATTGCTGCGAAGAGGCATATAGATTCAAGCACAACAATTTTAGACATCAAAGATGTGGTATGCTTTCAGTTGGAGGAAAATATATGTTGTCAAAGTGTTCTTCATATTTTCATTATTGGCATATACAAGACTACATTTCCATGTTGCTTGTTGCTCTTTTAGATATATCTACTTTTCAGGGTGCTATGAGCTTCAATTCTGTACGACCTCTCATCCAAAAGCTGCTTAAAATTGATAATGACAACTATCCCGAGGTACGCTGACTTGATATGAACTTATCTAATGCCATTAAGCTTTCAATAATTGATTCCTTTTTCATTGGATGCAGTAGTTATTACTAACTTCATATGAATCATATCTTCTAAATGTATAAATTCCATACATGCAGACACTTTGCCGAATGTTTATAATTAATGCTGGCGCTGGTTTTAGGAGTGTTGTTTGGCCTACAATTAAAGCATTTCTTGATCCCAGAACAACCAGCAAAATTCATGTATGGGTGAAGATATATCAAAGCATTGGATACGTCTGTGGACTGAAGTTATGAATAAAGTCAGCTGACAATGGTGTGTTTTTTTTTTTTTTTTTTTTTTTTTCAGGTTCTTGGTAACAAGTACCAGAGCAAATTACTTGAAATAATCGATGCAAGGTGATTGATGTTTTTCTTTGTTGCTATGAGTGTTGTTTTTTTATTTACTTATCTAACCTATTGACTATTTAAATATTTTGGCATTTTGGCTCGATTTAGTGAGTTGCCAGAATTTCTGGGTGGTAGCTGTACGTGTACCAATCAGGGAGGCTGTATGAATTCTGATAAAGGGCCGTGGAATGACCCAAAGATATTGAAGGTTCTAATAGCTGAGTTATTATTATTTTTATTGACATTTCTTGTCTTTTCTTCTTGCTTCTGTACACTTCATATGGCTTAAAAGTAATGGTTTTCTTTGCAGATGGTTTGTAGTGGTGAAGCCCAACGTTTCAGACTATTAGACAGTGAGGGGAGAGTAATCCCTTCTGATAAGCAACGGATTGCCGTAGTAATGACTAATAGACCATTCTACTATCTTTCACTAGAAGCTGTTTTCTGTCTTTTCTTTTTGAGTTTTTTAATGATGTTATGCATATGTTCTTAATTCAGATAAGAAGCAGTGATACATCTACTGCAGAGTCCGGATCTGAAGTGGAAGATATTGCTTCACCCAAAGAAACTAGGACCTACATAGAACCCAAGTTGACTCCTGTTTGTGAAGAAGTAAGTGTATTTGATACTCGTCTGTCATTTGAGAAGATTAGCAGCTTCTGTCATTTGAGAATCATATACACATGTCATGTACGGTTCTAGCATCACTTTTCTTTTAGCATACTTCCTTTGCATTAGCAAATCCATTTTGTCAAATGCATGTGGCATTTGATTACCAATGTAGTGGGAGACATTAAAGGGTGAATTGTATGCTCGTGGGTGCTCTTATATATTCATTCAATTATTAAAGAAAAAGCCTGCAGCCAAAGGCTTAGATATTTGTTTCTACTGGTTCAAATCTGAACGGATAGCATAAATGATAATTTTTAATCTGGAAGCTTTATAGTATTCTGCCCTAAACGATCATATCATGTCATTGGATTTTTAACTCAATAGTTGGTACGCTTGAATTCTTGTTTAGGCTAGGGTGGTTCAACTCTGAATTGGTAGCATAAATGATAATCTATAACTCTGGACTTACTGAGCTTCATAGTATTCTGCTATTGATGATCTTATTATGTCATTGGATTTTTAATCCATCGTTGGTACGCTTAAATTCTTGTTTAGGCTAGGGCGGTTGGTAAAGCAAGTAGCTCTGCTGGTTTGTCAGAGTATGATGAATTTGTTCCCATGGTTGACAAGGCTGTGGATACTGGATCGCGGGAACGGGTCTTGCGACAAATTCCACTTTCTTCAATAGGTTGGTAGTCTATATACACTTTTACTGTACCCTATGAAATTTTTATTGTTCTTGCCTGTAATCTAAAGCATATCTCAGCACTTGGCAGAGCTATGCTTGTAACTACCATGCAAGTATAAGGGTAATAGTTGAGTTTGTCTTTCCTTTTAATAGCTCCGAGCTGATTTTATTTGTTAAGGATTCATAGTTGATTGAAGTTATCAATTGGGATACATTGCAGGGGAATCCTCTCCACAATCTGCCAGGAAAAAAATAAACGGAACCTGTGATCATCTGTGGAATATGGTTGTGGCATTCTTCATAACCCTTGTTACTCTAATGCAATCCCTGTTTCGGGTGCCTAAGAAACTGCCGACCTCTGTTTTGGATTCTGCCTCCAATATTCCTGGCCTAACTGCTGAGCCAATTCCCGTGGAGGAGTTCCGGCCTCCATCACCAGCACCAGGGTTTTCGAGGGAAAACCTTCTCACATCTGTTTTGCAAAAGCTTGGTGAACTAGAGGAGAAGGTAGATATGCTGCAAGCAAAGCCTTTTGAGATGCCTTATGAGAAAGAGGAGCTGTTGAACGCTGCTGTTTGTCGCGTGGATGCTTTAGAAGCAGAGTTAATTTCAACAAAAAAGGTAAATAATATTTCCTTCATTCCATAATCGCTTTTTTGTGCCCGACTTTAACGGTTGTGAATTGTCACTCTTTCTTCCTGATCAGGCTCTGCATGAAGCTTTAATGAGGCAGGAAGAACTTCTTGCATACATGGACAGGCAAGAACAGGCTAAACTTCAGGTTAGTATAAGATTTTTGCACCTTCCATCAAAATCAAAACTCCCTACTTTTTTGTTTTTGCGGTCGAAACTGAGAACCGTGCCGGTTTTGTTGGTCTGAAACAGAAAAAAAGGTGTTGCTGGTGAAGAAAATATCAGTTCCTTGAGGATTTTTCTTGGTGATGCTTTGCTGGTATGTTTTTGTTGTATTCAATAGGACTATGCGAAAAAGTTGGTCTTCCAGATATGGTGCTGCTGTGTTTTCATAAGCTTCCTTGTACTCCACTCGTTATAATATTGTAAATAATCAGAAGAGTTTTCTACAACATTTCTCAGTCTTCAAACTTTTTTCTTTGTCTGCAAGTAATAGGTTTTTGAGGATTATTTATTTGGATACTCTACAGTTATATAAATTTAGCACCAAATATGTTAAAAGAACCTATATGGCATCTACATTACCTAATATATTTACTCTTGGCCTGTATGATTTTGAGCTTCCTTTTGCACCATGAAGGGTGGGAAACTGTTAAAGATAGTACTCGGCGTATTGAGTTGGATCAGTTTTGGATAAAATCGTATACGAACTTGAATTGTATGGTGTTGAACATGATGTGATAACAATCAAAAGATCGATAGAAAATACTACCAAAAAAACACACAGCGCTAAAGAGAAGCTAAAGAGAGAAACTCAACGACACCTGTTACAATGTTGGTTTGAGTTTCTTGGTTCGTAGAGACGTGACAAGAGCTTGGAGGGAAACTTGAGCATCATCGCTCCTCATGAGAACTCCGGCAGCTTCCGCAGGTGTAGCTTCCACCGTGTCCAGCAACCCCTCAATTTCTCCGAACAGCGGGTGGTCTTTAATCTGCAGGTAATTATAGGCCAATGTCTTGAAACCACTAACGGTGCAGTAGGACATGGGGATGTGCAGGTCCATCCGACCCGGCCGCAGCAATGCGGGGTCAAGCTGGTCCTTGCGGTTCGTTGTGAACACCACGATCCTCTCCTCTCCACAGGTCGACCACAATCCATCGACGAAGTTCAATACAGCAGACAGACTAATCTGTAACACAACAAAAATGAAAAACCCCCTTTACAATGTATCTATCCATTCGCTAAGCATATACGAGTTTAGTGACAAATTACTGTACATATATCAATGGAACTGACATATTCTTACCTTATCTTCCTCGACTGATTTGAGCTCATTGTTCTCTGCATCCCTATTGTGCAACTCGACAGAGCAATCAATGTCCTCAATGACCAAAATGGACCGGCTTTTCGTCCCAATCAAGAGCCTTCTGAGATCAGAATTGCACTGAACCTCCTTCAAATCCAAGTCAAAAATATCAAATTTCAAATAATTAGCCATGGCCGCAACCAAGCTTGATTTCCCAGTCCCCGGTGGCCCATACAATAAGTACCCACGTTTCCAAGCCTTTCCCACCCTCCTATAATACTCCTTCCTCTTTCTAAACAAATCAAGATCCTCCATCAACGCCTTCTTCACCGTCGAATCCATCGCCATGGTCTCAAAACTCGCTGGATGATCAAGGTTTATAGACCCCCAGTAATCGGTCCCAGTGTAATCGACGGTGTGGAGCTTCACCACTTTCCTCTCCTCTTTAATTTTCTTACAATTTTCTAAAATGTGAGGCAGGTAGGAGGTCAGAACCATGTCCCTCTGTTTTTTGTGGAAACAGAGCTCCCACTGTCGAACCTCGGACCGGTGGTGGTTGTGTTTCGCTGCGACTGGGGCGGCGGATTTTTCAATGCTGACCAAAACCCACTTGAAATCGACGCCGTGGAAGCGGTCGACGATTGGTTGGTTGTTGTCGATTGTGACCAGCAACTGCCTCTCTTTTTCCGGTTTGTTGATTTTGATTCTTTTTGTGGCGGTGGAGAGCTTGGTGGCTAAATAAAGATTCGCCGCCTCAAACATCTGATTCGGGGTCAGACCGTCGAGCTCTTCCACGACGACGGTGAGCTGGGAGGACAGCTGTTGGAGGCTGGAGGAGAACTTTTTTTTGACGGCATCGGGGATGAGGTCGTTTGCGATTGATCGGAATAGAATTGCGCAGGCGGCAACTGAGGCCGCCGCTGATAGGATGGTTTTTGGGGAGGGGAGGTTTTCCGATGAGCAGAGCATGGTTAATTTAGTGATGAGATTAAAATGCGTCTGTTAATGGGTTAATCAAGGTTTGAAGGTTTGTGTAGGGTTTTATAATTTCAACTAGGAGAGTGTAACAAAGGGGATCAGGGTCGGTGGCTTCTTCTACACGAATGTTTATTTATTTTGCCACTACACAAATGTTTATGGTTTTCTTTTTTATTTTCCATCTTCTCAAACCTTGTCAAGTAAGCCGCTTAGTATTCTGGCTTAATAGTATTCTTATGTATGTATTCGTAATGTATATATAATGTAATCTTTTCTATCATATCATTGTATCGAAAAAAAAAACCATAGGTCGGTGTGCAAGTCACAGCTTGCCAACTTACACCAGCTTGCCAACTTACACCAGCTTGCATTCCTTAAGAGTAGGGGTTTGCCTAGGTCGGTGTGCAAGTCACAGCTGGAGTTGATATTCTTAACAGAGCAAGGTGGTCCCAATGGAAAATGAGGCTATGGTGAAATTTCATGTTTTCATCGTCTAAAAATAGTTAATTATAAATGACGACCTTATTACATAGGTAAAAAAATTATCCTAAATAATTTATTTTATATTCGAAATTATAATTAAATTTAAAATAACAAACTTTATATTATATTTATTTATTTTTAAAATATCACACCATAAAATAAGAGAAAAAAATTTAATTTTATGTGTTTTAATCCAATTTAAATTTTTTGTTGATAACAAAAGAAATAAATTATTAATATATTTAAAAAAATATGGCTTTGCATAGAATTGTAAAAGCCAAAATAATATATATGGGCTTTATTTGTAGAAAAATACGTAACTTTATTAAATTTTGAGCCTTAAAAAAATATTAGTATTTGGGTCATAATATATATTTTAAGTTATGTTTTGAGTCCTCAAAAATTTAAATTTAATTATTATTTTAAATAAATTTACATATGGATTAAAATTTAAGGCCCTTCCATAATATGAGGCTCAAATTCTAGGCCTTATTTGCCTTGTGCTTGGGTCGATCCTAGTCCTTAGTTGGTAAAAATTTGAAATTTATTGAAAATACTTTGTTCTCCGAACGAAAATTAGGTTCATTGTTCAAGCACTTATCAAGAAAAAAGAAGAAGATATTTTATGTGATCTTCAATCTATTAAGATGATGATGACTTATGTAGAACATATCTTTCAAATGTCTAATGAAAAAATAAAAAATCTTTCTAATATTTAGTGGCAGGGTGGAATTTTTTTGGATTATATTGAATAGCTTATTAAATATAAGATAATTTTAATTTTAAAAAGAGATGGATTTTCATCGTAGATTCGTAGGTGTATTATATTCGATTGCATGTGAAATCAAATTTATATATACTCTAATCATAATACTTTGAGGATATTAGATTAGACAAATTTTCTTCTATTCCATTCCCATAAAATCCTCTCGTATGCAGTAAACACATTTTTGTAAACAAAAACGTGTGAATCGTTTTACAACAATTATTCATTTGACATCTTACGATTAGGGTCGAATTTCAACTTTGTCTTATTTATGCCCATCTTTAATTTGATGAAAGGGATACACGCGGGACCTCAAAGTTGAAAAGAATTTAGAATTTTCCATACATACAGATTTTTTTTTATTTTGTGGATTTCAAAGTCGGCATATAATTTACAAAACGTATAGCCAAGTGTTCAGATGAACCTCAATCAACACTACACTACCATGTCCAATTCTCCATGAAGTGCTAGCTTCAAATCGCAAGTGGTTTGTAATTATTATAAATATAGTAAACTCCAAGATGCCCCACTCAACTTTTCTCGTAGAAAAGTAACCACTCAAGCATATAAATCTGTTTAATTTTTATATAATAATGTTGAGAAAGATAATTATGCAATTTGGATATCCGTTTTATATTTTATTAGAATATGATACATTTACTATCTACTAAAACCCGTGTGTCGGGTGCACTGTTCCGTGAACAGTATAGTGAATAGTGAATTTACTATCTTGCCCTCCCTTTAACCCTTTGATGAACATGACATTTCCCATTGTGCCCGTCCTTTACTGAAACTCCATTTCAACCATATTCAGCCGCACCCCCACAGCCGCAGCACTCCAATCCTTCCCGACAACTGTAGCAACCATTTAATTCTTGCCGAAAAATAGACTCCTTGCCCATAAATTACATTCTGCTCTTCTTTTGTCCTCTTCTTTTGCGTGCCTTTTGTTTTTTTTTTTCTCACGATTTCCTCTTTTGTTCTCTCCTAATAAACCTTAGCCGCCTATCCAATGTGAAGCCTCAATCGAATTCAATCTGTGCGAAGCGTCTTCTTCAAACGTTGGTGCTACAATTCGTCGACACCTCCTCCTCGCGACTTCCTCACCTTTCTTCTCTTCGTCGACACGTTCTGTAACACCCCGGACATTCGAGGACTTTAATATTGTAATTTAATGTATCAATTGACGTTTTTACCCTTGTTAATGGTATGGCCAAATTGTTGACTTTTTGATTGGTGGGTCAAATGGACCTTGACCAATGACCGTGACGTAGTTCGGGACGTCACGAGTTCATAGACAGGTGGCACGTCCATTTCGGACGATCAGGGAAAAAGTTATGACTATCGGAAGTTCAGGGGCATTACCGTAATTGTGACGGTTAGGGCGAAAATGTTGACTTTTCGTTTAACAATTAATTTTCACACGACTCCAGGACCGATAGGTAGGTCTCGACGTCCTGAGTCCGTAGACAGGCGGCACGCCGAAATCGGACTTCGTATGGCTGAGTTACGGGTCTAGAAAGTGAAGGGCAGTTTGGTAATTATTTGAACCAGGGGCATTTTGGTCTTTTTGCCCTGGTTACTGTAGCAAACCGCCGGGGTCATGGGCGGCACCACCATGTGCGGTGGCTCTGAGTGCGATTTGTTTACTGGTGAGTGTGGGTTGGAAAGTATTGATTGTTTAAACCTTTTTGAAGCATCAAACGTGGTCTGATTCTTCCAGCTACACGATCAATTTGATTAATCAAAATTCGAAGCTTTCGGGGGACAAATTTCAGTGGACAAATTGGACACCCACGAGCCTCTGGGACGGCTTGAATTTGTTTAAAACTGATTAGGACGTGAGTGAGCATCACTCTGATGCAGAGATAACTGAGAACGGGTGAGGAAAACCAGAGAAGCCATTTCTGGAAAAATTGAAGGGAAAATCGGGTTTTGATTTCTGGTGACTGTTGGACCAAACCAAGACCTGGTTTAGTCTTCTGGGAGTGTTTGGAACTCAACCGCATCGAAATCGAAGGCCATCAGCCACGGCTGAGCTGGGACGGTGACTGCTGTTTTCAAGGAAATCGCAGAGCTTGGGACGATGACCTTCAGGTACTTTCAGACACAATTGATTGTTCATTTTGGTTCGTTTTGATCCTGTTATACTTCCTGTGAAGTTAATTGGACAATGGGTTTGAAACCAGTGAGTTCTGGTGATTGACCCGTTTGGATGATCACGGGTCGAGGGGCCGTTTAAGGATTGGTTTTGGATAATTAATAACTCAGAACTTAAATTAGATGTTTAAATAACATGTTAGGATCAAATTGGATTGAAATCAAGTAGGAATTGACGGGTAATTAACCGGGTCAAGCCGCGGGTGGCAGGCCCGAATTACAGACAAACGGGTGAAGATGCTGACACTGTAGCTACAGTGTCAGGCGCGTGACTTTCACGCGTAGCCACTTTGGGCGGCGCGTGAGTGCGCGTTGGGGCTTATCTCCGATCACGATCAACATGACTTTTATTCCTCTCATCATTCTGAACATTTGTGGTGAATTAACCATGTTGATCTGAGATAGTTTGAAGGGTCAGGTTAGGGTCGGTTGCCTCGGGAAACGTGTTGACGATTTCCCCGAACCGGCTTCTGTTTCGAACTTTCTTTTGAATAAATATTAAGGACTTGTAGTGACCCTTACGTGTGAATTGAACTGACATGAATTGTACGATAATCTCGGTACAGGTCCGTACGCGCAGATTCGCAGCGGAATCGTACAGTGAGTGGGCCCGTTTTCATTAAACCCTTGCATGCTTAAATGTTTTCTGATTCACTTATATGTTCACATGCTGGAATCTATAAATGGTTTTGATGATATTGAGATTTCGGTTATTGCACGTTTCACGGTATTTGGGCATGAGACCCGTTTGATGAAACGTAACGATCGGTTCAGATTTTACCTATGTATACATATATGTCTGCATGTGGATATCAATAAAATGTATTTGGTACTGCACTGTATAGATCCTTCCATATTATATTGTCTCATCCGGATGAGGTACCCCGGAGAGGTCACGGACGTCTAGAACGTCCAGCGTCTACGACGCTAAGCATCGGGGATGCTGTAACCGAACAGGGTTCGGGGATTGAACTCGGAATTGAGACCCGAGTGGCACGCGTAGCCTTGTGATTGTGACCTTATTGGACGTCAGGGACGTCAGACATCAGGGATGTCGGATTGGAGTGTATAGTGCAGTGGCTAAAATTATGGTTATGGTTTTATTACATGCCTTATGATTCATATTATATTATTTATGATTTTAAATGATGCTGCATGCATGTTTGGAAAAAGGAGGGGTAAATTATATGTTTTACTTATCAAACGATTTTATAAACTTGAGTTTCGGTCCACTCACCCTTAATGTTTTTGGTAACCTGACACGACCCATCCCAATCCCCCCGGGATTACCATGGAATGTGACGTGCTCCCGTCTGACAAGAGGCGCCAGACAAGGGATAACCGATTGCCATTGCCCAAAAGGGCTTCCAGAGTGCGTAAGGATCGATGGAGGAGGTGTGCGATGCTCAAGTCTCTGCTGCAGTCGTATCCGGAATCAACCTGAAGGGCATTGGAAACAAAAGCTGTGAGTGGACGAAAATAAACAAGTCTGTTTAAAACATTTATAAGACATTTATGCCCCTCAGTAAAATCATATGCATGCACCAAAACCAATAGTTCCATAATTATTTAGAAATAACCATTAGGGCCTTAGCCCGGAAACCAAAGCATAGTTTCAATTTCCAAAAGTAAATCCAAGAGTTATTTCATAAATCCAGTAATATAAACCATAAGGCATATAATAATAACCATAACCATAATTTTAGTTGCTGCACTATACACTCCACTCCGACATCCCTGATGTCTGACGTCCCTGACGTCAATAAGGTCACAATCACAAGGCTACGCGTGCCACTCGGGTCTCAATTTCCGAGTTCAATCCCCGAACCCCGTTCGGGTACAGCATCCCCGATGCTTAGCGTCATAGACGCTGGACGTACTAGACGTCCGTGACCTCTCCGGGGTACCTCGCCGGAGGAGACAATATAATATGGAAGGATCTATACAGTGCAGTACCAAATACATTTTATTGATATCCACATGCAAAACATATAGGTATACATAGATAAAATCCGAACCAATCGTTACGTTTCATCAAACGGGTCTCATGCCCAAATACCGTGAAACGTGCCATAACCGAAATATCATCAAAACCATTTATAGATTCCAGCATGTGAACATATATAAAATGTAAACCAGGAACATTTATTCAATTCCATTTTAGGGTCCCCGACCCGCAATCACGTGTAGAAATCAACTGGGCCCTTGGCCCGATTCCACAAGTTAACTGGGCCCCTGGCCCGATCCACATGTTAACTGGGCCCCTGGCCCGATTTCATAAATCAACTGGGCCCTCGGCCCGATTTTACTTTATTCAAGTTCGTAACCGTTTCATGAAATCATATTCAACCACATTTATGGAAATCGGTGAAAATCCAGAAAATCTCGGTTTACGTGCAAATACGTAATTCACCTCGAAATGCGTGAAATCATTTTAAATTCACCGATATCCAAAGTAAATCATTTGATCATAATTATAACAATCACAAAACAGTTATGCATGCATCGAATTTATGAAACCAATGTCCACTCACATACCGTTTAACCGAGCGCCTCGATACGCGTGCCATAGGCCTTCCCGGGCCACCTCACTATCACCGGGACTCCCAATCCTGTTCAAATCAATTTAGAGGATCACTAACCTCATCATTAACATCCTATTCAAGTCCCGTAATTTTCCCAAATTTTTAAGTATTTTTAAACTGGATTTAAAACCTTCGGACATCCCGAACAATATCGAGACGGTGTCCGATCGACACGAAACCAATCCCAAAATGTTCGTTACAATGTATAGGGTAAAAGTCATGTTGACCTCACCTCGAGATTTATGTCCACGCGCCGTCACGCGCCGCCGTGAGTGGCTGCGCGTGAAAGCCACGCGCCTGCTACAGTGACTGCTACAGTGTTCCTTCTTCACCCGAATGACTGGTAAACGGGTCTGATTACCCGCGATCTGACCCGGCCAGAAACCTGTCAATTCCCACTTAATTTCATTAATTCAAACAGCCAAAAGGATTGTCCTGTGTCTAATTGTGGTTCTGTAAACTTAATTACACCCATAAATCCTTAATCCAACAATTCTCTCGAATTCAAACTCACGGTCATAACATTCGAAACTCACACAAATCATCCTGGTTTTCAAATTAAAAGATACAGAAGCTTCGTATGACCCAACCAATCATTAATCCGTAACTAATTTCAGGAATTCTTACCCGTAGATGGTCGCCCTCAAGCTCCAAATTCCCCAGAAACTGGAACCTGCGTTCATGGCCAAACCGTGATCGATATCCTTGCCAATCGATACGGTTGAGTTCGTAATGAACCCAGAAGAGTATTACAGCCCTTGGTTTCATCCAAAACACCACACATTTTAAATTCTGATTTTCCCTCAATTTTTCCAGATTTCTCCAATCTCTGTTTCTCTCCAATTCGACAGTCCTCACTTGCCCAGAATGAATCCTCACGACTCACTCACAATTATTTAATCCAAATCAGTTGTTTAAAGCACCCCAATCATTCTTCAATCCTCTGTGTAAAGTTTCCCGCACTGGCCCGAAACCATTAAACAAAACCAGTCCATGTTGTGCAATCAATTGCCAGCTCCCCACATGTGCGATCACACATCAAAGCTGCTCCAAAACAGTCCACTAATTGATAAACAATCCCTGGAACCGATCGCACAAAACATCCATCCACGGCTGCTCGATCAAACAGTGCCCATGAGAAATTACCATTCTGCCCCTGTGCAGAAAATTACCAAAATGCCCCTCGCGCATCCTGACCCGTAACTCGGTCATACGGACTCCGATTGATGCGTGCCGCCTGTCATTGGATTCGTATCGACGATACCTACGTAACGGTCCTTGGCCCTTGGCCATCGGACATCCCGGTCAAAAAGTCAACATTTGCCCCTATTTCGTCCAAATTACGAAAATGCCCATGGACTTCCGTACATCATAACTTTCACCACGAACGTCGGAATCGAACGTGCCACCTGTCTATGAACTCGTGACGTCCCGAACTACGTCACGGTCATTGGTCAAAGTCCATTTGACCATCCGAATTAAAAGTCAACTTTTTGCCCACGCCCAGGGGCAAAACGGTCATTTTGCACACTTCGTCCGAAATCGCTCAACTAATCCCAGATTAGTAAATCACAATTAAATATTAATAAATCCCGATATTCGGGACGGGTCGTTACAACCTTCCCTCCTTAAAGAATTTCGTCCTCGAAATTACCAATAACCTTATTCCACAACCACCTTGTGGAAAACAGTTCGACCACACATCTGTGTACACTTGTACACCTACATACTGGGTCAACACCAGCCTCGTCTGTACTCAGACATCCCATCACAGTCATACGTCACAATCAACAACACTCGACCACCTCGAGTGGACATAATCACCTGATTCGCGATAAAATCGCTTAACCATTTAGCTGACTCCTTCAGCTAGACGGTTCCCTTCCATTGCCAATAAATCCTTACATTTGCTCCCGTTGGGAGTCACCAAATCTCATTTGTCAGTCCACGCTGACACCACCAGTCAAACTGTCATCACAAAACTTTACTACCCTAGTAAAGCCCCAACCATCTGTCTATCCGTGACAACACCACGTACTACATCACTCTCGATGTAGCGCAAGATCAACCACATGATCTCAATTCGCAGGGCAAGCCCAATCCTGCGACTCAAAATAATCTCAATGTCCATAATCGCCGACTCCCTCAGCGAACCAAAACGCTGGGAAATCACGGTGTGATAAAATCACACAAGGCTACTCGTGGTTACTCAAACCACCAATTCACTCATCCTGAGTGTACGTATACCGTCAACTTACTCCATCAAGTGGTGTAACTCGAACACATTGAATACCAGCCCAGCAGTGAACACACATATCAATACCGGGGTTCCACTAGCCAACCGTGGCCGAGAGCACCTGCTCATACAATCACTGAACCCAGACCAAATCACTCTGCCCGGCGCACAGTATCCAATGTCCAGTCCACAATACAGCCAAACAAATGATATCAGATCCAATCTGATTACCAACACATTTAGTTACACACCACTGGTACATCCCGTGTACCGCCATTAGGCACCACTCAGCCTAACCAGTCTTAATCCTCGTACAACGTACCCTGTACGTACCTCAATCCATCAATCTGACTATAGCCACCCAGGTCATAGCCAAACACGTTCTAGTAAGGGAGTACATTTGCCCAAACCAACATGAGACAAAACGAACTCCACCCGTCATCTAGTTCCAATTCCGAATCCGAATTCGCAATTTCGTAAGAAATCCCGAATCCGAACCCAGACATCATGTTTTTAATCCATGTCCAAATCCGAATCCGAAATCATTATTCCGTAAGCTAGCATTGGAATAATCATTCCGCACCCAAATCCAGTAATCCATTTTCGAGCTTCGCAATCGAATCCTGAATCGTCACCCAGAAATTCGATTCCAAAACCCAAAATCTCGTTTACGTCCATCAAGACGTAACATAACCGAATCTATCGGTTGCCTGTACAAAACACTCGATTGACTTCATAGGGAAGCCAATCCCAATATTCACACGTCAAAGTTTGACAAAATCCGACCACTTCGGAAACCTACTCAACCGAGTAACAACCATATGGGCTCCGCTCCGAAAAGAAGTTCAGTCCCGTCATTTACGACTCACATATCAAGGTAAGAGTGATAAACTCTCCACCCATCTGGATCATCAAGATCACAATCCATATCCATCGCTACGTCACCCGACAAGTAACATCACGATCCTAGATCGTCACATCGACCAAAGTCGACAACATCACAAATCAGATCCACCTAGGATCCACACATGCTCACACAGCTAACAATCCATCTGGACGCTGATCGTAGGGTCTTACACCCTCAATGAATCATTCGCCAAATTTCCCTAGGTGGAAAGATGACCACGCATTTCACCACCAAGTCCAAATCACACACAACTTCTTGTGTCCAATGACCCAAGCCAAACATGGGTCCACTTACCAATACACGCTCAACGTACTGATAGCAACAATCGTCATCCGCCACGGTAGGAAAATATGAAGTCAACCCTAATGACTTCGGAATACCAATCACTGATTCGGAAACGAGCACTCCTCTCGTCTCCCAATCACAACTCTCCCCGAAACGGGAGTTCCAACCATGTTGGAAACAGACATGCTCCCAAAGAGATGTCAAGTCCAACCACTGGACTGCCCATGTCCATACCTTACTTGGTCCACCACGTGTCCAAGATCGATTCATTACTCGGACCTCACGTCCGTCAATAATCATGTATGCACACACCCCGATTCCGAACGGAATATCCACAATTTTGCCTGAATGTGCATACCATACTGCCTTCGTTTCACATCTCAACCTAAACAGGTTCAATCCTCAGGTTCCAAGTGATTCACAATCACAAAATCCCACATCCATACCACGAATGGTTTTCCCCGACTTTTCCAATCTCAATAATTTCCTTGTACTCTCAGGGGATATAAGCAGTACACAAACTTACCAATCTCGGAGTTGACCACAACTCCCCAAATCCATCAATTCTCATGACATAGGGAACAGCATCCCGAGATTCCCCAAATTTTCAATCATACCTTTTGATCCATTCATCACTTGTCATCATAAATCTGTCGGAACTCATCCCAACACGACTCAACCTCCACTGGATCCCATCCAGTCCAAGACTCAACCACCACTGAGTCGCAGATACCAATCATCTGTTCATCATGACAGAGTCACACCCCAACTGGTGGCTCAACGTCATCACAATTACCGTCCCCAACACCAGCACCAACATACCATCATCCACACTAGTATCAGCACACAGGCATCCATACTAGTATTGGCATATAGGTACCAACATCCATACATAGCACACGAACACCCATGCTAGCACACGAACATCCATGCTAGCACACAGTGTGCAAGGTTGTTACCCTGGATCTCCGTTCATTCCGAACGACGATCCCGTAACACCACTCGTTCCCCACGACTATGGGTACCTCCAACTTTTGCCATCGGCACATCAGGATAATGGACGTTCCCTAAACATCCCCTGATCCCCAAGTGTCAAAACCACACTGAATACCCTCGATAGCCAGTTATCTCGACACAACTGCCGACCAACAGTCATCGTTGTCAAGATCCGTAACCACACCTCACACTAATATTCGATCCAACACGGGATTCCATATTTTCTCATAACCACATCCGTGGATCGAAACCCATAATCCTGACTAGACTCCCTTGAGTCATCCCACATGGTCATCCACGACCTTCGCCGCTCGTCGCAGCACAAGTTCTCATTCAAAGTTCACTTTCCAGTCCATCAATTACAAGTTAGGGTTCCAAAATCACACCCTAGGGTTCCACCGAACCCGACTGCCTTCTGCAGTAGAATCCACAACCTGACCGACTCCGCGGTCCTGACATCGTATAGACGTCCAATCCAATCCAATTGTCAACTCAACGTGGGTTCCATCGTGGGTTCCACCACGAAGGTCATCGGCTAACTCCGATGCACCAACACCCCGCACACTAGTCAACACTACTAGGGTCCAAAACATAGACCAATACTCAACTGAGTTTCGTTTTTCCATAACATTATTCAAATGGGGTTCCCTGAACCCAGCTGTGCCCAGTGGCACAACAATCCATCATCACATGACCGAACTGACGGTCCCACATTACCAGTTAATCGTATACAACACCACTTGGGTTGAATCGCAACAATGCACGGCGTATCGGGCCAAACATACCCAATTCACCATACAAACCCAAAACTCTCTATCAGGTTGACAACGGAACAGCAGCCCAAAGAGACATCACACCCTCGTCCTTCGCGCACAAAAGAGCAAAACCTGCTCTGATACCACTTGACACGACCCATCCCAATCCCCCCGGGATTACCATGGAATGTGACGTGCTCCCGTCTGACAAGAGGCGCCAGACAAGGGATAACCGATTGCCATTGCCCAAAAGGGCTTCCAGAGTGCGTAAGGATCGATGGAGGAGGTGTGCGATGCTCAAGTCTCTGCTGCAGTCGTATCCGGAATCAACCTGAAGGGCATTGGAAACAAAAGCTGTGAGTGGACGAAAATAAACAAGTCTGTTTAAAACATTTATAAGACATTTATGCCCCTCAGTAAAATCATATGCATGCACCAAAACCAATAGTTCCATAATTATTTAGAAATAACCATTAGGGCCTTAGCCCGGAAACCAAAGCATAGTTTCAATTTCCAAAAGTAAATCCAAGAGTTATTTCATAAATCCAGTAATATAAACCATAAGGCATATAATAATAACCATAACCATAATTTTAGTTGCTGCACTATACACTCCACTCCGACATCCCTGATGTCTGACGTCCCTGACGTCAATAAGGTCACAATCACAAGGCTACGCGTGCCACTCGGGTCTCAATTTCCGAGTTCAATCCCCGAACCCCGTTCGGGTACAGCATCCCCGATGCTTAGCGTCATAGACGCTGGACGTACTAGACGTCCGTGACCTCTCCGGGGTACCTCGCCGGAGGAGACAATATAATATGGAAGGATCTATACAGTGCAGTACCAAATACATTTTATTGATATCCACATGCAAAACATATAGGTATACATAGATAAAATCCGAACCAATCGTTACGTTTCATCAAACGGGTCTCATGCCCAAATACCGTGAAACGTGCCATAACCGAAATATCATCAAAACCATTTATAGATTCCAGCATGTGAACATATATAAAATGTAAACCAGGAACATTTATTCAATTCCATTTTAGGGTCCCCGACCCGCAATCACGTGTAGAAATCAACTGGGCCCTTGGCCCGATTCCACAAGTTAACTGGGCCCCTGGCCCGATCCACATGTTAACTGGGCCCCTGGCCCGATTTCATAAATCAACTGGGCCCTCGGCCCGATTTTACTTTATTCAAGTTCGTAACCGTTTCATGAAATCATATTCAACCACATTTATGGAAATCGGTGAAAATCCAGAAAATCTCGGTTTACGTGCAAATACGTAATTCACCTCGAAATGCGTGAAATCATTTTAAATTCACCGATATCCAAAGTAAATCATTTGATCATAATTATAACAATCACAAAACAGTTATGCATGCATCGAATTTATGAAACCAATGTCCACTCACATACCGTTTAACCGAGCGCCTCGATACGCGTGCCATAGGCCTTCCCGGGCCACCTCACTATCACCGGGACTCCCAATCCTGTTCAAATCAATTTAGAGGATCACTAACCTCATCATTAACATCCTATTCAAGTCCCGTAATTTTCCCGAATTTTTAAGTATTTTTAAACTGGATTTAAAACCTTCGGACATCCCGAACAATATCGAGACGGTGTCCGATCGACACGAAACCAATCCCAAAATGTTCGTTACAATGTATAGGGTAAAAGTCATGTTGACCGCACCTCGAGATTCGTGTCCACGCGCCGTCACGCGCCGCCGTGAGTGGCTGCGCGTGAAAGCCACGCGCCTGCTACAGTGACTGCTACAGTGTTCCTTCTTCACCCGAATGACTGATAAACGCGTCTGATTACCCGCGATCTGACCCGGCCAGAAACCTGTCAATTCCCACTTAATTTCATTAATTCAAACAGCCAAAAGGATTGTCCTGTGTCTAATTGTGGTTCTGTAAACTTAATTACACCCATAAATCCTTAATCCAACAATTCTCTCGAATTCAAACTCACGGTCATAACATTCGAAACTCACACAAATCATCCTGGTTTTCAAATTAAAAGATACAGAAGCTTCGTATGACCCAACCAATCATTAATCCGTAACTAATTTCAGGAATTCTTACCCGTAGATGGTCGCCCTCAAGCTCCAAATTCCCCAGAAACTGGAACCTGCGTTCATGGCCAAACCGTGATCGATATCCTTGCCAATCGATACGGTTGAGTTCGTAATGAACCCAGAAGAGTATTACAGCCCTTGGTTTCATCCAAAACACCACACATTTTAAATTCTGATTTTCCCTCAATTTTTCCAGATTTCTCCAATCTCTGTTTCTCTCCAATTCGACAGTCCTCACTTGCCCAGAATGAATCCTCACGACTCACTCACAATTATTTAATCCAAATCAGTTGTTTAAAGCACCCCAATCATTCTTCAATCCTCTGTGTAAAGTTTCCCGCACTGGCCCGAAACCATTAAACAAAACCAGTCCATGTTGTGCAATCAATTGCCAGCTCCCCACATGTGCGATCACACATCAAAGCTGCTCCAAAACAGTCCACTAATTGATAAACAATCCCTGGAACCGATCGCACAAAACATCCATCCACGGCTGCTCGATCAAACAGTGCCCATGAGAAATTACCATTCTGCCCCTGTGCAGAAAATTACCAAAATGCCCCTCGCGCATCCTGACCCGTAACTCGGTCATACGGACTCCGATTGATGCGTGCCGCCTGTCATTGGATTCGTATCGACGATACCTACGTAACGGTCCTTGGCCCTTGGCCATCGGACATCCCGGTCAAAAAGTCAACATTTGCCCCTATTTCGTCCAAATTACGAAAATGCCCATGGACTTCCGTACATCATAACTTTCACCACGAACGTCGGAATCGAACGTGCCACCTGTCTATGAACTCGTGACGTCCCGAACTACGTCACGGTCATTGGTCAAAGTCCATTTGACCATCCGAATTAAAAGTCAACTTTTTGCCCACGCCCAGGGGCAAAACGGTCATTTTGCACACTTCGTCCGAAATCGCCCAACTAATCCCAGATTAGTAAATCACAATTAAATATTAATAAATCCCGATATTCGGGACGGGTCGTTACATAACCCCTCCAGGTCGTGATACTGAGGTAGAGGAGGAACCTGAGGCTGAGGCATAGATCTACTTCTGCGTACCTGAACCCCTGTTGGGTGGTGTACCCGCAGGTTTACTTTAGAGTCGTGCTCGCAAACTTGTAATTTTGGATTTCATCCCTTGTCTGACATCTGTTTAATTCGGATTTGTTGTATGACTTTAATTTGATTATTTATGCATTTGAGGTTTTGAGGTCAAAATTGGTATGAATTATTGGGTGTCAGACGGGAGCAGGGCACGTCCCCATATGGTTCCAGAGAGGATCGGGGCGGGTCCTGTCACGTTCTTGCGGCCTTCAATCTTTGTGACTTCCTCACCTCTCTTATCTTTGTCGCCATAGAAAATCCATTCAAATTCGCAAAGGGAAACGAGGAAGAATCTGGGTTTGGTTTTGGGATTTTTGAGGTAAATTTTTATTTGTTGTGTTAAATAAATATTCTTTCCAATTTATTTAGGGATTTTTTTTGCAACGGTTGGCTTATTGGATTTTCAATTGATTTTTAATTGCAAGTTTCGGTTTTTCTTTAGGAATGTAGGGATTGTAAATTCTAAATTGCAGGTTTTGCTGAAGTTGCTCAAGGTTTTTATTTTTTTGTTTGATAGTTTATGTTTTTAAACCAGAGGGCTTATTATGTGATGTTATTCACTAGACCAGTAGTATTGACAAACATACAACTTACTTTGGAAAAATTTTAATTTTAGCTCAAAACTATTGACTTTCGACCTAATTAAAGTCATATTTAGCTGAAAATCTCTTAGATATAATTTCAAATCATTATTCAACCCATTCCAACTCAAATCATGCAATAAAACATTTAAAACATGCAACTATGTATGCTTTATAGTTATAAAACAAATATCCAATCACAGACTGTCCAAACAACTCAACCCCGAGTTGTGCCCTTCTCCGAATTTTTGGGAATTATCTAGCCCCAAATCCCGTGAATGAGTCGTTGAAGTTTTGGCCAAAGCCGACCTTTTTGTTCCAATGTTTTCCGCGTCGAAACCTTCAAGATTTTTTACTCAAACCAATCCCAGAAACTCAACAAAGGTATTAGTGAGCTTGGCTGCAAGCTTGGAAGCTTCTTTGAAGCTTCGAACGATTTGAAGGTCCTCGATTTTTGGATTTCAACTTTCTTGGGTTTTTGGGTTTCGGTCGTCAGAGAGTTCTTCTTTCCAGTTCTTCATTCTGTTGTATATTCTTACTTCTTGGTTCCCTTTCTTTTTTTCTACCTTCTTTTCTTTCTCTCAAGTTTTGCTCTCTTGGGTTTCTTTTGGTTTACTCGCACCTAAGGATTGAAATATCGATATCGACGGATATATCGCTAATCAAATTTATGGATATCTCGTCCCAAATATCGATATCGTTTACGGTTAACAAAAATGACGGAAATTTGATCTAAAAGTTGAAAATTTAGAATGAAACTTTGGGAAAAACTTAAGTATCTCATGATGATTTTATAGGACTAATAAAAAATATAAAATGACTTTGATATAATAAATATATGATGAATAATATGATACAATTGGGTTATGTTGATGACTAATAATATAAAATTTTAAATATAAATATAAATTGAAGTAAATTACTATAATTGAATTTTAATATAATTAAAACACATAACAATAATCATAAAAAAATTCATTGGAAGAAAAATTATAAAATGAGTAAATATATTTAAAATTAGAAAAAAATGAAAAAATAGAGAATGCGCAATTAATATAATTCTTTTTCATGACTTCCAGATTTGCTACAGGGGATTTGTTTAATTCAAGGCATGCTTAAAAGAGAGAATGCATATTTTACTATTTTATAGACTTAATACGCTTACTTATAAACTTATTTACGTACATACTGACTTGCAAAAATATAAAGCAAATTTAAATCTATATATTATTTTATAAACCGTGAGTTGATGTGACTTTTATGAATTGTGGGTTTGATTATTAATCTTTCTTTTCTCTTCAGAAAAGAATATATGAGTGGTGTAAATTATTTGTCAGATGAATAATTAGATTAGGAAACAAATATATAAATTAGTTGTCCTAGGCCCATGGGCTGTTTCACAAATTTGGCCGAAACCAAGGGCACATGTATCTCCAACAACATTATACAGCCACTGACCTAAAGTACAATCGTTTCCAATAGCCAGTATCGCTCCCCGTTTCTAATAGACACCATCAAACTCTTCAAGCCTTCATACTCACTTCTTGATAATAAGGATGAGGTAAATGATGATAAGGATGAGGTTGGCTGTTTTATTAGGAAATGAGAGTGAAATTGTTTCGAAAAATTTGTTTGAGCACTTGCAATTGCTATGCACAATTTCTTCACTTGCAGCTGCTTTACACAATTTCTTCGAGTGCAAGACCTCCGTCATGTGTCCAACGAAGCAAAAGAACTGGAGCTCCGTCGCCGAGCACGCCGGGAAAAGCTCCAGATCCGACGAGTCCACAACCTACGTCGCCGACTGGATCTCTGATTCGGTCCACAGCGGGTCCCTACGCCATGTGGACCTCCGGTGACCTCTTCTTTCTTCGTGCCAAGATTATGTCGCTGGATATCGTCTGATTTCGACAAAATTTTTCGATATTTCGCGAAATCAGCGATAGAAGGGGAAGAAAAAGTTTACCCCCTGTTTATATGTCGAGGAGTGGAATTAACGAAATATCGGAAGATATATGGACGAAAAGGTCGATATTTTCTTCGGTGCTCGCACCACACACCCACGGATTAACAAGGGAGAAATGTGCCACCAATCTACCTAGAGATGGCAACACGTGTCACCCAAGGAGTTGGTTGAGTCATAAGGTAATGACTCATCAGCCCACCAAATGACCAAAATGTCATGGGTGTCTAAATTACCAAAACCCACTTAAATATTTAGACTCGTAATTTTTTCATACAATCTCCGTTTTCCGTGTACCACTTGTCTACGGACGCAAAATTTGAATATCTACCTAACGACGCTCACAAAAATTTCAAAAAGTACGCTAAGCAAAAAGTTAACTTTTGACTTATAAGGGTGAAATCGTCAATTCCTTTTTTAAATTTTCAGAATTCCCTTTTTATCAAAATTTTGGATCGTTACAATAAATGGTAGTTGCAGTTTATCCCCACATTCGGCTCGCTATTGCTCTTCATGGTTTGGTAGATATTTTCATATGATTTTGAATTTCAATATTTGTCGTTTTTTTAATGTTTTAATTAATAAATGTAAGCTTATGATTCAACCCTCATTATATATACACTATTTTTACGAGGTAGGTTCAAAGGACACACAATTTTACACTACGTTTGGACATTTAGATTTCCTAAATTCAACGGTCATAAACAATATAATGATGGAGGTATTTTAAGTATTAAATAACATGAAAACTCACGTGGCATTATATCATAGAAAACAAATATAAGGACTCATTAAGAAACAAATTGTAACAGAGAACATAAATGGATTCTTACCTTAATTGCTTTTTGTTATTAATTATTATATGAAAAGAAATGCTAATAATTGTATTCTTTTTGGTCAATCAGCATATTATGAATTTGGATTGAAGTTGAAGAACATTTTTTAACCTAATAACAATTCAGAGTAAGAAAATCCTTCAAAACTAATAACGCCTTTAAGAATAATTATTTTGTCGTGGATTACTAGCAATTGCAAATTAACATAATTTTTTTTCTAAGAGCAAGCAATTGAAAGTGAATGTTGACAATTCCAGTAGAAATTGTACAAGAATGTATGGAAATCCAATCATGAAAACCTCGTATTGAGATCCTAAACTAATAACCTCGTGAAAAAAATTAACTTAAGCCAAAAAGATAATTTTGAATTCCTAATTGTTCGCAACTCACAACCAGTAATCTCCTCAAAGAAATAAAACTTGTGAAAAATGTGTTAATAAGGTGCAAGCTTGGGTTTGGGTAGAACATGAAATATATACATCTGAAATTAAAAAAAAAAAACATTAGTACATGAGGTAGCCAGGGACGCAGTACTAATAATTCTTTAAGATGTTTCTTTGCAATTGTTGATAAACCAAGATGCAAAAATGATTCTTCAAGATATTATTAGTTTTGAAGGATTTGCTTAATTACTATGATTTGTTATTAAGTTTAGAAATGTTCTTAAATTTTAAGCCAAACTCGCATTAATACCAAAAAGAAAGCCATTATTGTTACATGTCATAATTAATAGCAAAAAGAATAATTTGGGGAAGAATAGATCGGTATCTTTCCTCTATTTCAATTAGTTTCTTAATTAGTCTTTATATTTATTTTGTATGGCAAAATGCCATATCATTTATTAGTTAAAAGACCTCCACATCAGATTGTTTATGACTGTTGGATTTAGGAGATCTAAAGGTCAAAAAATAGTGTAAATATAAGTGTAAAATTTTGTATCCCTTAAACCGGATAACATCCTTTTTCGATTAGGTATGGCTTCGACTATTCCTAGCCCAAAAATTCTTTCACAAAATAATCCATCCTTTTTTTCAGGTTTATTGGTTACATAGAAAAATGAATAAAAATAAAATAAGGTGGTTGATCATCCTCTCGAACCAGCTACTAATCATCGCCTTGATAAGCTATTGCCTCACCAAATAGCTAATTAGGCGTGAGCCCCTCCTCGGACGGATTCCTCCCTTTTGCTCCTCAGCCTACAGGGTATTAGCAGCCGTTTCCAGCTGTTGTTTCCTTCCTAAGGGCAGGTTCTTACACATTACTCACCCTCCGACTCTATTGAACCCTATTTTTACTATGGCGTGCTTCATCCATATTGCCCTTACCATCTATATGTCTCAATATGGACATAATCCTAAAAATAAAATAAAATTTAAAATTTATGATGCAAAAGTAATATATTTTTCTATGTATGGGAAGAAATTGGAAAATTATACCCTCTTTAATTTCTTTCCAATTTTATGGATGGACAAGTACAACCCTCAAGTCCTCAACCATGTACCATCTGTATTTTATGCAGCGTCACTATAGCTACCTCCTGGCTCTCATCCTCGCCCTTCTCCTTGCTGACGTGGCGGTTGCCACATACCGGCTGGACGCCATGCAGGGCGGCTGGTGGGTGTATAAGGACACCAAGGACTACATCATCAGAGACCTTGCTGAGTTTGCGATGGAGGAGCACAGCAAGAAAGAATCGGACCGATTAATCTTCATGGGAGTGTACGAGGCCTGATTCCAGGTGTCGAAGGGCGGCGTCAAATATCGGATCAACATGCCCACGGTAGTGGACCTTGATGGCTCTGCTACTTTTTATGAGGGTATTGTATGGGTGGAATCAGCTACCAAGGCCACGGAATTGATCTCCTTTTCAAGATCTAGTAACGAAGGAGAGTGACCATTCATTATAACATATAGGGAGAGTGACCCTCTAAAGATTATTATGTCTTAATATAGTTTGTATTAGAAGAGTGAAAGTTACTAAATCGCTATAATAAATAATGAATAATAGTATCATCATCCGTCATCGAGTGCAATGGCTCTTGATCGATCTTCAATATTTCCTCGTGAGATGTCACCATTTTGAAAAGGTGAGTATGAAGGGACTACGACTTCCAAATGAGTTACCAGTCAAGCAGTTGGCCGTCTACTCACATTCACATTTCAAAACAATGAATTCCAAATGAGTATGCCCCAAACTATTGTTCATTGTTCATTATCTATCAATGAACCCTTCGATTAAAAAAAATTCCATATCCAAGTTCTTATATCTAAAGGGTCCTTTAGATTTTAGATTTTTATTTTTCGTTTTAACTTTTAACGTCGTATCTATTTCCACGTGCATTTCATCCGATAGAAATTATGGAAAATCACATTTTAACACATATTGTAGACCACATCTCTAATACATGACGGACAATCACAAGTATCCAAATACACCAAAGATATAGTCTTGTAAGTTTCTGAGAAGGTGGTCTCCTTAGTATTTTCCTTCTTCCAACAGCCTCTGTCCATCAATTCTCTTTTTTTCTCTACTTAAAACAGAAAAATGAAAACTAAAAGCGAAATAACTGTTAAATAGCCCTCACTAAAATGTGTAGATTTTCTTAACGGTTAGCATCATTTACGATCACTGCAAGATTACAAGCAAACCATGAATTGAAAGCACAACCAGCTACACAAGACAAAACATAACATTGATGCTTACCATAAAAAATACATAGCGCAATGATGCATAATGAACTGCATCAAATTAGAAAGTATCACCATAATTTGGCTTGGTCAAGATCCAAAAAATTTCCTACAACATGAGCACAAACTTAAGGAGAAGTAATCTCGACAGAAACTATGTAGCCTTTTTGGCCGTAACCCAAGCAGGCAGCATGGAATCTATGCCCACAAGGCAAGCATATAAGCTTATCTGCATCCATAAAAGTCTCCATGCAGATACTACAATCTTTGGATGTTCAAAACACCAATTCGTTGACACCAATTGCAGTGCTACTGAAAATCTCGGGGCTCAAACAATCAATGATTTCTTGACTGAGACCCGCAGGATTCTTGTTCGCTTCTTGCGGATCTCAGTCAAGAAATTATTGATTGTTTGAGCCCCGAGATTTTCAGTAGCACTGCAATTGGGGAGACATGATTTTTCTATCTTCCGCCACCTAGGTGAGATTAGCTCGTTTATGGATTCAGGATTAGTATTGTCAGGACCCACCCCGGTTTCACCCCGAAACCCGAGGTAAATCCCGCTCCCGTCCGACTCCCCGACGCAAAACTCAAGTAAAACTCACTCGAACCCAGTCAAACGCAGGAGTAAGTAAAAAATATCCCAACCTTATCGTTTACAGAGCATAGCACTAAATTACAAAGAAAATAAAAACCGATAAAGTACACGCACACAGAAGCCTTTAACTCTCCTAGGATCCCTCACGTCACTTCTATGCCTT
Source organism: Prinsepia uniflora (assembly GCA_032719365.1). Taxonomy (NCBI): domain Eukaryota; kingdom Viridiplantae; phylum Streptophyta; class Magnoliopsida; order Rosales; family Rosaceae; genus Prinsepia; species Prinsepia uniflora. The sequence goes on along the minus strand of CM064868.1, from coordinate 77,390,858 downwards.
GGACACTGCCTCGACGTCAAGACCCCGCGCTAACTCCACAACCTGGAGGGCAATTAAAACAGAAAATGTGAGTGGACCAGAAAGTACAAAAGTTCAAAAAAACCATTTTATAAAAAAACCGAGTTAAACCCTCCGTTTTGAAACCACATGCATAACCAGCAGTTATAAACACATTAATAAAAGAATCATTCTTAAACATCATAAGAAACAGAAACACTATAAAATATCATAAGAAACCACAACATGAGTATCAGAAAACTGTATCATAAACCATGAACATTAACTCATAAATGTCCCGATCAAACCTGCTGGATCTATCCGAGTCTTTAAACTCCCGAGTCTTTAAACTCAATCCAGGCCTTAATCATATCCGAGTCTTTAAACTCCCGAGTCTTTAAACTCAAGGCCTACGGGGGAAAATCAATATATATATATATCCGAGTCTTTAAACTCCCGAGTCTTTAAACTCAATCCGGGTCTTTAAACCCAATCCGGCCGGTCCCCCGTCACATATATCCGGGTCTTTAAACCCAATATCCAGATCCAGCAAATCCAATCCCAAAACCATCTGAAAACCATTTACCAATCCACATCCAAACCCGAATCCGAAATCACTGGTTTGATGCCCTTCCGGCATCCAGAACCGTCATTCCGAACCCAAATCCGGAAATCCACTTTCCAACGTTAAAACCAACTTCCATTTCCAAAATCCGTTTCTAAAACCACAAACCTTGATCATTGAAATCATGTTCCAAAACCCACTTAGAACCATTAGAAATCACTTATCAATTGAAATCCCAAAACCATAGCATATATTCCAGAAACCAACCATTCCTCGTAAAACGTGCTAAAAACCAATTTCCTCGAAAAACGTGTAATAATGTAAAACCAACCAAAACATATTCGATAAACATAGAATCATAATCAAAGCCATAAAACAGTTATAGAAAACAGTTATGCATGCTCGAGTTTAAAGAAAGGGGTCCACTCACAGTATTGAGCCCTACTCGCGTCCCGAACGTCCAGCCCGTTCCTCGGCTTCCTCGGGAAATCCCGATCCTGTCAAACACCGTCAAATTACGTCACTAATACATCTACCAACACTCTCCTAAATTTCCTCAAAAATCCCCGAACCGAAGACCTAGAACCCCGGGACCCTAAACCTTCACCCTCGCGGAACTAAACTCAAACGACTTCCGATTAACCCGAAACCAACTCCATTAAACTCAACACAACTCCTAGACCAAAAGTCAAGTTGACCGTTTTCCCATCCGCCGCCGCACGCGCCCCCACGCGCCGCCCAAAGTGGCTGCGCGTGGCCCTCACGCGCTGCTACAGTACCACCTCCTTCCTCGATCAAACCCGGTTCAGTACAGTGGTCTGCACTCAGACCGGCGTACCTGGTTCTTCCTCCTCCGTCCACCAAAACGGTTCCTTTCTTCACCAACAGCATCGTCCAGGCCAACCCTATCGATTCCCCAACTCCATTCACCTCGACACTGTCCCAATCCCCTCGACTGAACTCAAAACCAGACAGCCCTTCGACCCCTGTTTCACGACTCCTCTACTCCAGCCACCTCCCGTCACGGTGGTGACACCAGACGATCCCTAAGACCTCACTGAACCCAGACCAACCTTCCTATACCGTCGACTCACCCCCAAACTCGTCGACCTACCGTTCGAAGTTCACTGCCGAAACAGGGTAAAAGAGACCCATCTTCGACTGAGCTCCGCCGTGTACGGCCCCGTCACGGCGACCACCCTAATCGACACCTAGGACCTCCCTGATCACTACCCTAACCTCCAATCCTCTCGACTCTCAGCCCAGAGTCACGACTTTCCAAATGAAATTCCACGGCAAAACAGGGCAAAGAAACCTTACCCTTCGATTGCAGCTCCGCCGTGCGCACTGCCGCCTACCACGGTGGTCATTGGACTCCTTGCAGTCTCCTCAGCCTCCCCTGGCCTTGGTTTACCTCGCCTCACGGCGTAGCCACCACCTCAACCTCACAGCTCCCTGTTTCTCCCCAAAATTCCTCCACACCTCCGCCGTGCCGCCGTGCACGATTGCACCTCAAATTCACGGCCACCAGCTCCGCCTTGCCTCACTAACACACTCACAACTCCCTATTTACTCACCCTTGCACCCAGATCGATCAACTGATCCCAAACTCTCACCCTCTGTTCTCTGTGTTTGTCGAAGAACAACACACACACACGGGTTCACCCAAATAGCTAGGACCGTGAACACACAGGATTCCACCAGAATCCTCTAGTCCTTCAACACGTGTTGACTACGCTCAAACTACACATTAAATTAAACATGTAATTCGAGTGTTATGCAATTTAAACCCTTTTTGTGTAGATGTAGTATTGATAAATAGGGATCGTTCTTAACCGGGGAAATTAGGGAACATTAATAATATGTTAGTGGATTATGAATAAAAGAATAATGAATTAGAGAATTAAATAATAAAAGAATTAAACAATCAAAGAATTAATAAATTAAAGAATAGATGAACAAGATAATAATAAATTAATGAATTACAAAGAATTAATAAATTAACGAATTAAAGAATGAAATAATAGAAGAATAAAGGACTTAGTTAATCAAAGAATAAAGGAATTAATTAATCAAAGAATCAATAAATTAAATAATAAAGGAATGAAAGAATAAAAGCATCAAAGAATAAAAGAATAAAGAATAAACAAGGGGGGTTTTGAAGAGGTTTGTAATTATGTAAATAAGTGAAAGCATAGATAAACTCATTCTATTTCTATTCTAACTTATGCACAAAGTAGACTTCCCGTAAACACAAACTTCAACAACATACTACAATTGCAAATATTTGAATTAATCACGAAATTATACCTTCACAAACTCATATTTCTTCATACATTATTCATATTATAAATGCACCGAACAGGGGATTTTTACTTATAATATAATTACCTTAAGTTTGTGATTTAATGCGCCGAACAACGGTCATACATTAAATCTCTCCAAATCTACTCTAAATGCCCCGAACAGCGGATCAACATTTAGTTTCGAAATGAAGTTTAAGCTCTAAAATGTAAGAAGTAAATGATTTTTAGAAAGTAAAACACATGGAGATTATACTCAATTTTCACAAAAGATAGGAAGGAGAAACCAATACATATATTGCATTATAATTAGAACCAATAACAAATAAAAGAGTTTAAGAGAATGGAGAGCAAATGTTACACTTTTCAGATTGGATGAGAACAATGGATTGTTTTTCACAAGGAACACCGAACAGCGGCTGGAACCTTATGAAGATGGAAGAAGATTAAACAAGGAAATTCGGACTTGAACTCTCAAAATTGTATTGGAACTATTTTGCCAAAATTTCTCCTAAAAGAAGCTCAATTTTGTGCTACTTGGAAGTGATTTCAACAAGTGAAATCAACTCCTATTTATAGGTGGAGAAAGCTACCAAAAATAATATAAAAATACAATAAAAAAAATGGAATAATGGAATGATGAGTAATAAAGATTTGTGATGATGTTTAGAGGTGGTTTGAGTTGTAAAGTTGTAAAATTGGGTTGGAAAGTTGTTGGAAGGTGGCTGGAAATTGAGTGGAATCTGCTGGAAAATAGGGCAGGAATTTTCGGTGGCTTGCTGCTGAAATGGGAAGCTGGCGCTCGGCAGGCGGTCGCTGAAGAGACGACCTGCGATTCGGCAGGCGCGCGCCGAATTGAATCTGGGCTGAAGGAAGCTGGGCTGACACGCGGGCTTCGCCTGGGCTGGAAGAATCTGGGCCGCACGGGCCTGGGCTGCTGGCTGGGCCGCACGGGCTTGGATCTTTTTAGAAATGGGTTGGGCTGCACAGGAACAATTAATTAATTAATATAAAACTAAATTAATTATTCCACCGAATTTTGTCCATATTTTATTCGTTATAATTCTGATCGAAACGATTCTTTCGCCAAAATGCTCCAAATTACAACCTTTATTTTTCTAAACATAAAAATCACAAAATAATTTATTTTATCAATTTATTTAATATTTTAATATTAAAAGTCAAGTATAAAGGGTATAAAATAATATAAAATAATGCTTATTTAACGTCCTATCAAATACCCCCACACTTAAACTTTGCTAGTCCCTAGCAAATACTAAAATCAAACTACGAATTCAAAACAAGTAGACCCTTAACCATTTGTCTCAAATTTCATTGTTATAATCATGGCATAAAAGATTTTCACTTAAAACATTTAAGCAAATGGAATTCAAGAGTTAATACATGGTAACAAAATGTTTCGACAAGTAAGATAATGAGTAAATATGGTGAAATGGATCTCTGCATGAATAAGACAAGTATGAATCAACTCACAAGGATATGCACTCATAAATTCACTCAATTTTGTGAGGGTTTGTGTTTGCACTCAAAGTATGTGAGAGATGCTCACATAATCGAAATGAAGTACTTTTGCAAAATCTCAAACAAACACCTCAAGATAAAAACAAAACATACTTGCGCAAATGAACCAAAACCATAAGCTTACTCAAGTGATTGACTCAACTAATCAAAATTTACCATCTTAAGGATCATAAGGTCATTACGAAGGTTGTAATGGGGCTAAGTTTAGAGGCAAGGAATATATAGGACAAGTGGTGCTCAAATTCGTTCCAAGACTCAATAGACTCCCAAAACGTATCATAACTTCCCAACCTTAGTGCAATGATGTCAGTAATCCATCCCTTCGAACATAGGCCTAATTTCATCTTGTTGGGCCTCGAATTCATTCTTTGTGCCGGATTTACAAATGTAAAGGACTCAACTCAAACATTCATAATCAAACCTTATTACCTTGATAAAAACTTCAACATATCTTTCTTTTCTTTTTTTTTTTCTTCTTTTTTTTTTTATTATTTTTTTTTTATATATCAAGGTAATAACATGTGTAAAAAAATACAACAATGTTTGAGTAAGTAAATCCACAAAATACACATAAAAGTCTTTCAATATCATCATTTTCTCTTTACATAATCATTATGTCTTCAACCGAGTCTTTGGAACAAAGGTAAAAGATGTCTATACTAAGCTCAAGTGTTTAGATAATCATGGTGAGGAAAGAAAGGCTTAATGTGGGCTCAAAAGGGGTAAAACTAAGGGGGTCGCAACTTGTGCGCACAAAATAGGGAACATGGATGTTTGAATTTGTGGTGTTAACCCTAATGCCTTAATCATTTCCAAAATCAGAGAATTTATTGACTTAAAAGCTTTGAAAATCACATAGAATAAGTTCTAGTGCTCTAGAGTTCATTAAAAGCTATGGCAAGCAGTTATGAGGCATATGTATATCAATTTAAACAAAGAACTTATGAATCACTCATCAAAGATGTATATAAGTTCTAAAGCTCACATAAGGTTCAAATGATTCATACTTATCATATCATGCTTATTTATGTACCAATTTACATGCATTATCTTTAAGTTATAACACTTAATTACAAAATATTAACAAACAAATTCAAGTTGTAGTGATTATCTTTATGGCCATAACATAATCATTTCCATTCACTTATATCATTGACAAGTTAAAGGGCAACTTGATGACTCGTAAAAACGCTACGTTAAAACAAAAAGACTCAATTTTTTTTTTTTTTTTGGAGAAAGAAATAAAACAATTGAAAATTAACACAAATAAGAAAGAAACAATTGAAAATTAACACAAATAAGAAAGAAACAATTGAAAATTAACACAAATAAATTTGTAAACCATTCCCCCACACTTAAATTCTACATTGTCCTCAATGTAGGAAAATACGAAGTAATTTAAACATAGAATCAAAGTAAGGAAGATGATTTAAGAAAATGAAATAAGAAAGAAAAACATAAAAGAGAGTGAAGGGTTGAAAGAAAGCAAATCTGTGTTGATGACTCCTTCACACTCGCGAACACATTGGGTTGCCTCCCAACAAGCGCTTGAAGTTTAACGCCCATCCAGCCTAGACCAAATTTAGTTTATCTGATGGGACGTCGTAGCACTCTTTCTGACTCCACATCGTGCTCGCCAATTGCCTCGATATAAGGCTTCAATCTATGGTCATTGACCTTGAACTCTTTTCCAGTTCCAACGTGTTTTATCTGTATGGCTCCATGGGCAAAAATATTAGTGATAACAAAAGGTCCTACCCATCTAGAACATAACTTACCAGGAAAGAGTCTGAGCCGAGAGTTGAAAAGCAAAACTTTCTGGCCAATGTCAAATGATTTACTCCTGATCTGTTTGTCATGAAATGCCTTTGCCTTTTCCTTGTAGATCAGAGTGCTTTCAAATGCATCATTTCTTATTTCCTCAAGCTCACTCAGCTGGAGCTTTCGATGCAGACCGGCGTCATCTAGCTTGATGTTGAACGTTTTGACGGCCCACCATGCTTTATGCTCTAGTTCCACCGGAAGGTGACATGCTTTTCCGTACACCAACCTATAGGGAGACATTCCTATAGGTGTTTTGTAGGCCGTCCTGTATGCCCAAAGTGCATCATCCAACCGTTGGCTCCAATCCTTTCGATTAGGACCCACAGTTCGCTCTAGTATCTTCTTGATCTCTCTATTACTGACTTCCGCCATTCCACTCGTTTGAGGATGGTAAGGTGTAGATACTCGATGAGTGACACCATACCGTTTCAGTAAAGCTTCAATGGTCTTGTTGCAGAAATGACTTCCTCCATCACTTATTAGGACCCGCGGGATCCCAAACCTGGAAAGAATGTTAGTTCTGAGGAAATCTGCAACAGTTTTAGAGTCATTAGTCCTGGTGGCCTTAGCTTCCACCCATTTTGATACATAATCAACGACAAGTAAGATATAGAGATAGCCATTAGATTGAGGAAACGGACCCATAAAATCGATACCCCAAACATCAAATATTTCAACAGTAAGAACATAATGTTGTGGCATTTCATCCCTGCGTCCTAAGTTTCCTGATCTCTGACATTTATCACAGGCTAAGCAAAATGAATGTGCATCTTTAAAAAGTGTGGGCCAATATAGTCCAGATTCTAAGATTTTGAGTGCAGTTTTTCTAGATCCAAAGTGGCCTCCACAAGCATGGCTATGGCAGAACTCTAGGACTGACCTATGTTCAATATCAGGGACACATCTCCTAATCAATAAATCTGCACAGTGTTTCCACAAATAAGGTTCATCCCAAATATAGTGCCTAGCATGCTTCTTAAGTTTATCTTTTTGTGCACGGGAGAGGGTGGTGGGCAACTGCTTGGTGACTAAATAATTGACAATATCAGCATACCAAGGAGTACCTCCCTCGATTCTGAAGAGTTGTTCGTCTGGAAACATCTCTTGAATCGCCACAGGATCTCGCTCATGTGCAATGCGACTCAAATGATCCGCCACCACGTTCTCTACGCCTTTCTTATCTTTAATCTCGATGTCAAACTCTTGAAGAAGAAGAATCCATCGGATCAGTCTTGGTTTCGCTTCCTTCTTGGCCAGGAGATACTTCAGTGCTGCATGATCAGTGTAAATAATGACTTTAGTTCGAAGTAGATAAGAACGAAATTTATCTAAAGCAAATACAACAGCAAGCAACTCCTTTTCTGTAGTGGTGTAGTTCATCTGGGCATCATTTAAGGTTCTGGATGCATAGTAGATGGCGTAGGGCTTCTTATCCCGCCTTTGTCCGAGTACGGCTCCAACTGCATAATCAGAGGCATCGCACATTAGTTCAAAGGGTAAGGACCAATCAGGGGCACAAAGAATGGGGGCAGTGGTTAAGTAATTTTTAAGCTTTTCAAAAGCTTCCTGACAGTCTGCATCAAAGACGAAGGGTGTCTCTTTCTGAAGCAGTCGGCACAAGGGCCTTGCAATGTGGGAGAAGTCTTGGATAAATCTTCTGTAAAATCCTGCGTGACCAAGAAATGAACGGATTCCTCTCACCGAAGTGGGAGAGGGTAAGTGGCGCACAGTATCAACTTTAGATTTATCGACTTCAATTCCTCTTTCAGAGACAATATGGCCCAAGACTATCCCTTGTCTAACCATGAAATGGCATTTCTCCCAGTTAAGTACCAGATTAGTTTCGACACACCTTTGTAAGATAAGTGCTAAGTGTTCTAAGCATGCATCAAAACTATCCCCAAAGACACTAAAATCGTCCATAAATACTTCAATTATTTTTTCGACGTATTCAGAGAAAATAGAAAGCATGCATCTTTGGAAAGTACCTGGGGCGTTACATAAACCGAAAGGCATTCTTCGGTAGGCAAAAGTGCCAAAAGGACAAGTGAAAGTCGTTTTATCTTGGTCATTTTGAGCGATACAGATTTGATTGTACCCGGAATAACCATCAAGAAAGCAATAATAGGAGTGACCTGCTAACCTTTCAAGCATTTGATCAATGAAGGGCAAAGGAAAGTGATCCTTCCTAGTTGCTTTGTTCAGGCGTCGATAGTCGATGCAGACTCTGTATCCGGTCACTGTTCGCTGGGGCACTAGTTCTCCTTCACTGTTCGCAACAACTGTGACTCCACTTTTCTTTGGGACTACTTGGACTGGTGAGACCCATTTACTGTCTGAAATTGGGTAGATGACACCACAGTCCAAGAGTTTGATGACCTCTTGTTTCACAACTTCCATCATCGGAGGATGGAGGCGACGTTGGGCTTCGCGAGAGGGTTTTGCATCATCTTCCAGTAAGATTCGATGCACACAAGTTGTAGGGCTGATTCCCTTGATATCTGACAGAGTCCATCCAATGGTTGTCTTGTACTTTGTCAAGACCTGTACCAGTCTATCTTCCTGTGACTCGGTTAGTGCAGAAGACACTATGACGGGCAGAGTGTCGTCCGAGCCAAGATAGGCATACTTCAGGTGGTCAGGCAAAACTTTGAGCTCAAGAACTGGGGCCTGAATCACTGAAGGAGGAGTGGCATTAGTACTAATTGGAAATGACGAGGGTACCTGATGATTCACCATTCTGGGGGTCTCATTTAGGGTCATGACTTCATCACAAATTCGAGGTTCTAGTTCGTAATCCGTATCCTCAACCAAGGCGTCCCCTGATTGCGTTAGGCCAACTCCTTTCTGGATTATCATGTTGAGTGTGTCTTCTCGAATTGAATCAAAATGTTTCTCTGCGAGAGAAGTGCACACGTCAACAGAAAAAGTAGTATGAGTTGCGGAACTAGGGTACCTCATGGCATCAAAAATGTTGAAGCCAATCTCCTCTCCGTCTACTTCCATAGTTAATGTTCCATTGAACACATCAATCTTTGTCTTGGCAGTTCTCATGAATGGTCTTCCCAACAGCATTAGTGGAGCTTGATTCGTAGGGGAATCCTCCATGTCTAGGACATAAAAGTCAGCTGGGAAGATGAGTTGGTTAACCTGCACAAGAACATCTTCGACGTATCCCTTAGGATACACATTAGAGCGATCGGCTAACTGAATGATAATATCGTCATGCTGTAATTTACCTAGACCTAGGGCAACATATAGTGAATATGGCATAACATTAATGGATGCTCCTAAGTCTAGCATGACTTTATCAAATGACTTGTTACCAATCACGCAGGGAACAGAAAAACTCCCTGGATCCTTCAACTTTGGGGGTAGCCGACGCTGGATTACAGCAGAAACTGTTTCACTCACCATCACAACCTCCTTCTCCCTCGTCTGGCGCCTTGGAGTGCATAACTCTTTCAGAAATTTTGCGTATTTCGGCACTTGTTTGATGCACTCGATCAAGGGCATGTTGATTTGCACCCTTTTGAAGATCTCCAAGATTTCCTCATCGGATTCATTCTTCTTAGATTTGGAAAGCCTACTTGGAAATGGTGCATGCACAAACGGGGAATTAGTAACAACCGAACTTGAAGGGATTGGGTTATTACCTTGTGTGTGGGTAGGTTGAACTGGCGGTTGTGTCGTGGTGGTCTTAGTTGCCACCTTGTGCTTTTCAGCCTCTGAAACGGCTGGATCTGGTTCTATTTCTCCGAGCACTTTACCACTTCGAGTGGTGATTGCATTGGCTTCAGGTCTTACATTTGGGTTGGGCGTAGGTTGAGGTGGAAGCACCCCGCTAGCTTGGATCTTACCCATGAAGTCCACGACCTTACCCATTTGGTCCTTGAGATCAGCGATGTCTTTTTGTTGATTTTGCTGACCTGTGACAAGAGCCTGAGTTGACGCCATTAGTGTTTGCTGCCCTTGGGAAAGAGCAGCCAGCATTTTATCATAATCAGGATTAGAAGATGAGGAAGTATGATTATTTGCATGATTATGAGAAAAGTTAGAAAATGGGACCGGGGGCCTTGGTTGCCATGTGGGCCTTGGTTGCCATGTGGGCCTTGGGAACTGGTCTGGGACACGGTTTGGCCCGGTCGACATGTGCTGAGGGTTTAGGACATTGTTCAGATCTCTCCAACTGTAACCTTGGGTCCTTGGCCCTCCTTGATAGCCTCCAATGGCGTGTGCCATTTCAGTTCCGGAGTCTTCTTCCCTTGCAGTGTAGGGACATTGTTCCTCAAGATGGCCTTGAGAGCATATGGAACAAACTGGAGCTACCTGTTTCTTTAGCTCAAGCATATTCGAAAGCATAGAGGTGATTTTATCTAACTTTAAATCATTTATAGCATGGGAACTTACCTCATGTACCTTTCTAGAAATGGGATCGGCACCTTCATATTGTGCATCATTGAGTGCACGGCTTTCAAGTAGTGCACGACCATCTACTAGGCTCCGAGCTAAGAAACTTCCATTAGCTGCAGCATCGAGCAGTCCTCTATCCCAACCTTTGAGTCCTTCATAAAAGTAGGTTAAAAGATAGCCTTCTGTGATCCCGTGAGTAGGGCATGAAGCACAAAGTTCCTTAAACCTCTCATAGTACTGGCTGAAATTCTCATCATGTTCTTTCTGCTTGATTCCAGTGATCTCTTTTCTTAAGACCGTAATCTTTGAGGCAGGGAAGTACTTGGTAAGAAACTCCTGAACCAACTTCTCCCAAGAGTCAATATGATTGGGTGGGAGACTTAAAAGCCATACCCGTGCTCTTTCTTCCAAAGACAATGGGAAAGCTTTCAGCTTCATGATTTCCAAGTCCGCATCATCCGGACACATACTACTAATGATGAATTGGAACTCCGTTAAGTGTTTGTGTGGATCTTCATTTCTGATTCCACGGAACTTGGGTAGTTGATGAAGAACTCCACTCTTAAGCTCAATATCTTTCTTGTTGGTTCGAGGCTCGGGATACTGGATGCAGAAGTCTGTAGTGCCATTTGTGTTTGCACATGTCTGCTCCCGGATACTCAGGTTTCGTGCCATGGTTATCGGTGTTCCGAAAATCTGTTCTTCTTCTGAATTACTCTTCTCGCTTTTGGACTCACCGAATATTGGGGATGGAGGTTCGAACGAACTGGTTTGCTTAAGTGCGTCTCTGAATGTGGCGTTGCTTGGTGAGATGTCAAGTTGTCTTCTCAGCCGATCAAGCTTAGATTGATGAGCACGCATTCATAAGTTCGTACCTCTATGAAAACAAAACTCTAAGTTAGAAGGCAAGTATACACAAGAAAAGATAATAAGTGTAAGATAGTAGAGATTTGCATAAAATAGCACATAAATAGAAACCAGAATTACCAAAAAGTTATGTTAATGGAAAGAAAATACACAAGTTTCAAATGCAAACTAATAATGCAATAAGTAGAGTTTTAGAGTGTCATGAATAACTTTCCCCTTCCGCTTCTCATAGTACTTTCCTGGGCGTACGGCCTGCGCGTACTGATAACCACCATTCCACCATTCAACATTAATCATGGCCAGTTGAGATAGATGTAACGCGAGAAGCAAGGATAATTTTAAGAGCACCCCGAGGCTAGCTTGGCATATACTCCATTGGTGTTCCCTTTCTTAATCCAAAACTTGTCACCAGTCATAACTCTCCTAGACACCATAATTAATCCAAATGATGACGTAGAGAATTACCAAACCCTAGTGTTTACAAACTCCGCCCCAACCTCATGTCCATAGATTCGAGTCTATGGTATGTGGTGATGAAATCCACACATCATGAAGGGTTAAGGAGAAAGTAAATAAGAGGGGCACTACCTGTTCCCGAAAGTAAGATTTTGAAGAAAAAGGGACTAAGAGATTCATGCAACTCTAAAACAATTAATAGGAAACAATACTTACACTTTAGGAAATTCAAAGATGAATAAAGTTTCATAAAAAAAAATTTAAATTTTTTTTTTTAAAATTTTTTTTTTAATTTTTTTTTTTAATTTTTTTTATTTATTCCGAATTTTCTTTTTTTCATTTCAGATTTAAAGTTTAACAAGACATAAACAAATAATTGATTACATAAAAATAAAATAAGTGTAAACATAAAGTTAGTGGAACATAAAGGTTATGTAATAAAATTAAAAGAAAGTTAATGGAATAAAGTTAATGTAATATAATTAAAGTTAAGGGAATAAAGAAAAAGTGTGAATGTTAAGTTAAGGGAATAAAGAAAAAGTGTGAATATTAAGTTAATGGAATAAAGTATAATGGAATAAATAAAAGTAAAAGTAAAGAAAAGTGAACATATAAAATATGCATTTATGAACAAGTATCAAATTTATTATGAACAAATATATATATAAAAAAAAAAAATTATTAACATTTATGAACAAGTATAAATTAGAAATTAAGAAAAAGTAAAGTATGAGCATTATAAACAAACATAATAAGAACAATAATAAGATGGATAAATAAAATATAAACAAGTAAGTAAATGTTATAAACAAATATAATATTAACAAAAATAAAATTTATAAACAAGTATAATATGCACAATTTATATACATACACTAACAAATTAAAATGATTTTCAATTTCCCCGGCAACGGCGCCAAAAATTGACTACGCTCAAACTACGCATTAAATTAAACATGTAATTCGAGTGTTATGCAATTTAAACCCTTTTTGTGTAGATGTAGTATTGATAAATAGGGATCGTTCTTAACCGGGGAAATTAGGGAACATTAATAATATGTTAGTGGATTATGAATAAAAGAATAATGAATTAGAGAATTAAATAATAAAAGAATTAAACAATCAAAGAATTAATAAATTAAAGAATAGATGAACAAGATAATAATAAATTAATGAATTACAAAGAATTAATAAATTAACGAATTAAAGAATGAAATAATAGAAGAATAAAGGACTTAGTTAATCAAAGAATAAAGGAATTAATTAATCAAAGAATCAATAAATTAAATAATAAAGGAATGAAAGAATAAAAGCATCAAAGAATAAAAGAATAAAGAATAAACAAGGGGGGTTTTGAAGAGGTTTGTAATTATGTAAATAAGTGAAAGCATAGATAAACTCATTCTATTTCTATTCTAACTTATGCACAAAGTAGACTTCCCGTAAACACAAACTTCAACAACATACTACAATTGCAAATATTTGAATTAATCACGAAATTATACCTTCACAAACTCATATTTCTTCATACATTATTCATATTATAAATGCACCGAACAGCGGATTTTTACTTATAATATAATTACCTTAAGTTTGTGATTTAATGCGCCGAACAGCGGTCATACATTAAATCTCTCCAAATCTACTCTAAATGCCCCGAACAGCGGATCAACATTTAGTTTCGAAATGAAGTTTAAGCTCTAAAATGTAAGAAGTAAATGATTTTTAGAAAGTAAAACACATGGAGATTATACTCAATTTTCACAAAAGATAGGAAGGAGAAACCAATACATATATTGCATTATAATTAGAACCAATAACAAATAAAAGAGTTTAAGAGAATGGAGAGCAAATGTTACACTTTTCAGATTGGATGAGAACAATGGATTGTTTTTCACAAGGAACACCGAACAGCGGCTGGAACCTTATGAAGATGGAAGAAGATTAAACAAGGAAATTCGGACTTGAACTCTCAAAATTGTATTGGAACTATTTTGCCAAAATTTCTCCTAAAAGAAGCTCAATTTTGTGCTACTTGGAAGTGATTTCAACAAGTGAAATCAACTCCTATTTATAGGTGGAGAAAGCTACCAAAAATAATATAAAAATACAATAAAAAAAATGGAATAATGGAATGATGAGTAATAAAGATTTGTGATGATGTTTAGAGGTGGTTTGAGTTGTAAAGTTGTAAAATTGGGTTGGAAAGTTGTTGGAAGGTGGCTGGAAATTGAGTGGAATCTGCTGGAAAATAGGGCAGGAATTTTCGGTGGCTTGCTGCTGAAATGGGAAGCTGGCGCTCGGCAGGCGGTCGCTGAAGAGAGGACCTGCGATTCGGCAGGCGCGCGCCGAATTGAATCTGGGCTGAAGGAAGCTGGGCTGACACGCGGGCTTCGCCTGGGCTGGAAGAATCTGGGCCGCACGGGCCTGGGCTGCTGGCTGGGCCGCACGGGCTTGGATCTTTTTAGAAATGGGTTGGGCTGCACAGGAACAATTAATTAATTAATTTAAAACTAAATTAATTATTCCACCGAATTTTGTCCATATTTTATTCGTTATAATTCTGATCGAAACGATTCTTTCGCCAAAATGCTCCAAATTACAACCTTTATTTTTCTAAACATAAAAATCACAAAATAATTTATTTTATCAATTTATTTAATATTTTAATATTAAAAGTCAAGTATAAAGGGTATAAAATAATATAAAATAATGCTTATTTAACGTCCTATCACGTGTCACCATCCCTTCCAACTTTATCCCATCTGTTTAAACCCCAGCCGTCCATTCTTTTCCTCTGTGCACAAATCCCAATGTGCCACAATGACCAAAATACCCTTCTTTTTAACACATTTTTACGGTTCTACCGAAACTTCCTAGACCCGTAACTCGCGCCTCGTAAGTCCGATGAACACGTGCCGCCTGTCATCGAACTCAGGACGACAAGAACTATCTAACCATCCTAGGTCAACCTACCAAAACTCGATTATTCGAAAAGTCAACTATTCCCCCTACTTTACCCAAATTACGGTTAAGCCCTCAACCTTCCGAACATCACAACTTCCTCCTCGGATGTCGGAATCGGGCGTGCCACCAGCCTAAGGATTCGTGACAACCTCAACTACGTTCCGGTCACTGGTCAATCCCCAATTGACCACCCGAAATAAAAGTCAACATTTTTGCCCAAAGCAGGGGGCAAAATCGTCATTCTAGGTTCCCGGACCCCTCGGGACCACCTAACCCCTGATTAACCTTACTAATCACACCTTAATCACTCTACTAATCCCAATTCTCGGGACGGGTTGTTACAATCTACCCACCTAAAAAGAATTTCGTCCCCGAAATTCCACAGCTAGTCCCCGACACCTAGGGTCTCCTAAGGAACAACCTTTCCTAGGTTTCCTGTCTATCATCTCCACCTTGGGTATTTCACTCCATCCCCAACTACTGTTACCACAGCCAACCCTAGCTATGTAACAACTACATGGTGTACGCAAGGGAAACTCTATGAACAGAAAACAAAGGTATTATACAATACCTCATGTCACAATACCCGACAGAAGTCATAGAGTACATCCTCGTATACAACCACCCATCTCCCTCGGCTACTACTCCGGCCACGGTCGGACTAACTTCACAAGGTCCTAAAGGCAAACTCTAGCTTGTGGGTTCTCTCCTTCAATAGGCTCAGATCGATCAATTATAGTCACGCCTTTCCTATACTTCCCGTCAACCTGCTACGGAACTTACTGTACACTCCTAGTCCTCTAGGAAAACTCCTAGACTCTACCCCGAAATCCAAAAACCAAACCAACAGAACAACCAAAAGTAAAACAAGTACCTGTCTCCGTAGCTGGTGTCGACTGACCCTCCTGCTGACTCAACGAGAACACCCGGGCCTGAGATCCTGACGCTCTACCACGTCCCCTCAAACTACTCGTGGCTGTGCCACCACCTCCTCTAGTGCCCGCTGTCCCTGATGCTGTACTCTGTCCGGACTCCGCTACTCCTCTACCTACACCACCTTCCTGTGGCAACAGTGGACACTCACGTCGGAAATGACCTCGCTCCCCGCAGTAGAAACACACATTCCAGCCTGGTCCACTGCTCGGTCTCCCTGTGGACGCTACCGATGTCGCACTCGCTTGCGGAGTCGGCGGTACTCGATAACCCCAAAATCCTGAACTCTGGGCACTACCAGGCCTACCAAAACGATCATCGCCCGACGAGGACGATCCACCGAAATTACCTCTTTTCGGTGTCCGCTGGCTCGAAGCTCCAGGAATAGAAGGTTCCCGGCGTCGAACCGGCAAACTAGCCTCAACTCGCACCGCAGCATCCGACAAGTCTCGAAGGGTAGCAAAAGATCCAGCCGTCACTACGGCTCGAATCTCACCGCGCAAACCCAACTCAAACCTACGGCATTTCTCGGCTTCAGTGGCCACAAAAGCAGGAGCAAACCGAGACAACATCTGGAACTTCCGTTCATACTCTGCCACTGTCATATTCCCCTGCTGGAGCTGCAGAAATTCCGCCTCCTTGGCATCCCGGAAAGAATGAGGATAATACTGCTCCAGAAACCGTTCCCTGAACGTCTCCCAGGTCACACTATGGACATCCCAACCAGACAACTCGAGGGTATACCACCACTCGTACGCCGCACCATCTAATAAAAATGCAGCTAACAATACTCGCTCCTCCGGCGGACAATGCATCACCGCAAAAATCCGCTCAAGTCGGGTAATCCACCTCTGGGCTTCCTCAGGATCAGCCCCACCACTAAAAGTAGTAGCCCCGAGCCGCTGGGCTCGCTCAATCGTGGCACTCTCCGTCTCTCTGGCTACTTCTTCAGGTTGTGGAGAGGGTCTACGTCTCGGAGGCATCGTCAACCACACGCTGAAAGAGGCATAGAAGTAGTCAAACAACTGAAACACAACCTCACAAACCGACAGACCCAACAAACTCGACAAACCTATGCTCTGATACCAATTGTCAGGACCCACCCCGGTTTCACCCCGAAACCCGAGGTAAATCCCGCTCCCGTCCGACTCCCCGACGCAAAACTCAAGTAAAACTCACTCGAACCCAGTCAAACGCAGGAGTAAGTACAATATATCCCAACCTTATCGTTTACAGAGCATAGCACTAAATTACAAAGAAAATAAAAACCGATAAAGTACACGCACACAGAAGCCTTTAACTCTCCTAGGATCCCTCACGTCACTTCTATGCCTTGGACACTGCCTCGACGTCAAGACCCCGCGCTAGCTCCACAACCTGGAGGGCAATTAAAACAGAAAATGTGAGTGGACCAGAAAGTACAAAAGTTCAAAAAAACCATTTTATAAAAAAACCGAGTTAAACCCTCCGTTTTGAAACCACATGCATAACCAGCAGTTATAAACACATTAATAAAAGAATCATTCTTAAACATCATAAGAAACAGAAACACTATAAAATATCATAAGAAACCACAACATGAGTATCAGAAAACTGTATCATAAACCATGAACATTAACTCATAAATGTCCCGATCAAACCTGCTGGATCTATCCGAGTCTTTAAACTCCCGAGTCTTTAAACTCAATCCAGGCCTTAATCATATCCGAGTCTTTAAACTCCCGAGTCTTTAAACTCAAGGCCTACGGGGGAAAATCAATATATATATATCCGAGTCTTTAAACTCCCGAGTCTTTAAACTCAATCCGGGTCTTTAAACCCAATCCGGCCGGTCCCCCGTCACATATATCCGGGTCTTTAAACCCAATATCCAGATCCAGCAAATCCAATCCCAAAACCATTTGAAAACCATTTACCAATCCACATCCAAACCCGAATCCGAAATCACTGGTCTGATGCCCTTCCGGCATCCAGAACCGTCATTCCGAACCCAAATCCGGAAATCCACTTTCCAACGTTAAAACCAACTTCCATTTCCAAAATCCGTTTCTAAAACCACAAACCTTGATCATTGAAATCATGTTCCAAAACCCACTTAGAACCATTAGAAATCACTTATCAATTGAAATCCCAAAACCATAGCATATATTCCAGAAACCAACCATTCCTCGTAAAACGTGCTAAAAACCAATTTCCTCGAAAAACGTGTAATAATGTAAAACCAACCAAAACATATTCGATAAACATAGAATCATAATCAAAGCCATAAAAAAGTTATAGAAAACAGTTATGCATGCTCGAGTTTAAAGAAAGGGGTCCACTCACAGTACTGAGCCCTACTCGCGTCCCGAACGTCCAGCCCGTTCCTCGGCTTCCTCGGGAAATCCCGATCCTGTCAAACACCGTCAAATTACGTCACTAATACATCTACCAACACTCTCCTAAATTTCCTCAAAAATCCCCGAACCGAAGACCTAGAACCCCGGGACCCTAAACCTTCACCCTCGCGGAACTAAACTCAAACGACTTCCGATTAACCCGAAACCAACTCCATTAAACTCAACACAACTCCTAGACCAAAAGTCAAGTTGACCGTTTTCCCATCCGCCGCCGCACGCGCCCCCACGCGCCGCCCAAAGTGGCTGCGCGTGGCCCTCACGCGCTGCTACAGTACCACCTCCTTCCTCGATCAAACCCGGTTCAGTACAGTGGTCTGCACTCAGACCGGCGTACCTGGTTCTTCCTCCTCCGTCCACCAAAACGGTTCCTTTCTTCACCAACAGCATCGTCCAGGCCAACCCTATCGATTCCTCAACTCCATTCACCTCGACACTGTCCCAATCCCCTCGACTGAACTCAAAACCAGACAGCCCTTCGACCCCTGTTTCACGACTCCTCTACTCCAGCCACCTCCCGTCACGGTGGTGACACCAGACGATCCCTAAGACCTCACTGAACCCAGACCAACCTTCCTATACCGTCGACTCACCCCCAAACTCGTCGACCTACCGTTCGAAGTTCACTGTCGAAACAGGGTAAAAGAGACCCATCTTCGACTGAGCTCCGCCGTGTACGGCCCCGTCACGGCGACCACCCTAATCGACACCTAGGACCTCCCTGATCACTACCCTAACCTCCAATCCTCTCGACTCTCAGCCCAGAGTCACGACTTTCCAAATGAAATTCCACGGCAAAACAGGGCAAAGAAACCTTACCCTTCGATTGCAGCTCCGCCGTGCGCACTGCCGCCTACCACGGTGGTCGTTGGACTCCTTGCAGTCTCCTCAGCCTCCCCTGGCCTTGGTTTACCTCGCCTCACGGCGTAGCCACCACCTCAACCTCACAGCTCCCTGTTTCTCCCCAAAATTCCTTCACACCTCCGCCGTGCCGCCGTGCACGATTGCACCTCAAATTCACGGCCACCAGCTCCGCCTTGCCTCACTAACACACTCACAACTCCCTATTTACTCACCCTTGCACCCAGATCGATCAACTGATCCCAAACTCTCACCCTCTGTTCTCTGTGTTTGTCGAAGAACAACACACACACACGGGTTCACCCAAATAGCTAGGACCGTGAACACACAGGATTCCACCAGAATCCTCTAGTCCTTCAACACGTGTCACCATCCCTTCCAACTTTATCCCATCTGTTTAAACCCCAGCCGTCCATTCTTTTCCTCTGTGCACAAATCCCAATGTGTCACAATGACCAAAATACCCTTCTTTTTAACACATTTTTACGGTTCTACCGAAACTTCCTAGACCCGTAACTCGCGCCTCGTAAGTCCGATGAACACGTGCCGCCTGTCATCGAACTCAGGACGACAAGAACTATCTAACCATCCTAGGTCAACCTACCAAAACTCGATTATTCGAAAAGTCAACTATTCCCCCTATTTTACCCAAATTACGGTTAAGCCCTCAACCTTCCGAACATCACAACTTCCTCCTCGGATGTCGGAATCGGGCGTGCCACCAGCCTAAGGATTCGTGACAACCTCAACTACGTTCCGGTCACTGGTCAATCCCCAATTGACCACCTGAAATAAAAGTCAACATTTTTGCCCAAAGCAGGGGGCAAAATCGTCATTCTAGGTTCCCGGACCCCTCGGGACCACCTAACCCCTGATTAACCTTACTAATCACACCTTAATCACTCTACTAATCCCAATTCTCGGGACGGGTTGTTACAAGTATAGTGAACCCTACAATAGTTAATGAGCTTACAATGTGAAAGGGAAGGTGACTCACTGTCACATCTCAAAACCATTTGGCATAAACCTAGCTTGTCAAAACTTAAACCCAACTGAGCCAGCTTGCGTAGACCTTCACACGATGAGGTGGCCGAGCCTAGGAATGACCATGGGCCAATTGAGAACCACTTGCAGTCAAGGTGAGTGTATGTCAGCTTGCTCGACCAGCTTGCGCGGATCCTCGCATTATGAGGTAGCCGATCGGCCTAGAAATGACCATGGGACGACCGAGAACCACTTGGAGTTAAGGTGAGTGTATGTCACCTTGCTTGGCCAGCTTGCGCAGATCCTCGCACGATGAGATGGCCAATTGGCCTAGGAATGGCCATAGACCGACCGAGAACCACTTGGGAACCAAGCTGAGTGTATGTCACCTTAATTGGCCACCTTGCATGGACCCTAGTACGATGAGGTGGCCGATCGGCCTAGGAATGACCATGGGCTGACCAAAAACCACTTGGGAGCCAAGGTGAGTGTATGTCACCTTACTCGATAGGCTCGCGTGGGCCCTCGCACGATGAGGTG
The DNA here is from genome assembly GCA_032719365.1 of Prinsepia uniflora. Taxonomy (NCBI): domain Eukaryota; kingdom Viridiplantae; phylum Streptophyta; class Magnoliopsida; order Rosales; family Rosaceae; genus Prinsepia; species Prinsepia uniflora. The sequence goes on along the minus strand of CM064868.1, from coordinate 77,370,210 downwards.
GCCGATCAGCCTAGGAATGATCATGGACCGACCGAGAACCACTTGGGAGCCAAGGTGAGTGTATGTCACCTTACTCAGCCAGCTCGCGCGAACCCTCACACGATGAGATGACCGATCGACCTAGGAATGACCATGGACCAACTAAGAACCACTTTGGAGCCAAGGTGAGTGTATGTCACCTTGCTCGGCCAGCTTGCGCAGACCCTCGCATGATGAGGTGGCTGATCGGCCTAAAAATGACCATAGGCTGACCGAGAACCACAGAGATAGTGCGTAGTTAATGTGTGTGCAATTAATGTGCGACTTTTCCATTAATCGGGATAGTGCACGTAGTTAATGCACGAGGCTTTTGGGGTAGATGATGGGCTGATAGAGTTTTGAGGTGCCGCATGTGGACGTCGAGTTTCTTTTGGAAGATGACTGCTTAGGTGTTGCTTTGCAAAGAGTTGTAATTTAGACATTTTGTGGTGCCTGCTGGTCTTCCACCCATATCACTAACAAAAAAAAAAATGCTTGCATTCGACCTAAGTGGTGGTAGTATTTGCTCATACCATCTTTTCGATTTATTTAATTGTTTTTATGCATATATTACAATCAGAATTATTTATTTTTTAAATCATCATGTCAAGATCATCTCCGTAATAAATCAATAAAATTGGAGATTGTTTAATCATTTATATGTATGAAATAAATCAACGATTTTGGTAAGAATTAAAATCTCCATGCCGAATCGTCCATTTAATTGATAGATAAGAATAACTAAACGATATCTAATCTTGTTGATTTTATATAGAGACTGACCTGACCCAAATCTAAAGCGAACAAAGTATGGGCCTTGGGTCTCACCCTAAAAAAATGTCTCATTCCAACATAAAATCTTACATATTCATATATAAAAAAATAAAAGTTAAAGCAGCCTACAGCCTACGAAAACAGCCCAAATATTTTATGTCAAAGGCAATTTATAAGAAGACAACTACATGGATAAAAGATGGCTTTCTTGTTATAGCTGTTATGCCTCTCTGCCCATTAAAAGACCTAAGTTTAACTATAACCACACATTTTGACCAGACACGAAACCCTCTTGAAATGTTGGATAATAGATGGATTTATGTGAGATGAGAAGTGAGTATAAGCTTGACTGTGACCAGAGAGGCAGTTGCAGACAGAGACCCTACTGATTGCAGAAGCCATAGCTTGCAATATAGCCATATCAACGTTGCCTCATGGCTCACAAAAAAAAAATCTTCTGCTCCATGTTTCTCTAATTTCATAACCCTAACCCTTCTGCTCTGAATCTGAGATTGACTTAAGTGTTTATTATATTTGGATTTTGGAGTTTCAAATTGGTAAGTCTTTCTTTTCTGAAATTTTGAATTAAAACTCATTCAATTTTTATTTTTGGATTATTTTTTCTTATTTTCTTATACTCACACTGAGTCACTTATATTTCAAATTTGCTTCTTAACGAAATTGCAGGAGGATTGATTTTTCAATAATAATAATAAAAAAGTATTGTTGGAACTGATAATGTCTACATATTGCAAGAAAAGCAAGAACTATGTATGCACATATTGCAATTGGTATTGACCTGTGCAATGTGTATCCACAGATTGATGCATCATGTTTAGTTTGTTGGGGATTGCCTCATGACAAATGGGGTTTTTGTGCATTTTCATTATGGGTGTTTTGAAATTAATAGTTTGGGATTGGTTTTAGGTTGGTGGGAAGTTATCTGCATCGGAGGAGCACGTTACTAAGGAGTTGAGTCCAATAATTTTTTTGAAGAACTGGTTTCAAGCTGGCAGCTTGTGGGCGCCCATTGAATGACAAGGTTGCTGAAGAATGTGGATTCTTTCAATTCGCATTGTCAAGGTAATTTCTTACCTTTGATACATTGGAGAGATATACTTAAATTTTGCATGACCACGTTTGATATGTTTTTTATTATTTACTTATTCTCTTGTTCTACATTGGAGAGATTTCAGATGCTGGAAAGCATCTCTTTGTAGGTGAGTTTCGCCCCGTTCTACAGAGAGCTGGTTAGTGAATAGTGGCTCTCTTGCCCGAATTTATTAGCCGCTTACTGTACCTGCGATTCAATTTTACTTGAATTTAATGTTATCAATTAATCATTTTCTTGAATAGAAATAATGAGGGGGCACATTTTATATATATATATATATATATATATATTTAATACTTTTAAATATTTTTTTAAAAATTAATATTAAGTTAGAAAGCCTTATTTATGTTTTCATCCTAGGCCTTAGTTGGCACTGGGACGGTCCTGACTGAGATAATTTTGAAAAAATAATTTAGAGAATAACGGTTTTAATTATGATATATGTATAAAAAAAATTCAATAAATTGAAAAAATGATATAAGGAGGTAATATATATATTGAAAGAATGAGGAGGTAATATTAGGGTGGAATGTAAGTATTGTTCAAAAAAATAATTGCATGAATAATTTTGAATTTAATTTAATTTTTATATTTTAGTCTGAATCTATTTTTGTGGATGCTGATGACAAATAAAAAGCAATATCACTAATTAATTACCTGGCTATGCTGAAATGCCTCTGGTCAAGGTTTCGATCCCTCACCATTCCATCGAGTTCTGATTTTTTTTTTTTGTCTGAGCTCAGAGAGCAGAGGGGAAACAAACAAGGAAGAAAAAACAACATCAACAAAGGGAAAGACCAAACAAACATCAGAAGAACAAAGCAACTATGACCAGAGAGGGTACTAGCAGTCTCCAGCTGGCGGAGGACAAGGCAGGCCATCACGAGATAACACATGCACTAGGGAAGATGGGGGACGGTCAAGCCAGACCTCCCGACACATCAATCGTTGAGCATGTGCATCAAAGGCATCAGCTGCCGAATTTGCAGAGCGAGGAACCCAAGCAACCTCCACTGAATTAAAAGATTCCATGGCGGACTTAATTCGAAGAAGGATAGGATAGATCTCCCACTGCCCCTTCTGTATCGAGCCCCAAACCGCCCTGACCAGCTCTGTTGAGTCAGACTCAAAAATCACATTACTGTACCCCTGATGGACTGCCAATTCAACGCCATCCAGCATGGCCCAAGCTTCCGCCACTATGGCAGAACCAACATCCTTGATTGAGCAACATCCAGCAAGGAAATCACTAGCCGCATTTCTCGCAACGACGCCCAGACCAGCCCGTGAAGAGGAGGCCAACCAGGAGGCATCAATGTTGACTTTCACAGTGTTTCAACGAGGAGGGGGGGGGGGGGGGGGGGTTCAGACCAAATGAGGGCAGTCAATCTCAACATCAACCCTTCTGATAGAGGGGGCTAGGAAAGTCGCCACCCAGTAGTCCGCATGAAGGGATCTCCCGGTCTCAATAACTCGCCAGGGGTTAAAAGAGCATCCCTCAAACGAGACTCCACAACGCTCCTTCCAAATGGCCCAGCAATAACACACAATCGTAGCCAAAATTCTCGGTCTCTCCGTATTCTAGCCAGGTAGAAGGGCTACAATATTAGAAAACCAGAATTCAAACGTAGAGATATTGAGAAGGCTAACATAATACCCCAGGGAGCAGCCAAACCAAACACTTCTCGCACCATTGCATTGTAGAAGTAAGTGCTCCACGGACTCAGGATGCTCCGAGCAAACAGGGCACAGAGGAGAAGGCCCCAAGTGTCGGCGAAAGAGGGCGTCCCTGGTCGGGATGGAGCCACGAATCGTCCTCCAAATAAAGTTCCGGACCTTTGGAGGGGTAACCAGGCTCCACACTAATTTCCAAGTGTCCTCGGGGATGATGTAGGAAGATGAGGGGTGATTCGTGGAGGGAGGAGGAGCCATTTTTCTCAACCAGTGGTAGCCAGACTTCATCGAGTAGTATCCATCAGCGGTAAGAGGCCAAATAAGTCGATCCTCCCCCTGCAAATCGCTAACCGGCATGGTGGAAATTAACTGCACACATTCATGGTTTAGGACACCACTCAGCTTTGATCTGTCCCAATCCCTGGATTGGCAGTCGATAAAATCCGCCACCGGAACCTCTAGGTTTGCTCCCACCGGCACCGAGGTAACAGACTGGAGGTTTGGGATGCCAATGACCCAATTATCAGTCCAAAATTTGACGGAGTTGCCATCTAGGACTTGCCATTGGGCCCCCTTAAGGATGAGGTCTCTGCCTTCTAGTATACTCGCCTAGCCCCATGACGCTCGGGCCCCCCGAGTAGCCTTCAAAAAACATGTATCAGGATAATATATGTTCTAATCATCTGTGCCCAGTAGGAATTGGGCTCATCGATGAGCCTCCAACACTGTTTTGCAAGGAGGGCTGTGTTGAAATCCTCCATATTTCGGAAACCCATCCCCCCTGGGCTTTCGAGAGCCCCAATTCCTTCCAACTGACCCAATGGAGCTTATTTCGGTCCTGATTCTACCCCCACCAAAAGTTAGCAAGAATGACATCAATTTCCTTGCACAAGGATTTGGGGTATCCTCTCCACCGCGGTTTATGCTCGACATCGTGCCCAAGCCTGGTGGTATTGACATCGGCGACGCGGCGTTTTTGACTCGTTACTTAAACCACATTGTACGGAAATCTAAGGCATTGAGAAGAGATGATGAGGAATTAGAAAAGAAGAAGAGTGGATCTAATTGGGTGGAAATGGTGCAGGGCATCTGGGTTTGCACTCTCGTTTTTTGGTTCGGTCGTCGCCTTCATTGCCTTCCATGCCTCTTAAGCTTTTTTTCCCCCCTCTATTTTTCTTAAGTCTTAAGCTGGCTTGATGCATGTTCTGACTTCTCTTTTTAGACGTTTAATTAATTGAAAATACTTCTCTTTCTTCCTAACCATCAAATTGAGGATATTTTGATTATTAAAGTAATTAAAGATTTTGATTACCATTAAAATCAATAAGGACATAATTCATATCCATTTTTTGCAGACCTAATTTTCAACCATTTCAATTACCATGAGTGACTTCGCAAACACAAAGTGACTTCACGATGTTGTGAGATTATGGCCACTGCTATCTAGCATCACAACAAGGTGTTGGGTTAATTGCCCCAACGAGCGTAGCAGGTTTTTCTATACTAATTTGGACCCTAGTTATCTGGGAAATTTCATAGTTAAGTATCATAAAAAATGAAGTCAATAAGCAATGTGTATATAGTAACGTACTAACATAATCTCCTGGTTAACTGGAATCTGAGTCAAATTTTTTAAAGAAGTTTGTGCTATATTTGATGAAGATGATGAAGGAAGGAAGACGTGTAATGAAGATGAATTCCATATAACTTCCTCTTTGCCTCTGCATCCTCGTTTTTCTCTTCTTCATTTTCACATTCATCTTCATATCTCCATAGGTAGATGAAGGGGAAAGTTGTATCCTCGTCACCTTCCTCTTCTTCCTCTTCCTCTACGTCTTTTTTTTTTTCACTTCATCTGAGTTTATGAGTTTTCTCATTAGTTAGCTATTTGCCAACTTACACCAGCTTGCCATCCTTAAGAAAGAATAGAAAGAAGTGTGTTGTATGTGAGAAAAGAAAATGAAAGCATAGAATTGTAGCAAGAAGAAAATAAAGCGAGTAGTGTGTGTTGTAATAATACATTGTTTGTGAAGTACAAGTATTGTTGTTTGTTTGCTTCATCTCTCCAACACTTGAATATTAGAATTGTGTACTCTAAATATTCAACAATTGGTATCAGAGTGGTTCATCTAGGGATTGAATTTGGTGGTGTTTCATTCAGTCGTGTTGAGTTTAGTACTTCTATAAGTATGATCTTATTCGGCATACAAATATTTTCCAGCACGATGGGTAGTCTTCAAGTGGTTGGAGGAATCAAGAAGCTTAACAACAAAAATTACCAAAAAAAATGGGTGACGTGCATGGAATCTTACCTACAAGGCAAGACCTTTGGGAGGTCATCGGTGTTAATGAAGTTATGCAGCCGGAAGAAGACCTTGCGCAAGTGGAAGATCAAAGTAAGAAGGCTATGTTTGCCTTAAAAACAACAATCGAAGATGATTTGTTGGAGCACGCTCGAAAAGTCAAAACTCAAAAGAAATATGGGACATTTTTGTTGCACTCTTTTCAAGAAGAAATGATGCAAGACTACAACTCCTTGAGAACGAGTTGTTATCAATCACACAACAAGAAATGACCATTTCTTAATACTTGCATAAGGTAAAGCACTTATGCCGTGAAAATTCTGAATTAGATTTGAATACTGCTATTGCTAATTCAAGGATTAAAAGAATTATTATCTATGGTTTTGAGACTTGAATTTTGAGGCTTTGTAGCCGCCAAACAAGGATGGCTAACACAATGATCACTTGTTGAGTTAGAAATTTTTCTAACCGATCAAGAAGCTATAACAAAGTAAATGGGAGGAGTCTCATTGAAAGGTGAGGAGGAAGCGCTCTACACCAACAAGGGTAAAGAAAGATTCAAGCAATGTGGTGATAAGGCGAAAAGTCATCAAGGAGAAAGAATTCTCGATTAGGGAGAGCTCCCTAAGTATCACAGTAATTGTGGAAAATTCAATAATAATAGCTTTGAGGATAAATGCTACAATTATGGAAAGAAGAGCCACATGGCAAAAGATTGTTGACCTTGAAAAAGGCATGTCGAGAGTAATTCTACTACTTCCCACCCAAAGGAGAAATTTGATGATGGATGGGATGCCGATGCATCTCTTGTAGTAGAAGAAGATGAGTTTGCTTTCACAATGACGACGCCTAAAAAAACTAACTACAATAATGATCGGATCGTCGATTCAGGGCGTTCAAATCACATGTCAGAGTACAAGGGAAGTCGAGTGGTAGTGACGGCCAATAACACAAGATTAAAAATAGCCCATGTCGGTAAGACGATAATTTTGCCCCGAAACAGTCCAAACTAGGTGCCACTTCAAGATGGATACCATGTTCTAAGCATGAAGAAGAATTTTCTCTTAGTAGCGCAGCTGACATCATCAGGTAAATATGTCTTATTTGGTCCCCAAGATGCGAAGGTCTATCAACACCTCGAGATTTTTTTGACATCATGAGGTAAATATGTCATATTTGGTCACCAAGATGCGAAGGTGTATCAACACCTCGAGATTTTGAAAAAATCAACGATGGAGGGATGAAGAATAAGGTCAGTCTATGTAATGTCAGTAAAGGCTACATATGTGGATAAGACTAGGAGCAACGAGACGTCATATTTATGTCACATGAGACTGGGTCATGTTAACTATCACAAGCTATGCATGATGATGAATAAATCTATGCTTAAGGGTCTTCTTTTACTTAATGTAAGAACAAATACGGGCTGTGCATGATGTCAATATGGTATATCACATCAACTACCAAATGAGGAGTCAAAGTTCAAAGTAAAAGAACTATTAGAGCTAGTTCACTCTGATGTGTTAAGGCCGGTTAAGCAATCATCAATTATCGGGATGCGATATATGGTGACGTTTATTAATGAGTTCTCTAGATATGTAAGGGTTTTCTTTATGAAAGAAAAATCCAACACACTTTCAAAGTTTAAAGAGTTTAAAGAGACAGTTGAAGGATAAATGGGAAACAAGATTTGTTGCTTAAGCACAAATAATGGATGAGAGTATAACTCACGTGAGTTCTCTCAATATCTATGAGAATGTATAATATGTCATCAGTTTACCTGTGCTAAACCTCCATAACATAATAGTGTAGCAGAGAGAAATAATTATCATCTTATAGATATTTTTTGAAGCATGCTACATTCGAAGAATGTATCAGGAAGATTTTGGGCTGAAGCCATGAGAACTGCAGCTTATGTGATCAACAAACTTCCTCAACCAAGGATAGGATTTTTCTCACCCTTTGAGAAACTATGGGATATGAAACCTTCAGTTAGTTACTTTCGAGTATTCAGTTGTGAGTGCTACATTTTTGTTTCAAGTCATTTACGTAGCAAGTTTGATAAGAAGGTAGTGATATGTATCTTTGTGGGATATGATAACTAGAGAAAAGAGTGAAAATGTTGTGATCCTACCAGTGGAAGGTGCTACATATCACGAGATGTGGTGTTTGATGAAGCATCTTCTTGGTGGTGTACAGAACAAGAGGTGCTACCATAATCAAGAGAAATTGAAGATGAATTGAAAAAGAATATGGGTGAGCAAATCACTCAAAGTCAATCAATTTCAGAAGAGCCTGAAGATTCACTCGCTGGTGAAAATACCAGGTAGGAAGTAGTACAAAGTCCTTGGCAGATTGGTGTATATCAACAACCAGAGGATATTGGACCTAGTGAAGTGGAAGTGCTAACCACACAATCACAGCTCAGAAGGTCAACACGAATACGAAAACCAAATCATAAGTATACTAATACAGTCATAGTAGAAGAAGAAGTTGAACTTCAGATGTATGAAGAAGTGTCACAACATTCCAAATGGATAAAAGTTATGGAAGAAAAGATATCTGCACTTGAGAAAAATGAGACGTGGGATTTGGTGCAAAATCCAAGAGATGTGAAACCCATATCTTGTAAATGGGTGTACAAGGTAAAGCGCTGCCCTAATGGATTGGTTGAAAGATACAAGGCTCGATTGGTAGCTCGAGGTTTCTCACAACAATATGGACTAGATTATGATGAAACATTTTGTCCGTTAGAAAAACTTACAACATTAAGAGTTTTACTTGCACTTGCAGCCAACAAAGATTGGAACCTATACCAAATGGATGTGAAGAATGCATTTCTGCACAGGGAGTTGGATATGTAAATCTACATGATTCAACCAACAAGATTTGAGAACAAAGTTCATCTAGAACATGTGTGTAAACTGAAAAACGCACTTTATGGATTGAAGCAAGCACCAAGTGCATGGTACAATAAGATTGCTGAATTTCGATATCAAAGTGGTTATTCAGTTACGCATGCAGATTCCAGCTTATTCGTCAAAGCTAATGAAGGGGAATTAGTTATTGTGCTGGTATATGTGGATGACCTAATCATCATTGGTGGCAACGAGGCAGATATCCGTCAAACAAAGGAGAATTGGTTAGTTCGTTTTCAAATGAAAGAACTTGGACAATTGAAGCACTTGTTGGGGCGAGAGGTCGATCGCTTAAAAGAAGAGATATTTCTATATCAACATACAAAAGACCTGCTACATAAATTTGGGATGCTTTCTCAACACCAATGGATCCCAATGTGAACATGTGTGCACATAAAGGTAAAGGCTTAGAAGATGCAATGATGTATCGACAACTGGTAAGTAGCCTGATTTATCTGACATTGACTTGAACTAATATCTCATATGCAGTAGGTGTAATAAGTCAATATATGCAAAATCCCAAGAAACCTCATTTAGAAGCAGCTCGACGAATATTGAGATATGTGAATAACACATATGACTATGGTCTCTTATACAAGAAAGGGGAAGATTGCAATTTAATAAGATATTGCAATATTGAGATATGTAAAGAGCACATTTGACTACGGACTTTGCTGAAGATCATGGCACACATCGATCAACTACTGGATATATATTAAAACTTGACTCATCAACAATTTCTTAGTGTAGCAAGAGACAACCAACAATGTCTCTATCAACTACCGAAGCAGAGTATAGAGCAGCAGTAATGGCAGCTTAGGAGATCACATGGTTGAGACAGCTGATGAGTGATTTACACCAGCATGTAGATTATGGAGTACTGCTACACTGTGACAATCAATCAGTAGTGCATTTGGAAGAAAAGCCAGTTTTTCATGCAAGAACTAAGCATGTGGAGATACACTATCATTTTGTCAGAGATAAGGTATTACAAGGAAAGATGAGATGAAACATATCGATACAAATGATCAAATTAGCGACTTGTTCACGAAAGGTTTGAGTACTGAAAGATTGAGTTGGTGTTGAGGGGCAGTTTAAAAAAATATATATAGGGAATTACATTAATTATATTCTCCTATGATATTCCTTATTTATTATTAATTACTTCATATAAATCACTGCCCTCACTAATTTTTATTCCCATCATCTTCTATTTCTCCCATTTTTCTTGTTTATTATTCTTTCTTTTGTCCTGGTTACGGTCTTCCCTACAAATACCCGGTTAGTAGGGATGGTCAAATGGGTTTTTTTGAGGGTGTGGGTAAACTCTTACCCTACATGGGTACAAATGAGTTTTATACCCATTCAGAACCATCCTCAATTTTTGAGGGTTTACCCAAACCCTACCCATTGGGTAATGGGTACCCATGATATTTTATATTTATTTTCTCCTTTCAATTTTTTTTTCCTTGTGTTTCATTTTGTTTTAACTTCTAATTTTGTTTATACCTTTCAATTTATTTTGCTTTTCTTTTTTCTTTTTACTTTTCATTTTTCTTTTACTTTTTAAATTTTTTTTTTTACTTTCATTTGTCTTTAACTTTTTATTTTTAACTTCTAATATTTTTTTCTTTTAATTTCGTTTGCTTTTTTTTTTTTTGCTTTTCATTTTCTTCAAATCCTCTCAATTTCTATTAGACTTTTTGTTACAATCCGTCTTAAAATTTAAAGTGAGAATTAGTAAATGACCAATTTACCCTTCTATCCGTAATTATCAAAATTTGTCGAGTTGATCAAGACTAGTGAATGAGTTATTTGAGAATTTGACTCCGAAAACTTTCCAATTAAATGAAGAATGAGTAATAAATGTCGAAATGGAATTCAAAACTTTAAAAAAAAAACTCATTAAAAATTTTATTATAAACAATTTTTAAGAATTTATAAAACTCCCTTTAAATTATTTCATGGTTGTGAAATCTTAAAAAATTTATAGTTTACTTTGATTTTTGTTAAATCATTTAAAATGAATTATTTAAGTTCTTAAAAGAAATTGATGTTAATATAAATTCGTAACATTTTTGTGTATAATTTTTTTGATGAAAGATGAAATAACTGATATTTAATTGAAATAAAGTAATTTTAAATAATAATACCTAATAAATAAAATAATAGTAAGAATATAAAGAAAAAAAATTAGTAAAGGGAAGAAAGTGTTAAAAATTCATAGATAATTTGAAGAATGGATAAAGAATATACTTTAAATTTAATGGGTATTAAATACCCTCAATACCCATGGGTAAACCCTTACCCTACCCATTAAATGATTGGTAAATTTTTACCCATCTAATTTCTACCCATTTCAACAATACCCATGGGTACCCATACCCATGGATAATTATGACCATCCCTACCGGTTAGACCTTCTTTTCTTTTTTGAATTTCTCATTTTTCTTACTATTATTTGTTTACAATCTTAATTAGGGTTTTGTTCTCTTCCTTCTCATTTCTCTTTGATTATTTTAATCCAAATTAGACATAAAAAAAAAATCAAACAAATTTAAATACAGGAAGATCGACATATTTAGGTTTGGTTTTTATTTATTCTGTTTTAAAAATTAAGATCAAGTGAGTTATTTTCACCATCTCTGTATGATCCAAGTTAATTTGACTTAACCAATGTCATCTCCATCGTTTCATTCTTAGTACTTCTTTTTAGTATAACAATTATATAATAATTTTGACCTTCGCCCTGAATTTTAGAAAACGCTTTATGGACCGCACTTTCATTAAGTAAATTTCACGTTTATTAGAGAGACAAATTAATTGGTTAGGCATTTGGTGCATACAAGTCCTTCCGAGTAGGGCCAAGGTTTTCATTTCTAGGCTGTGTACATATATTTAAGGTACGTTGGGCGCAAAGAAGAAGAATAGCACGTTATAAATTAGTTAAGAGAGTGACTTGCAAGAAGAATAGCACGTTATAAATTAGTTAAGAGAGTGACTTGCAAAATGCAAATTGCAAAAGCAACATATATGAATATATGTCATGTGTGCATATGGTTCGATTCCCATTCATTTCTATTGTCAATTCAATCCTTAAAATCGATTTATTTGACTAAGAGGTAAGTTGGATGCTAATAATGAGTTTTTCTACTAATTTTTTTCTGGAATTTGTAGTGTTTTAATCATAAATAAAAACATCTGCAACATACGTGGTACGTGATAACTGTAGATATATGTATTATGAGTTTCGACATAAAAATAGCGGAAATATATATCTGCTATATATATACACACGCCAATATTCAAGGGTTTGAACATAAAAATAGAGGGGATGGCTAGGGTCTTTCTCCAATTTCCGTAATATCCTTATTAGTCTTTTTTATTTATTTATTACAATATTCTTATTAATCTTATATAATTATTCTTGGGTGTTCTTCCTAAAATTTCATTCAAAAATTTTTAAGTTTTGAACTGAATTTCCAACGTTTTTTCTGTTAAGTGTGAACGATATCGATATCCATCGATATTTCTACAAATTTAAGCATCGATATTTCATTGAAAAATTACATTCTCTTCCTTGATTTTAATACGACTCTACTTTGAAAAGATTCAGTTGTGAAAGAATAAATTTGGAAGTTACTCATCTAGTAGTATCATCATCAATCTATATAATATATATATATATATATATATAAGTATAATAACACACGAATAATGAATTTATAAAATTACCAAAAACTATTTTCTTCATGTTTTGTTGTAAATAGAGAGTCATGCTAGCTAGCTAGCTACATTATTTTCTTTTGAAAGACGAATATATATAGTACAACGTACGAAAGTCTGCAAACGTAAGACTGTCTTGCCTTAATTTTTTGGTGGTCATCATCATCTATGCATGAATGTGGTCCCCCAACAAAAACCTACTTCATATCTAATCGTACTCCAATCAATCAATGAGATTAAAATCGTGTGGATGACATGTTCCTCCTAATTTAAGGCATGGTGTGGAGACAGTCTATTATTTGCTTGCCAGGTTATGAATGTGATACACATGTGGTGATATATCTTCGAATCATCTACAACAAGCTTATATAGTCTATATAAAGGGTGGGCGAGGAAGTTCTATCTACGCCAATTTAACCCCATGGTTCTTGGGTGAGAGAAAATATGGAGGTGAGGCAAATACTTCACATGAACAAAGGAGATGACGAGACTAGTTATGCCCAAAACTCTGAAGTTCAGGTACTTAAATTAATACTCCCACTATATATATTACGTTTATTTCATTTATAATCTTCGCAAGCAGTACCTTGTAGCCCAAGCGATAAGGATCTAGGCCAATTTTCGTCTGAGTTTCTGCAGTCAGTTTCCCCCTTCCCCAGAATTCTCATCATATCAAATAAATTTTACAGTCTTAAATAATTAACATAATCTGAAATGTAAGAGCTGAAGGAACCTGGAAAACCTCTCAATATAATATTCTTCCACTGATACAATCTTAATTAGGTATAATTAACCCAAAAGTTATTGTACGTGCTACACTGAAAGATTTAGAGTGTGTTTGGATGAAGGATTTATAGTTTAATGAGAATTTATAAAATTTTATAATTTGCAATTCCATATTTACAATTTACATGATTTTCAAATTCTAACGTTTGGATATCAATGTTAAAAATCATGGAAATTAAAATTTCACTTGTTTCAACTCATCATTTGAAAAATTTTGTCACTTGAGACATCATTTCAACTCATCATTTGGGACATCCAAATTCCTTATTTATAATTTTTTTTTGGAATTTGTAAATTCCAATTTTTATTATCCAAACAAAAAAATTGGTGAGTAGGAATTATAAAATTCTAACTTTTTATCAAATCCCTTGTTATTTTCCTTTATCCAAACATACCCTTAAGGGAGCTTGAGTAGGAGATGAACAAATCAAGAGTACTCTTTTGCTTTGATCGACGAACATGTGTGGTTCATGAGGCTATCAATAACTAGACATGCACAGGCATATATAATCGAAAGGCCGAAATCAAATCGTTCCAAATTAAAATTTAGTGAGGATCAATCAATTAAATCGGTTTGATTTGGTATGATTTAATTTGATTTTGGGTTTTGATACCGTATATTCCGTGCTATACCATATATTCCATGCTGTATCAAATTGGATTTTTTTTTAATATTTAATAGATTTTTTAAATTAATAATATGGTGCTTTATTTTTTAATATTTAATATACTTTTTTTAATAAGAATTTTGTGCAAACAATTGCCTTTGATCACAAACACAATTATTGAAAGATGGTCCTGGATTAAGAGGGTCCATGGTGGTCCTGATTCCCTCCTTCATTTATTTATTTATTTTTATGATATATTATTATATTATGTTCTATCGAGAATAATTCTAATTTTAAGGAAGAACAATTAATATCAATATACTTAATAGTTTAATATTATTAAAATATTCATAATTTAGAATTTAAACCTTAATTTAAGTGATATCATTTTTGATAAATACAAAAATAAGTGTTGAATTTAAGAATCAGAGATTTTTAAAGCCGAATTTTCGCCATACCTCTTGAATGTTTAGTTTGGTACATCACACGCTAACTTAAATTTCCATCTTAAATATCCATCTTAAATATCCTAACTTAAATTTCTGATTACATCACGCGCAATTAGGGGTGGGCACGAATCCATTAAAACCGCTAATCGATCCGCTTCAAACCGTTATTTATCCAACGGTTTAGGTTTGACTGGATAAAAGTCAAATGGTTTGAGAATCCAAACCGTTCCGTTAGTAACGGTTTGGATTTGGATTTTCATTTTGGAAATCCGTTAAATCCAAACCGAACCCTTAAAGAATATATTAATTTTTATTAACGTTTAAATCTATTATTAATACAAAATAAAAAAAATAAAAATAAAAGAATACCTAGATATACCCATATAAGTATATATACTCGTATAAGAGTATAATAAAAAATTGTTAAACAGTTTTTGTGTTTAATAAATCTTAGTATAGTGATAATATTTGCAATTCAATACATAGCAAGCTTAATATATAAAATTTTGAATATTAAGTATTGATTTTTTTTTGTATCCTTATTTTTTCTATATCCTTATTTTTTATTATTTCTTAACGGTTTTAAACCGTTTCGATCCAAACCGAACCGTTAGTAATGGTTTGGATTGAAACGGTTTTATTTCTAATTTTATAAAATCCAAACCGTATCGAACCATTAAGATTTTAACAGTTTGAATTTGGATATTGTCAATATCCGTATCGAACCGAACCGTACTCAATAAACAAAGAGGTCTTCAATTTTTAGTTTGGGCAGCTGTTGATGAAAAGACAATTGACATAATAGTATTTTATTCTTTTTTGTCCGATTTTAGTTTGGATCTTTTTATTTATCTATAGTAAAAGTCAGATTGATATTTTTTTAATATTTTGTAGTGCAAAATATTATCCATTGCAAAGCCAATAATTGAAGAAGCCATACAAGAAATATTGTGCTCAAATATGCCAATAGAGAGCATGGGGATAGCAGATTTGGGATGCTCATCTGGCCCCAACACCTTGCTACTCATCTCCAAGATCATGAATGTCATCCATGCAGTACGCTGCAACGGTGGCCGCCACCTGCCGCCGTCAACAACAACCGAATTCCGGGTGTTTCTCAACGACCTCTTCAGCAACGACTTCAACACCATTTTTATGTCACTCCCACAATTCTACAACAAACTGAAACGGGAAAAAGGAGCTGAATTATTCGGTTCCTTCTTCACTTTTGGCGTGCCAGGTTCGTTTTACGGCCGGCTATTTCCCACTAAGAGTCTGCATTTTGTGCACTCTTCTTCCAGTCTACACTGGCTCTCCCAGGTTCCGCAGGGCCTAGACAGCCAGGCGGCCGGAAAAGCCTTGAATAAAGGAAAGATATACATATCCAAGAGCAGCCCGAAATGCGTAATGGATGCTTATTCACTTCAATTTCACCACGATTTCTCGATATTTTTAGAATCACGGGCTCAAGAAATAGTCTCAGGTGGACGAATGGTATTGTCACTCATAAGTAGGCCGTCCTCTGATGCCACGACTCTAGAGAGTTGCTACCAGTGGGAGCTCTTAGCCCGGGCACTAATGAGCATGGCTTCAGAGGTACGGTGCTACGTAATAACTAACTCTTTATTTAGTGATCTTAATTTAAAACCATGCATATATGTTATCTAGTGACACTTTATATATGTTATCTGGTGACACTATGTATCTGCATGTATAGGGACTTATCGAAGAGAAAAAGGTTGATTCGTTTAATGCTCCGTACTACGCCCCATGTGAAGAGGAACTAAAATTGGAGGTGCAAAAAGAAGGGTCATTCATAATGGACCGCATTGAGGGGTTTCAAATTGATTGGGATGGCGGTGCCGACAGCGACCAGGTCACATTTGACGCGGCGGCCAGTGGGCGGAGAGTGGCCAAGACCATAAGAGCCGTGGTTGAGTCGATGCTCGAATCTCATTTTGGAAAAGATATCATGGATAACTTGTTTCAACGGTACGCTGAGCTCGTCGGTAATCACCTGTCGAAATCCAGGACCAAGTACCTCAATTTGGTCATTTCTCTCATTAGACAATAGAGTGAATTCCCTTTGTTATCCCCTCTCTTTCACAATGTTGTATTTTCATTATGCTGATTGAATTCGAGTGTGGGCAGCTTACAATTGCCGATTTATAACCGTAATAAAAAAGTTAACAGAACGACCATAAATTCGTTCAAATTGGAAATTACAAGGACCAAACGTGATCAAATTGTAACTATTAAACCAAAATCATTTGTGCGCAAGCTACAACAACTAAAAATGTGTTTTTGGCCGAATTTAATGATGGTTGAGGGAAAATAGCAATCTATTTTAGCTTATGTGGTACCTCTCTTTTTCCTTTGTCTATATTCATGCCAAAATGGGGTTTTTTTTTTTTGACAATAGGTAGCATTTCATTAACCAAATGGTAAGAGTCACTACAAAAAAAGATGTCTTTTGCGATATGTCGCTCCTGTCGTGAAAGATAGAAATTGCGTCGTAATTGAGTTGTTGCAATGGTGTTACGACGGGAACTAGTCTGTCGCAATACAGTGGTGTCGTAAATATTTTGTTAAGTTATTACGACGGTAACAGCTGTCGCTTAAGACATTTACGAAAGAAATCGTTTTGTCGCAACAGTTTGAACTTTGGATTTAAACTAGACATTCACGACAATAATCATTTCGTCGCAATCGTTCCGTCGTTCTGTCGTAAATATTAATAACAGTGCTAATATTTTTTATTTACATTAATGTGAGATTTTGTTTGGGACAAACCTAACCCATTCATCCAATATTGATAAGAGTTTAAAGTAATTAATAACATTTGATAAATGAATAAATAGCTTAAAGTACCAAATCAAGTGATAGAGAAAGAAGAATAATGAAAATTATACCAAGCTTTATCAAACTTGAAAGTAATATAAGTAGTTAAGACAAAGATCCAATAGTCTTTTCAAGTACCTAATCAATGAAATTCAAAAGTCTGATTTCATCAAGTATAAAAGTAATCCGCGCATTTTTGGTTCTACATGATCCAACAAAGTTTAAAAGATCATACTAAAAATGTAATGTTTCAATCTCCCTTCAAAAATCTTCACTCAAACTTGAAATAAAATTTACAGAATAATTAATATAAGTATTAACACTTAAAGAATATTGTTAGAATGTAAACAATTTGTCTTAAAAATTGTAATACTTTTGTTTATTAGCACTAGGCGCAACAAGGAAAATGTAATATGATCTTTTCATAAGAAAGCATGAAGAAAAACCAAGTAGTTTTGGAAACCAAGAACTGATCAATAGATAAACATAAGAAACTAAACTTCTCGCAGAGTAGGAAGCTAGAGCATCTTTCAACTAGGAAATAAAACACCGAAGTCCCTAACAACAAAATAAACTTGCAAGTCAAAACTAATCTAACATAAAAGCTGCAGACAAATGGATTGAGGTAAACTAATCTAACAAGAACTGAAGAAATGCTTGTAGAAACTTCAATTCCATCTAAACTCGGAGGAGATTGAGGATCACTTCCATTCATGTGACAAGGATGGGGGTGAAGGGATACAATTCAATGAATTCATTGTTCTTCTATGCCTCATCTATCTTTTAAAGGAACCCTCATCCTCTCATTCGGTATTCCTCACAAACTCTATTCCAAATCTCCTTGAAACAAAATTTATATTAACCGTATATGTAATGTTTTGGGATTCCAAATCTCCTTTGGAGAAATCTCCAGCACATGTCACCAGAAATTGATTCAGTATTCATTCTTTTCCTTTCTTCAGTTTAATTGTTAACTTTATTTTTATTCGATTTAACTAAGCTCAATTTCTTGTGACATATGCGGGAAATTTCTCAAGAAAACTAAACTTAAATGTTCTAGCATAAATAAATTGATTTTTGGTTGTTGAAATTAGAAAGCACAACGAAGAATTGATATTGAGGAAAAATACCTTCTATGGTTGTCAGTTTAATTGAGGTTATGGCTTATTACTCACTAACTTTGCGGTTCATAGTTGTGGAATCTGCAGTGTAACGACCCGTCCCGGGAATTAGGGTTAAGGAAGTGTTTAAGGCAAGATTAGTGAGCTTAATCGGGGGTTAGTTGATCCCGATAAGTTTGTTAGGGTAGAATGACGATTTTGCCCCTGGTTTGGGTAAAAAGTTGACTTTTAGTTCGGGTGGTCAATTGGGTTTTGACCGATGACCAGGATGTAGTTTAGGACGTCACGAATCCGTAGGCAGGTGGCACGCCCGATTCCGACATCCAAGGAGGAAGTTATGATGTTCGGAAGGTTGAGGGCATAACCGTAATTTGGTTAAAATAGGGGTAAAAGTTGACTTTTCGTATGATCGGGTTTTGACACGTTGACCTAGGATGGTTAGGTAGATCTCGTCGTCCTGAGTTCGATGATAGGAGGCACGTATTCATCGGACTTATGATGTGTGAGTTACGGGTCTAGAAAGGGAGTGGCAAGATGGTAATTTTGGGGTTCAAGAAGGGGCATTTTGGTCTATTGCACTTGGGATTTGTGTAACAGAGAGGGACAAATGGAGGGCTGAGATTGAGACAGTTGTGAGAGAGAAGGGGAGGATTGTGACGCGTGGCAAGGGCCTAGTGGCTTCTAGGCGTGTGTTCGTGTTTGTTCTTCGACCCAGAGAGAAAACAGAGACTGGGAATTTGGGGAGGAATCGATCAAGATTGGTGAGGGTGTGAGTTTGTGAGTGTGTGAGAGTGACCAGAGAGTGAGAGGGAGCTAGTGAGGAGGTTTTGAGGTCCAGTGGCTGTGTGTGTGTGTGAGAGGTGAGCCACGGGAAACCAGGGGGAAAACAGGGAGGAAGTGAGTGATCGTGGTGGTGGTGTGACCGTGTACGGTGCAATTGGACTCGTGGTGGTGTCGTGAGGGGTGAGAGGAGTCGACTAGCCCCAGTGGAGCTCACGGCGGCGATCAACCGCAGGTAATCTTTCTTCTTTCCAATTTGCCGTGATTTTCAAATTGGAAAGTCGTGGTTTTTGGGGTTGAATCGAGGAGTCTAGTAAGGTTTAGGGGACTCAGTAGGGTCTTAGGTAGCTGCTGGTTGTGCAGCAGTGACGGAGAGTGCACGGCGGAGTCCTGGACGACGGAGGATACACAGCGTCCTCTGTTTTTCAGTCTGGGTTCAAACATTGAGTCGTGGGTCTTGAGTACGATTCGAGGGTTTTGGTTGGTCCTAGTCGACGTCTTAGGTCCTTAGAAACCGTCTACGGTGGTTGCAGTGGCAGGGGAAGACCTGGGTGGCCGGAGTAGAAAACAGGGGACAGTTTGGGTTTCTGTTCGAGCTTGAGTCGACAGGTTTTAGGTTGAGTCGAGGTGTTTGGAGAATAGGAATGGATAGCTTAGGATGGGACGAAGAGGATGGTGAAGAAAGGAGGTGTTTTGGTGCAGGTACGGTGGTGAACCGTCCTCGCCGGTTCGAATTGCAGAGGCCGGTTCGACCGGGTCGACTCGAGGAAGACGATGGTACTGTAGCTGGCGCGTGAGGGCCACTCGCAGCCACTTTGAGCGGCGCGTGGGGGCGCGTGCGGTGGTTCTTGAGGAAGTTTTCAACATAGTTTTTGGTTTAGGAGTTGTGACGAGTCTAATGGGATTGGTTCCGAGTTAATCGAACGTCGTTTGAGATTAGTTCAGCGAGGGTGAAGGTTTAGGGTTCTAGTTCGTTTCGTTTAGGATCCGGGGATTTTTGGGGAAAATTAGGCAGACTTTCATAGACGTGTTAGTAACGTACTTTTGCTGTTATTGACAGGATCGGGACTTCCCGAGGAAGCTGAGGAACGTACGAGACGTTCGGGACGCGATTGAGGGCTCGGTACTGTGAGTGGACCCCTTCTCTATAACTGAGCATGCATAACTATTTTTCTATAATTGTTTTATGATTTTCCATGTGATTTCGTGATTTATGTGATGTTGGTTTTGCATAATTGCACGATTTTCGAGAAATAACGTATTTGGCACGTTTTACGAGGAAATGTGGATTTTTGATTATGATGCTATAGTTTTGGGATTTCAATGATAAATGGTTTTCAATGATTATAAATGAATTTCGGAAAGCGGAATTTGGTTTCTAAAGTTGAAAAGTGGATTCCGGATTTGGGTTCGGAATGACGGTTCGGGATGCCGGAAGGGCATCGGACCAGTGATTTCGGATTCGGGTTTGGATATGGATTTAGAAAAGGTTTTCAAACGGTTTTAGATTGGATTTGCTGGATCTGATTATTAGGTTTAAAGACCCGGATATTGATTTGATGGGGGACGGGCCCGGATTGGGTTTAAAGACTCGGATTGAGTTTAAAGACTCGGATAGGTCCAGCAGGTTTTATCGGATAATGATGACTTGATATTCATGGTTTATGATACGGTTTTATGATGCTTATGTTATGATTTCTATAACTGTGTTTTATAGTGTTTCTGTTTTTATGATGAGGTTTATGTGAACTATAACTGCTTTAATAACTGGGTTATGCATGTGGTTTCAAAACGGAGGGCCAAACCCGGTTTTTCTTATAAATGGTTTTGGAAACTTTTCTTTTATTTATGGTCCACTCACACTTTCTGTTTTTAAATTGCCCTCCAGGTCGTGGAGCTAGAGCGGGGTTTCGGCGTCGAGGCAGCGTCTGAGGCATAGAAGTCGCGGAGGGGATCCCAGAGCGTTTCAATTTTTTGTAGTGCGTGTACTCTTTGTATCGGTTTTCTTTCTTTTGTATTCAGAACTATGCTCTGTAAAACTTGCCTTCGGGATGTGTTATAGTTTCTCCTGCGTCTAACTGAGTACTTTGGTGGCTTCGAGTGAGTTTACTTTGACTTTGTGTCGGGTGTCAGACGGGAGCATGATTTACCTTGGTTTTCGGGGTGAAACCGGGGTTGGTCCTGACATGCAGCCTACATTGAGCTCACCAAATATATATATCTATTAGACTTTTGATGGAAATAAAGGATAACTATTTTTCACACTAATTCATTATTTGATAAAAGTTTAAAAAGAGATCAAATGAGTCGAAAGAAATGTAAAACATGTTCACTTCCACTTTCAACTGGATTAACCTGGTAACCAATATGAGCCATCATGAGATGGAGTTGCGAACTCACATCAATGTACTTGGATTGGAGATCTCCAAGTTTGGATTCATACTCTGCTTTGAGTTCATTAAGTTGGGATTTATATTGTTTTTCTACCTCCTCACATATGCTATTCTCATTAATGCTCGAAGCTCTTGAATGACCAAACACTTGAAACAGAGTGATTCCTGTCCCATACATTCGAACACGTCCATGTCCATCAGGTCCCATAACTCAAGTAAACATGTAATGACCCGTCCCGAATATCGGGATTGAATATTAATTAATTATGATGTATAATGACTAATCGGGGATTAGTTGAGTGAAATCGGACGAATTGTGCAAAATGATCGTTTTGCCCCTTGCGTGGGCAAAATGTTGACTTTTAGTTCGGTCGGTCAAACGGACTTTGACCGATGACTGTGACGTAGTTCGGGACGTCACGAGTTCATAGACAGGTGGCACGTTCGATTCCGACATTCGAGGAGAAAGCTATGACGTTCAGAAGTTGAGGGGTATTTTGGTAATTTGGCTAAGAAGGTGTAACAACCCGTTCCGAGAATTGGGATTAGTCGAATGATTAAGGTGTGATTAGTAAGGTTAATCAAGGGTTAGGTGGTCCCGAGGGGTCCGGGAACTTAGAATGACGATTTTGCCCCTGGGTCGGGCAGAAATGTTGATTTTTATTTCGGGTGGTCGAGTGGGAGTTGACCGGTGACCAGGACGTAGTGGAGG
The DNA here is from genome assembly GCA_032719365.1 of Prinsepia uniflora. Taxonomy (NCBI): domain Eukaryota; kingdom Viridiplantae; phylum Streptophyta; class Magnoliopsida; order Rosales; family Rosaceae; genus Prinsepia; species Prinsepia uniflora. The sequence continues at coordinate 77,347,993 of CM064868.1, read as the reverse complement.
ACGTTACGAATCCGTAGGCAGGTGGCACGCCCGATTCCGACATCCGAGGAGGAAGTTGTGATGTTCGGAATGTTGAGGGCATAACCGTAATTTGGCGAAATTAGGGGGGAAACGTTGACTTTTTATACGAACGGGTTTTGGTAAGTTGACCTAAGACCGTTAGATAGATCTCGTCGTCCCGAGTTCGATGACAGGCGGCACGTATTCATCGGACGTACGATGTGGGAGTTACAGGTCTAGAAAGGTAGTGGCAAAGTTGTAATTTTGGGTAAAACAGAAGGGCATTTTGGTCTTTTGTGCTCTGGGATGTGTGCAACAGATAAGGACAGATGAAGGGTTGAGATTGAGCCACATGTGAGATGAAGGGTAGGATGGTGACACGTGCTAAAGGTGGAGTGGTTTCTGGGGGGTTCCAGTGTGTGCACGGTCCAATTATTTGGGTGCAACCGTGCAAGTGTGAGTTTTCTTCGACCCAGATAGAAACAGAGTGAGGCGGTGAGGAAAATTGGAAGGTGATCATGGATGTTGATGAGTTCTGGTGAGTGAAGAGTGATCAGAAGGCGGTTGAGAGATGCTGGGGTGGTGCTGAGAAGGTTAGAAGTGTGCAGGTGGTGTGTGAGTGAGTTGAGAGCCACGGGAACTTCAGAGAAAAACAGAGAGGAACTGAGGGAGCTGGTGGTGCTGTGGCCGTGTGTAAGTGCGATTGACCTCGAGAGGAGGCTGAGGCGACGTTGTGGACTCCAAGAACCGCGGCGGCGAGCACGGTGGTGGACGGTTGCAGGTAATCCCTCATCCTTGTAAACTTGCCCTGTTTTCCCGTCGAGTTTTGAATCGAAAGTCGTGAGTCTAGGGGTTGAATCGATGGGTCTATAGTGGTTTAGGGGATTTAGTTGAGTCCTAGGAACCGTCTGGTTATGTTGCCGTGACGAGAGGTGCACGGTGGTGGTTGGCGCGACGGAGGGACTCTGTGTGCCCTGTTTTTCCGTTTTGTTTCAATCCAAGAGTCGTGATCCCAGGGACTGAGTCGAAGGTTTAGCAGAGTTGGATTAGGTTCAGTGAGGTCCTAGGAAGAGTCTGGGACAGTCACCGTGACGGGGGGTGACCGGAGTGGCTGGATCGTGAAACAGGGGAGTTCAGGCCGTCTGGTTCGAGCTTGAGTCGACGGTGTAGGGGCCGTGTTGAGTTCTAAGGAGGAGGGGGATGGATAGCTTAAGGTTGGACGAAGAGGATGGGGAAGAGAGGGAGGAAAATGGTGCAGGCACGGCGGTGAACCGCTCTCGCCGGTTTAAACAGCAGGCACTGTGTCGAGCCCGGTCTACGTGAGGTAGACGGTGACACTGTAGCAGGCGCGTGAGGGCCACGCGCAGCCACTTTGGGCGGCGCGTGGGGGCGCGTGCGGCGGTTCTGGGAGAAACGGTCAACATAGTTTTTGGTCTAGGAGTCATGGTGAGTTCGATGGAGTTGGTTTCGGGAAACCGGGGTGGGTCCTGACAGAAGGGGCCAAATGTTGACTTTTGACCAGGGAAGTCCAATGGACGAGGGCCAAGGACCGTTACGTAGGTCCCATCGATACGAATTCAACGACAGACGGCATGCCGAAATCGGAGATTCGACGACGAAGTTATGGTCACGGGAACGGACTCGATTAACCGAACGAACCATGATTAAAATATTATTATTTTATTATGAACAGTACCCGGTGACTGAACACACCTGGATGTGTCAGGACCCGTCCCAAATATCACCTCGATACTCGGAATGGACCCTGCTCCCGTCTGATAATCACACTTACAACACCAAAAAGAAACTTAATACAACTATAAGCATAACCATCAAACGAAGGAGTAAATATATACAACAGTAAGCCAGAGCATAGTTCTACAAAATGGGCACCAAAAGTCCTACAAGTCTAAGTCCGCAACGGAAGAACGTCGGAAGCCCTATGCCTCGATATCTGCCTCAACGTTCACCCCAGCGCTATCACCACGACCTGGAGGGAAATTAAAAAAACAAAAGGTGTGAGTGGACCAAAAAGAATGAAAGTTTTAAAACCGTTTACAAGCAAATCAAAGTAAGGAAATAAAATCATTTGTTCCCTCCGGTTTGAAACCAGGCATGCCAATGAAGTATTAGAAAACCATAATATGAAACATCATAAGAAACAGAAACACTATAAAATATCATAAGAAACAGATACACTATAAAACAGCATAAGAAACCAGAGTATAACCCGATCAAACCTGCTGGACCTATCCGAGTCTTTAAACTCAACCAGGCCTCACATATAAATCCGAGTCTTTAAACTCCCGAGTCTTTAAACTCAATAGGCCTATGGGGGTAATATCATAATATCCGAGTCTTTAAACTCCCGAGTCTTTAAACTCAATCCGGGCCCGTCCCCCATCAATATCAATCCGGGTCTTTAAACCCATATCCAGATCCAGCAAATCCAATCCATATCCAGTGTAAAACCAATTCAAAATCCATCGCCAAATCCGAATTCGAAATCCCCGGTTCGAAGCCCTTCCGGCGTTCAGAACCGACATTCCGAACCCAAATCCGGGAAAAGATTCATGTTCATAACAAAACCATAGGAAAATTCCAAATCATATTCCACAACCTATTTACCATCATCAGAAAACGTTTTTAGGTTAAATTTCTGAATTATAACATCAAACTCTGAAAACCCGCTTTTTCCCGAAAAACGTGCAAAATCCCGAAAATGTCTCGAAAAACGTGCAAACATCTCAACCATGTATAATCATCATCAGGACATAAAAACATACATAGAAATCATAAAACAGTAATTAAAACAGTTTGGCATGCTCGGAAATAAGAAAGAGTCCACTCACAGTTTACAACACGTCACTCGCGCTCCGTGCGCTCCTCAACCGTCTCTGGTGTCTCCCGTCCTGTCAATAGATACCAAATAGGGTCACAATAACATCAAGGATACCTTCCCTATTTTCCCCAATTTTTCGGGAATTTAATAATATTTTAATCCTAAACCCTAAACCGTACGGATTCCCGAACCATTCCGTAACACCGTCCGATTAACCCGAAAACTATACCATTGGATTCCTTAGGACATTTAGGGCCAAATTCATGTTGGACGCTTGACCGGATTCCTCCCCACGCGCCCCCACGCGCCGCCCAAAGTGGCTGCGCGTGGGCCTCACGCGCCTGCTACAGTGTATCTTCAACCTCGGGTCACCCGGTTCAACTGTGTTGAACCGGCGTGACCGGTTCTCCTCCGTTCCTCCACCAATCTTCCCCATTTCGATTCCATTAGCTTCGTCCAGTCCCCTGCAACCAAACCCAGTCCTAAAATCCAGAAATCACGGCCTGAACCCCTCGTCTTCAACCTCGAAAAACCACTGCCCGTGAGCTCTGTTTTCCTTCCCGGCCGTCCACTGCTTCCCCCTTCACGGTGGTGATACCAGCACCATCCTAGGACCCTACTTAGTCCTATCCAACTCACAGAATCCGTCGATTCATCCCCGAAGTCCACAACTTCAAGTTTGAAACTCACGGCTAAAACAGGGTACAAAGGACCCGCCGTCGAACCACCACCCACCGTGAACCTCCCGTCACGGCAACCACCACAAACGACGCCCAAGACCTTCCTAAACCTCCCTTCACTCACCAAACCTGTCGATTCTAGCTCTAGGTCCACGACTCTTCAAATGAAAATCCACGAAAAACAGGGTAAAAGAAATTACCTTTCGATTCCGGCGCCGCCGTGAGAACCGTCACCCACCACGGTGCTCGTGGGACTCCCTGCAACCACCTGGACCTCCTACCGCCTTGGTTTGCCTCACCACACGGCACAACAGCCTCCACCGTCCACTGCCTTCTCTGTTTTCCTCAAATATTCGCCGCACCACCACCGGGCCGCCGTGCACGATTCCAGTCCCAAAACACGATCAGCACCTCACCCACGTCTCTCTGTCACTCTGACCAGTCACTCCTCACTCTCCCTGGCACAAACTCGATCAAACTCTCTTCCACCTCTCACCCTCTGTTTTCTGTGTTTCAAACCCAAACACGGTTTGATTTTTGTGCAAGGTGTGGCCGTGCACACTTGAGAATGGCCTGGAACCATCCAGCCACTCCCACGTGTCCAACATCCATAGGCCAGCCCAAAAATATCTGCCACTTGCCCTTATCTGATTGGGCAGAGGAAAAATGACCAAAATGCCCCTCCTGCACAAAATTACCATTTTGCCCTTAGACTTTCCAGACCCGTATCTTTTCCGTCCGACGTCCGATGACAGCGTGCCGCCTGTCGTTGAACTCAGGACGTCGAGACCTATCCAACGGTCCTCGGTCTACGTGAAAATCACACATCCTCCAAAAAGTCAACATTCTCCCTATTAGCTCAAAATTACGGTAACGCCCCCAACCTTCCGTACATCATAACTTTTCCTCCGGTTGTCCGAATCGAACCTGCCGCCTGTCTACGGACTCGTGACGTCCTAACCTACGTCACGGTCAAGGGCTAACACTCATCCAATCGATAGTACAAAAAGTCAACTTTTCGTTTACTATTCACAAGGGCAAAATCGTCCTTTTTACAAAACTTCACAAAAGTACATTTTTACCCTTCCCGTAGGTACGGGTTGTTACAGGATGAGTGACAAGTGTCACTCATTCCTTAAATTAGGGCTTAAACACAGATCCATGTTTTGGGGAAGACTTAATTATGATGTTTTATTATTAATTAAATTAATTATTTTATATTCCTCCATTAATCTCTTCAATCTTCTTCAACCGTGTACAACCATAATGACATTTTCTTCCCACCTTCATTCCTCTTCCATTTCTGAACCAGAGAGTGAGAAATTGAGAGAGTTTTGAGATTGAATTGAACTGGGAAAACACGAGGGATTGATTGAGAGCTGGGGGGGCTGGAGTTCGAATTTCTCAAAATTGGGGGGAAATTCGAATGATGAGATTTGAGCCGTGAGGATTGGAATTGAAGCTTCATTTAGCTTCCTGAGGTCTGTACGAGTCGATCCACATCAAGAACGGAAGAAATCGAGGCCCAATTGGCTCTGAACTGGGTCTGGTAACAGTGTGCAAGTTCGAGTTTGAGTCGTGGAGTTTGGGCCTTGAATTGATGCAATTGAGTTGGGGAAAGAGTTTACCTGAGTCCATTGAAGCTTCTGGTTGCATCAATTGAAGGAAATCGTGTGACATTGAAGGACTTCGAATGATGAACAGGGTTCGAATGTTCTTCGAATAATCATCTTTGATCTTGAGGTTTAAGGTAGGTTTTGGTGAAATTATGTTAACAGATCTCTAATTGAACTTATACCGAAACTAATTGAATGCTTAATTGTTGAAATTGGTATCGAATTGATAGGATTTGAACCGGGTCTGTTTGCGGGTAAAAGGACCCGTTTTACAGACAAACGGGTGAGGACGATGGTTACTGTAGTAGGCGCGTGGGTTTCACGCGCAGCCACTCACGGCGGCGCGTGAGGGCGCGTACGGCCTAGTTTCAAGGTGAGGTCAACATGACTTTTGATCCTCTCATTGTAACGAACATTTTGACGCTGGTTTCGAGGAAATCGGATATCGTTTTGTTAATGTTCCGCATATCCGAAGTTTTGTTTTACGTTAAAAATACGTATTTAAATTCCGAAAAAATTGGGAAAAATTATATGAAGTATTTTGAGATGTTAGTAACCCTCTATAATGAGAGGAGTTATGATTTCCAGAATTTACGGAAAAACGTGCAGCTCGGAAACAGACCTTTTTGGACGGTGTGTGTGAGTGGACTTTTGGTTTTCTAACCGTGATGCATGCATATATGATTTAAATGCTTTATTATATGATTTATATGCTTTGTCATGATTGATGTTTCAATCCGGTGATTTCTCGATTTATGGATTATTATATTTTGGCACGGATTTCGAGAAATTATGAATTTGGTTAAAAGTGATGTTTGGAATCGGGTTATGAGTCCGGGATTGAAATTGATTGAAAATGATGTTTGGACTCGAGTTATGAGTCATGGATTGAAAAATGATGTTGTGACTCGGGAATGAGTCAAGGGTCAATTTCGTGGATTTACGTGAAAATGGCAACGGAGGTTGCAACACATGGATTTGCTTGATAATGTTATTTTGGGCGTGAGAACCCAAGTGAATAATGATTTTGACTCGGATTGGAGTCACTTGTGAATTTGGTGAAATTAATGATTTCTTGTGATTTTATGATTATTTTAATCAGTCTTTCGGGCACGTTTTACGAGGAACGTGCAAATGATGTTTTGGGCTAGGCCCGGAGTCTAAATGATTTCTAAAATGATATTTTGACTTAGTTGGTGAGTCGACGATGATTTCTGGATTATTTTATTGTTTTAAAATGTGATTTTAACGGTTTATGTGTAAATGGTATTTTGGGGCTTGAGACCCAGTCGGGAATGAACTTGACTTTGTATGAAGTCAAGATTTGATTGAAATGTTTTGGGATGTAATTCCCGAGATGGTTTTCATTGTGATTGTGAAATGCCCAGAACGGTCGGAGCTTTGGGGGGGGGGGGGGGGGGGGGGGGGGGGGGGGATTACCCAGACGACCGGAGCTTGGGGGATGTGATTGTAGGATCGGGAGTTGATCCTATGGTAGTCAGCTTCTCGGATGTGACTGAGCCTGGATGTACCACTCGGATGGTTCTGAGCCTGGGGATGTGTTCACCCAGATGTGACTGAGCCCGAGGGTTGAGCCCAGAGGTGTCTGTTCCCGAGAGAGTGGCTGGATATTGGCCTACGCGTAGTGCCGCACTTGTGAGTAGTGCAATGGATGGTTTGATTGTGCACTTGTGAGTAGTGCAGATGTGATTGTGATAGTTTGTGCACTTGTGAGTAGTGCGGATTGATTGGATTGGTATGTTTATTGTGCACTTGTGATTAGTGCTGATTGATGTTGTTTGTGATGACGTACTGGTATTGAGTACGGGTTTTTGGTCTTTGTGGCTAGGTGATTATGTTTTCACATATTTTGGCCTGAGAGCCGGGATTTGATGTTTTATAACATGAACTGATTTGGTGAACATGAGTTTTACGGACCATGGGAAAATATGTTTTGATTTTATCGGTCCACGGTTCATACTTGAATGATTTCATACTATTACTCATGTTTTACAATATGCATGCAAGTTTGTGAAAACTGGAGGGTAAGAATGTATTTTGGCAAATGTTTTTATAAGAGGTCATTTTTGTCCACTCACACCTTTTCTGTTTTGTGACCCTCCAGGCCGTGGTACAACGTTTGGGACTGATCGTGAGGCAGTGGCAGCAGCAGAAATCAGTGCAACCATCCCTTGTCTGGTAAGCACTGAAGGGTAGTTTCGGACCTTTGGTTGACTTGTCAGACGGGAGCAGGACCGGGCACGGTTTTTGACGTCCTGTCAAAACACCCCCTCTCGAAAAGCCTCATCAGCTTGTTCATGCTCTTCCCCTTCTTCTAGGAACTCGTTAAATTGATTCTATAGAAACATCCAAAGTTAACCAATCAAGGAAAACAGACTATAACATAAGCATTACAAAGAAACCAAATTACAACATACTTACAATTATATCAGCACTTTCTTTATCAAAAGCATCAGCATCATCATTCTTTATTTTCTTTGTTCGTGTTTCAATGAACATACTCAACCAATCTATTTTCTCTCCCTTTCCTTCCTCTTAAAAAAACAAAAGAAAAACTCAAGCAACAATAAATGATATCTAATTAACTAGATCATTACCATTACTATATACAAATGTTACTGATTCTAATAGAACAACAAACTAGACCAAATGAATAAATAAAGATCTTACCTTGTGGATCAATTGAGCAAATGAAGTACGACCAGTCCTATGAGGAGCACATCCTTGTGAACGATTTCCGTTTTTTGCCTTAGAGTATTCCTACAAGACAAAAAATCAATCAGATTTCATCTCTTTATTATAAACTTTGCAATCATATTCAATATCAATACCTTAACAGCAGGAATACCCCAATACAAGACCAATATCTTCCATTGATCTGTAGGAACCTGTGGCGGATTGATGGCTAAACATTCATCATCAGTCTCATATTTTTCATACCACTTATCCTTCACCCTAGACTTCCAGTCCCTCCATCTATTACCAACTACTCTTAAGCAATGATCTCTATAGGAATCTGGGACATCAGTATTTTCCTACAGGTTGGATAAAATAGTCATTAACGAAATTTATACATACTCGCATCAGTATTTTATTTTACTATTTTAACTTTTTCGGCACTCGCCAATTTATACTTTACATATCACATTTTCGGAAAGTGCACACTTGTGTTACCAACCTAGCTACCAACCTAGAAGATCTAAAAGTTCGGACTATCAACTTAGCTATAGTCAAAACAGTGGAATAAAAAAACAGCAAGTGCACCAATCTATTTATCCAATTCAAGATATTATATCCCAAAAATTACTTCAAAACTAAAATCAAATATTAACAATAGTAAGGATTTAAAGTTGTAGATGAGAAAGAATTTCAGTAATTTCAGTACCTTCAAACTCTATCAATAGTTAAAGGGTCGAATTGTTTGACACATCTCCAAACTCCCGAGGTGTATGCCACACATCAAGATGTAAGCTTATTTTAAACTACCCTGCTTTACCAAGAGAGTTTGAATTGCTCACATTAATTATTCAAGAGGAAGACCCTGAAACTAGTTCTTTTCCTCAAATTAAAACTGGTACTAATATGGTAGGATCTAGTCTACAAGCTATGGTCCTTTGGTAAGCTCTATGTCTAAGGATTCTAGAACTTTTTGCGGAAATTGATTTGGAGGTTTCTATAGGAAGTTATGATCAAATGAAAGAGAATGGTCAGAACAGATTGGGTTGCGGGTTGACTGCTACACTGCCTATTATTTTGAATTGTTTATGCCTAAGGATTCTAGAACTTTTAATTTCTCATAATTAGTATTGCCTTGAGAAGAGTAATATCCTATTCTTGGAGGGTCGTTCCAAGGTTATCTATATTATGGGTGTAGAGTTAAATGAAAAGGGGAGACTAGACTACCCTTCCATTGACAAAAAAAATAGAAAAAAGTCTTCTTCTCTATATCTCTTGGGAGAATTTCCTTAGAGTGGTGAGTTCATATTTTCACTCTATGTCTTAAACTATACACTTTGGGTGGTGATTTATCTATATCCTTCAGTGCTAGCTTGGGTGGAGAGTGTGTCCTTTATGCCAACCCGGCATCAAGTGATATCAGAAGCATAAGTTGATCCAAGAGTGGGGGTTGATTCCAATGGCAGGTTGACGTCGTGGTTGTGGCGAAAGAGAACCACGTTGTGAACGTGATCTCCATGTATGACATTCAGATTGAAGAACTAAGGCAGCAAATTCAAGAGCTCCAACAACATTTAGAATGATAAGAACGTTGTGAACAAGAAGATTGGTGGCTATGAATTTTATAGGTAGCTGGGCAGCAACATTGATGGTGATGAGGGAAGGTGGGGTGTTATTGATGGGTAGTGGAGGGATGGTTGTTTCATCGGCCATTTGAAAAACCAGGTAAAAAAACAGGAAGATCGAAGTGCTCAGTGGAGCGTAGAGCTATGGTACCATGAAGATGTATGAAGAATGTGTTGTTTTATTTACTTGAATTGTTTATAGTGGTAGTGTCCTATTTATACAAGAAGTAAGAAAGTCTAACTATGAATGTAAAACTAGTCTACCTAAACTAGGAACGAATCACAAATTGACAATCTATGCAAATAGAGAAAGAATCAGGAGGATTCAATTGGCTTAGACAAGCAGATCATGTAGATTGATACTCAAACCAACCCCAATCATCAAATCATCAATTTTTGTAGGTCCCATCAATTAACCTAATCAAACCAGCCCCAAAAACACATCAAGTCATTAAAAAAAAAGCACCAGTTCATGTACCAATACAGCACCAAAACAGAACCAAAATGGCCAAATCAAACCGGACCAAATACATATCAATATTAAGTTCCATAGAATCATTTAAACACATCAAGTCATTCAAAAAAAAAACACTAGTTCATGTACCAATACAACACCAAAACAGAACCAAAGTGGCCAAATCAAACCGGACCAAATACATATCAATACTAAGTTCCATAGAATCATTTAAATGAGTTACTTTGTGACTACATCAGAAGTGACAAAAACAACCATTCAACAATCTTGTAGAACAAATCACATTTTGCACTTTCCCTTTCATGCATAACCGCACAAGTTAACAGAACGGACTGGGGAGTTAAGAAGAATTTTAACTTATGTCTTGTGCAGGTTTGGATGTTGGCTAGGATGTGCCAACTTGAGAACAAAATTTTGGCTATTGGAGAGCCTTCTTATCGGTGACACTCCTTAACATGATAACATGGCTAAGTTGGATGTTTGGAGCATTACAATTCATGCATGCTAGATTTGCATAAGAAATTTAAGAAAACAAATGGATTTCAACTAACTTTGTGCATACAATTATTGCAACTTCAAGAGCATAAATGAATTTATTTTTTTTATCTGAAACAAAAAGAAATTCTTGGTATATATCCAGCAAGCTCATCCACTATTGTGAGGGCACGATGCACTTGACTGCTTCTAGTAATGATTTTAAAGTGCAATATTATATAAGTGAGTTGTACAAGCTCTAATCAATTAGCATTCATCATGACAAGATAGTTTACATCCCAGTGGCGAAGTTACATTTATACGAGCACCTTGCTGACTACGCCCAAACTACGCATCAAATTAAACACGTAATTTGAGTGTTATGCAATTTAAACCCTTTTTGTGTAGATGTAGTATTGGTAAATATGGATCGTTCTTAACCGGGGAAATTAGGGAACATTAATAATGTGTTAGTGGGAGATGAATAAAAGAATAATGAATTAAAAAATTAAATAATAAAAGAATTAAATAATTAAAGAATTAACAAATTAAAGAATTAATGAATTAAAGAATTAAAGAATTAAAGAATTAATTAATCAAAGAATAATAAACTAAAAGTATGAGAGAATAAAAGAATAAAGAGATGAAAGAATCAAAGAATAATAAACTAAAAGTATGAAAGAAGAATAAAAGAATAAAGAATAAAAGAATTAAAAGAATAGAAGAATAAAAATGGGGGTTTTGAAAGGATTTATAATCTAAATTAAAGAAAACACTAATTAAGAATTAAAATGCAAATGCTCATGCTAATTGGAACTTACAAACCATAGAGTAGTTTCATAGACAAAACCCACACTTTTACGTAAGTAATTTCGAATTAACAATCACATTAATTAAACTATTCCTAAAAATAGACTTCATTCAAATACAATTCTTACCAACATTCTAACATTTTGCTCATAATAAACCAATCACGAAATCTTTCCTTCATCATCTCAAATACTTACATATATCTTTCAATATTATAAATGAATCAACCATTAATGTGCGTCAAACATCAATATGCTTCAAACATTTACAACATGATTTACCTTAAGTTTATAATTAAATGCGCCGACAACGATCAACATTTAATCTCTTCAATTCTACTCTAAGTGCACGGACAGCGGATAAAACACTTATCATCAAATTGAAGTTTAAGCACTAAAACATATGAAGTAAAAGAAATTCAAAAAGTAAAACACATGGAGATTGCATTCTTACTTACAAATGTTAGAAAGAAAATACCAAGAACAATAGTAAAGAAGAAATGAAAATAACATAAAAATAACATAAATTAAGAATAAGAATTAAAAGGAAACTAATTAATAAGAAAATCTACAAGAAGTTAAAATGGTCCCCAAAAATGTCTCTCAAAAGAGAGAAACAAAAGAACTAAACTATGAACTAAGAACTAAGAACTAAGAAAAATGAAAGAAATGGAAGAATGAAACTAATGGGGGACTCCCCAAATACAAGAATTGAACCCCTATTTATAGGGGAAAAGGCTAATTACACTAAAAAAAATAAATAAAAACAAATAAAAGTTACAATAAAAATATTAAAAAGTGAAATGATGAGATTGGGTGGTGTTTGTGGGGAAAATATGTTAAAGAAAACAAAAGAAATGTTGCTGGAAATGGTCTGTCAGAAACAGCTGGAAAAGGGGAGAATAATCGGCTGGCATGTGCTGGAAAGAAGGAAGAAGGTTCGGCTGGGCGGTGCTGAAAAGAACACTGAGGATTCGGTGGATGGCTGCTGAATGGGTGGCCTGTAGCTCGGCTGGTGCGCGCTGAGGAGAAGGGAAGCAGATCGGTAGGCGCGCGCGGAGGAGAAGGCAGTGGATCCGTAGGCGCGCGCCGAACTCGCTGGGGCAAGGCAGAAGAAGGCTGGACCGCTTGGGTCTGGGCTTGCGACGCCGTGGGCTGGACTTCAGGCCGAAAGCTGGGCCGAGCTGCATGAATGGCTGGGCTGCATTTTATTGGGTTTTATTTCTTTTTCTTTTTATCTCTTGGGCTGGGCTGCATAAACCAAAATGAAAATTAATTAATTAATTTAGTAATATTTCACCGGAATTCGTCCATAATATTTTCGTTAAAATTCCGATCGAGACAATTTTTTCGCCAAAATACTCCAAATTACAAACTTTATTTATTTAAATAAAAATAACACAAAATAAATTATTTTATCTATTTATTTAATATTTTAATATTAAAAGTCAAGTATAAAGGGTATAAAATAATACAAAATAATGCTTATTTGAGGACCTATCACTTGCAACTAGTAATGGCTCATTTACCATCACTCCACATATTCAACTGATGCATCAATGAAACATGAAATGCCAAAGCATTACAGAATTGAACTATAATTGATGCATGAACCCAGTGCTTCTTTGTTCATGTTAATCAAGAGATGAGCCTAATTTTACACGAGAAAGACCTATATTATATACAACAAAATAACAAACAAAGTTCATAAAGAAAACTCCAGACTTTACTTCTACAAAGTCATCATCAAACAATGACTCTTAACTACCCACGGATTGAGATATGAAGTTAATTTCAAAAGAAAAAAAAAATTTGCTTATTGAGCTATATGACTACCTTTGAATGCTAACTCTGATGTATAGCAGCTGAGTGTGAACTAGGCTGTTTTATAACTATTAGTCTATTAGTGGTTCAGACTTCCAGTTAAGACCAAAGTTAGTTTAGAGGTTTATGAAAACACTAAAAGGTCAATTGAGCAGTATAAATGCATCACATATAAGTTAAATATATCAGTTGTGTAAATAAAATCAATTGACCATAATAAATGGATAGTTTGGCACCCAAGACAATTACACCCATGGACTAGACATTCTTGAATACAAGCAGGATTAGCATTACAAGCATGAAATAAGGGCCTTGCGCCTGGAGACATAAAATGAACCATCTCATGGCTTAGAAATTTAAATCATTGATAAAGCCTATCAAATGCATAACTAGTACATCTACAGTCCAGATTAAAACCCAAAAAATTGCTTGCATTTCATGTCCAAGTGCTCAGTTGGTGTGTAAATTTATGTCAACTCTTCTTTTGACTTGGATCCATATCCTTACACTCGATTCATCACATTTATGAAAGAGGAAACAAACTAGGAAAGCAGTAATGTTACATGGATGATCATCTATAAACAGCAAGCGGTCCCCCAAGTTAAATAATTTTCCATTTGAGGCAACTATGTTGAGATTAAAACCACAAACGTTAAGTAAGCACAACAGAACCAGGAACAAAATCTGACCTTCTTCTATGAGTATTCAAATAACTAATTACCGCATCTATGAGATTTACTGTGCAAGATAATGGGTAAACTAGCACATAATTTTACCGAGATCAGCAATAGATGGAGATTGATACTAGAATCTTATTAGTTTGCACTTTTCTCTCATCATCAATCAATCTCATATGCACATTTGAATCAACAAAATTTTCAGAAAATTAAGCTAAGATTATTAAGTCATGGAAACTAAATGGATTATGTCAGGACCCACCCCTAATCCCCCAGGATTAAGGGCTAAATCCCGATCCCGTCTAACTTACGCATGACACGAAGGCTAAACTGACGTCCAACCTCCATGTGACACGTAAGTCGGACAAGAGATTCTCGATCCAACCATCCGAAAAGTAACCGAACTTCCCAGAGTGTACCAAACTACTGTGGATCGCGAGTGTGATGTCTCCGTCTCTCTCGATCAACAGCCCGTACCGCAACAACCTGGAGGGTATCGAAAACACGAAAAGACTGTGAGTGGACAAAAATAAAGTATAAGTGCAAAAACAGTTCAATAAGACAAGTACATTTGTACCCTCCATTTAAAAACCAATGCATGCATATCAATCCAAGCCATGAAACCATTTCACATAAGAAACCATCAACGAAAACCCGAATCAAATTCATCATTCAAATCCAGGCCTTAGCCTCAAATCTCAAATCAATCTCATATCCGGGAACTCAGTCCCAAAACTCATCAAATTCAATTCATCCAGGCCACTGCCGAAAACATCGGAAAACCAGTGAAAAACATCAATCATACAAGTTTACTGGATCTCAAGTGTGCCCGAGTCTTTAAACTCAAAACCATGCGCAAATAACCAGGCCTTCCCGGGATATCAACGAGTCTTTAAACTCAAAACACAATCACAGGCCTCGGGAGGTATCACAATCACTGAGTCTTTAAACTCAAAACATTTACAGAGTCTTTAAACTCAAAACAGATCAATACAGGGCCCTCCCCCCCGTCAATCAATCCGAGTCTTTAAACTCAAAACCAGATCCAGTGAGTTTTTCTCTTTTTCTGGGTCTTTAAACCCAAAACCATTTTTCATTCAATCAGTGAAAACCACAGAAAATCTATCTCCGAAATCGCAACAATGATTCCGTAAGCTAGCATCCGGAACCATCATCCCGAACCCAAATCCAGACTTCATTTCCAAGTCTCAAAACCAAAACCGAAAGCTCCTTTATCGAAATCTCATAAACAGGGCTCCAAGCCCAAAATCACTTTTTCCGAAATCCATTTCAAATCATTGAAATCAAATCATATTTCAAATCCCGAAATTCAATCATGAAAACCACACTCAAATCACAAGATCGGACGAAATCTCGTAAAATGTGAAATACCATAAAATACCTCGAAAAACGTGCAAAACCGTAAACCATCAATATCATAAAGCAAATCATAGAATCACGTATGAAAACATATCAAAACACATATGCATGCATCATAAGTTTGAAAGAAAAGTCCACTCACAGACTATTCCGACATCGCCTCGATAAGCGTGCACTTACGCCGTTCCCGCCATTCCGATATCCTCGGCTTTCCTAAACCTATCCAAATTTCATACTAAGGTCACTAATTACTTCACAAAGGTCATACGAAAGCCCCATAATTTTCCCATATTTTTAGCTATTTTTAACCTAGCCCTAAAACCTTCGGACATCCCGAAACATATCGAGACAATGTCCGATTGACTCGAAACCAGCGCCAAAATGTTCATTACATCGAATACTTTAAAAGTCGTGTTGGAACCATTTTCAAACACTGTGCCACGCGCCCACACGTGCCGCCCAAAGGGGCTGCGCGTGGGCCTCACTCGCCAGCACAGTGTCATCTTCAACCTTGCTTCGACCGGTCCGACCGGTTCACGGTTCAGGCCGAACTGGCGTGGCCGGTTCATAGGTCTAACTGGTCCAGTTTTGTCCATTTTCTTCCCTAATTAATTCTACAATCCTTTTTCAATGTTTCTAAAAGATCCATGAACTCAGAATAGGAAAAACAAGTTATATCTTCATACCTTCAATTGATTTTCTCGAACCGGTCCATTTCTCCATACGGTTCTCATGGTTCTGGCCATCCTTCAGCTACCATAATAGGTTCCTTAGGTCCCTAGAAACCTCAGAAGGATCATTTGATCAACAAACTCACTTGCCATCCCCCAAAACCCGACTTTCCATTTTTGCAAATTCTGCTTACCATGTCAAGTTCTCTGACCCTCGTCCAAGACAGGCTTTGAAACCAAGCTTGTTCTCCTCTTCTGAACTTCCTAAACCTCTTCCCATTAATCAAATAACTTATTAACCACTAATCTAGGCTTAAACAGAAACGGCTAAAACAGGATTCACGGCTCACCTTAACTCTGCCTCCACCGTGCACGGCGGCCTTCCACGGCATCAGCACCACCCTTCCTTCCTTCTAACCTTTCCTTCTTGCTCACCACTTAGGGGCAACCGACCACCGTGGAGAGGGAGGGAATCAAATGCCTCACCAGTCCTCTGTTTCTTCTTCCTTCACCGTGCACACACACACATTGTTTTAAAAAAAAAAACGGTTTGAAGGGCGGTGAGTTGGTTCTAGCACCATCCAGGACCCGCCAGGTGTCCCCAATCCTGTGGGCACAATTCCCCAAAATAGCCACATGTCCAATTCTAATTGGGCACTGCAAAAAGACCAAATTACCCCTTATCCTTGAAATTACCATTTTACCCTTCATGGTTTCAGACCAAAATTCGAATCTACCAACGTCCAAAAATAGCCTGCCGCCTGTCGTTATACTCAGGGTATCGAAACATTCCTAACGGTCCTCAAATTTCTTGAAATTTACTTATCGTTTAAAAAGTCAACAATTTGCCCTTTTTTCTCCAAATTACCAAATTGCCCTTGAACTTCCGAACGTCATAACTTTTTCCTCGAATGTCAGAATCGGACGTGCCACCTGTCTACGGACTCGTGACGTCCCGAACTACGTCACGGTCATCGGTCAAAGTCTATTTAACCTCCCGAACTAAAAGTCAACATTTTGCCCATTCTAGGGGTAAAATCGTCATTCTGCGCCACCCATCCAAAAGTATCCTACTAATCACCGATTATCTTTGTTAATCCGTCATTAACCACTAATCCAATCCCGACTTCCGGGACAGGTCGTTACAATCTACCCTCCTTAAAAATTTCGTCCCCGAAATTCTACATTCGTATCTCCGTAACTAGCGGGGAGAAATCCAACGGTTCTTACACCTGGGTCTCCTACCTGATGTCCATCTCCTGTCAATCCAACTTCTCCTGACGGTTCCACTAATCCTTAACATAGTCAACCTATAGGCACACCAACCACGTCCTATACTGTATTTTTACCACTGGATCCTAACACTTTCCTGTTTAACCAAAAACATACCTCTCATGTTAGAGTCTCACCAGCCACTCAATTCGGAACTATAGCCTACAAAACAAACAGTCACTCGGGATCACCCTGATCTGGTCCACATGTTCCATCTAACAACATCCAACTTGTGGGAACGACACCAATCGTCCTTCTATCCACAACGTACCATGGCATTAAGCCGATCACCAACACTGCTACCAGAACTGCACGTCCAATGCATTGGCCTGGTTCCGACCACTGTAGAACTAGTACGTAGCTTCCGCGTACCTTCCCTCTAGTACCACCAACTAGAACTACATTGCATACGCAAGGACAACCCTACGAACTTAAAAGAAAAAAAGGTTTTAGAATACCTCAAACACAGTTCATAGAGTATATCCTCACGTACTTCCACCTACACCTTCCGGGAGAGTCCGACTCAAAGTCTTTCCCAGTCTCCCGATCTCACTTCATCCAGACAACTCTTATCGTCAAACCAACACATCGATCCAACAATACCACACGTCTAGATTGTGGTTTCTCTTCAATAACCTCATATCGATCAATTATAGTCGCTCTTTTTCCAATTCCTTCCGTCATCCTCCAACAGAACTCTCTATGGTCCACAACTAGGACATCACAAGTTATCCTGCCCTAAACCAACTTAGCACAATCCTACAACACTCGCCACACAGGCCACTCCCGACGTCCCTAAGTACTCTTTCTACTTCCGAACACATCCACCCGTGTCCATGACCAAAGGGGTTACAACTCCCACTAAATCTCCCGATTCTGAGATTCCCATCCAGGTTGGAAGTATGTCCACCTTTTCCCAACCATGACCATTGGACAAACCGTCCAAACGTCAACTTCTTCTATGGATCACAACCACGTGTCCGTACCCAAACCAACTCACCAACCAATTCACATGTTGGTTAACACCGTATACGCACATCCAAAAAGGGTATCAATCATCACTCCTTCTGATGATCGCCTCACATCCTGCCCGAGGTTCCACTCCAAGCACCTGCTAGAATACAAGTCACCAACTTTCAGCATCCTCAATCTTCAATCACTATCCTCGAGCTCCCCAGTTACCACTCTCGAAGTCGTCACTCACTCAGGGTCATCCTCGGCACCGGCCGATATATACCCACATGTCAGGGGGAAGTCTACTCGTACCAAACTGACGAGAGGTCAATCCTGACCATTCAAACCTAGCCCCATCCAACACGAAGCCTGACAGGACCCTCATCGATCCCCCTGGGACCACATGGGGATGTTCCCTGCTCCCGTCTGACACCCAAAATAACATTCCAATTTTAACCTCAAAAGTTCAAATGAATAAATAACCAAATAAAGTTATACATCAAATCCGAAATAAACCGATGTCAGACAAGGGATAAAGTTCCAAATTACAAATTGCGAGCACGACTCTAAAATAAACCTGCGGGCAAACCACCCAACAAGAGATCAGGTACGCGGAAGTAGATCTATGCCTCAGCCTTAGGATCCTCCTCTACCTCAGTAGCACAGCCTGGAGGGGTTACCAAAACATTAAGGGTGAGTGGGCCGAAACTCAAGTTTATAAAACCGTTTAATAAGTAAAACATATAATTTACCCCTCCGTTTTCCAAACATGCATGCACCGGAATTTAAAACCACAAGTCATATAATATGAACCATAAGGTATGTAATAAAACCATGAACATAATTTTTAACCACTGCACTATACACTCCAATCCTGACATCCCCGATGTCTGACGTCCCTGATGTCCAAAAAGGTCACAGTCCCAAGGCTACGCATGCCACTCGGGGTCTCAATCCCGAATCCAATCCCCGAACCCTGTCCGGGTACGGCATCTCAAGTGCCTAGCGTCCTAGACGCTCGACGTACCTGACGTCCAATTATAGCAATCCTGCTCCTGAGTCATTTTATGGTCCGGTTCCTCCGTAGAATGACCCCTCACAGGAAATGCGCCGTGACCGCTCCAGGGTACCACATCCAGAGGAGACAGTATCATAAGAATGGATCTATACAGTGCAGTACCAAATACATTTTATTGATATCCACATGCAACACAATATACATAGATAAAATCCAAAACCAATCTTTAAGTTTCATCAGACGGGTCTCAAACCCAAAAACCGTGAAACGTGCCATAACCATAATTTCAATATCATCAAAACCGTTTCATGATTCCAGCATGTGAATATAAGTAAATCAGAAAACATTTAAGCATGCAAGGGTTTAATGAAATCAGGCCCACTCACAGTACGATCCCGCGGTAAATTTTCCGTACGGACCTGTACCGGGATTATCGTACAATTCCTGTCAGTCCAAATCACACGTAAGGGTCACTACAAGTCTTAAACATTTATCCAAAAAGTTCGAAACAGAAAACGGCTCGGGGAAACCGTAAAAACACGTTTCCCGAGACAACCGGCCCTAAATTGACCCATCAAAACTATCTCAGATCAACATGGTTAATTCACCAAAAATGTTCAGAATGATGAGGGGAATAAAAGTCATGTTGATCGTGATCAGAGATGAGGCTCAACGCGCCCTCACGCGCCGCCCAAAGTGGCTGCGCGTGAAAGTCACGCGCCTGACACTGTAGCTACAGTGTCACCACCTTCACCCGTTTGTTTGTAATACGGGCCTGCCACCCGCGGCTTGACCCAGTTAATTGACCCTCAATTTCCACTCGATTTCACTCGTATTTGATCCTAACATGTTCATTTAGGTTCTGAGTCAAGAATCAACCTCAATGGTCCCTTAAATGGACCCTCGACCCGTGATCAACCAAACGGGTCAATCACCAGAACTCCCTGGTTTCAAACCCATTCTCCAATTAACTTCACATGAAGCATAATAGGATCAAAACGAACTAAAATGAATGATCAATTGGGCCTGAAAGTACCTGAAGGTTGTCGTCCCAAGCTCTGCAACTTCTCTGAAAACGGCAGCCTCCGTCCCAACTTAACCGTGGCTGGTTCCCCTCGATTTCGATGTGGTTGAGTTCCAAATACTCCCAGAAGACTAAACCAAGTCTTGGTTTGGTCCAACAAGCACCAGAAATTAAACTCCGAAATTCCATCCAATTTTCCAGAAACTGAATTCTCTGGTTTTCCTCTCCAATTCTCAGCCCTCACTGCAGCAGAGTGAAGCACACTTAAATCCCACTCAGTTTAAACAACCCTTGCCAGCTAACATCTCGTGGAAGCCTCACTGTCCACTGAGAAATGTTTCCCGCAAAAGTTCGAATCTTGAATTAACAAATGGTGTCCATGATCAGCCATTCTGATGTCTATAGGGCTTTAAACAATCCCAACTTTCCAACTTACACACTGATTAAACAATTGGGACTCAGAACCACCGCACACGGTGGTGCAGCAATTGTTCCCCCCGCAGTTGCTACAGTGACCAGGGGTGAAATGACCAAAATGCCCCTAGTTCAGAAATTACCAAAATGCCCTTCACTTTCCAGACCCGTAACTCAGCCATCCGAAGTTCGATTTCAGCGTGCCGCCTGTCAACAGACTCAGAGCGTCGAGACCTACCTAACGGTCCTCAAGTCGTGTGAAAATTAGTTGCCAAACGAAACGTCAACATTTTCGCCCCCATCGTCCAAATATGGTAATGCCCCTGAACTTCTGATAGTCATAACTTTTTCCCTGATCGTCCGAATTGGACGTGCCACCTGTCTATGAACTCGTGACGTCCCGAACTACGTCACGGTCATTGGTCAAAGTCCGTTCGATCCACCAATCAAAAATTCAACAAATTGGGCAATACAATTCACAGGGGTAAAAACGTCAATTCATTCAATAATTTACAAAATTAGAATCCTCAAATTTCCGGGGTGTTACAAAGCCTAGGTCCACCTCGCTTCCGTTGCGCTACTCTGATCACCTAACGGCATCCTGACCGTTCGCCCCGAAACAGGACCTACCAATAGTTAACACATCTTTCTGACACTAGCATCTCAATCCTGATCACAACTTCAACTCATGAGGTACCCATCGTACTGTGCACAAGTATCCCAGCTCGTGGCACATCATCCCAATTTAGTGCTCTCAATATACCAATCCCGAACCTCCGCTCTTACCGAGTTAAAACCTTCAATCTACACTCGAGTCGGGGAATCTAACATCCCTTGTCGTAATCCACAACTCTGAGCAACCAAATACTCAACCCACGCCGCACTCGTACTGGACTCGTCTAGATTCATTCACTACTTAGGCTGCACCTAGCAGTTTCCAAACTAAGCACTTGCCCTGGGGTTTCTTACTCAGGTACTCACATTCCAAACTAGTCATCCTTCGGGATTCCTCAAATCATCCCCGTCGTCCGGGTTATCCAAACCTGCAATTGCCACTGGTTCACTACAACCTTACCACTCGGGTCTTCACACCCGACTAAGACCATTCCTTTTCGTGACTCTACTCACCAACATCAACTAGTATCCATCATAGGGGGAAATCTCTCGAATCTCAAAGTAGTTCCTAAATCCTGCCCCTCAAGGCATCCGGCTACTCGTAGCCCCACAAATCCAAACTCAACCCAACTGACCAAAAGGTCACCAATCCATACTGTCAACGTCCAAACACTATCCGGCCCAACCGGCCACTGTCAACTGGCCTCCTTGGCCCACGTATCTCACTAACTCAACGGGCTACTCTCGGGCCCCACAGGCCAACCAACCTACTCATCCGTAGCTCACCGGCTACCATCCAGGCTAATCCTCCTGGCAAACATTCGACCCTATGGTCAAACCACCGAGCACCTCTAGTGCCAAACACATTAACTATTCTGGCCCTAAGCCGATGTACATTATACCTCGTACCGCGTATCGAGTGACTAATATCCTGACACTAACAATCACCGCTAACTAGCCACAGCGAACGTACTATCACTATCGCATCCAGGCTGCTGACGGGTTGTTCCTCATCTAGACATCACATCCACAGTAACATCACACCACCCAAGTTAACGAACCCACGACTCTGGGAACCAAACCTCGTGCAGAACACACGAAACCTCGCTCTGATACCAATTGTCAGGACCCACCCCTAATCCCCCGGGATTAAGGGCGAAATTCCGATCCCGTCTAACTTACGCATGACACGAAGGCTAAACTGACGTCCAACCTCCATGTGACACGTAAGTCGGACAAGGGATTCTCAATCCAACCATCCGAAAAGTAACCGGACTTCCCAGAGTGTGGCGAACTACTGTGGATCGCGGGTGTGATATCTCCGTCTCTCTCGATCAACAGCCCGTACCGCAACAACCTGGAGGGTATCGAAAACATGAAAAGACTGTGAGTGGACAAAAATAAAGTATAAGTGTAAAAACAGTTCAATAAGACAAGTACATTTGTACCTTCCATTTAAAAACCAATGCATGCATATCAATCCAAGTCATGAAACCATTTCACATCAGAAACCATCAACGAAAACCCGAATCAAATTCATCATTCAAATCCAGGCCTTAGCCTCAAATCTCAAATCAATCTCAAATCTGGGAACTCAGTCCCAAAACTCATCAAATTCAATCCATCCGGGCCACTGCCCAAAACATCGGAAAACCAGTGAAAAACATCAATCATACAAGTTTACTGGATCTCAAGTGCGCCAGAGTCTTTAAACACAAAATCATGCGCAAATAACCAGGCCTTCCCGGGATATCAACGAGTCTTTAAACTGAAAACACAATCACAGGTCTAGGGGGGTATCACAATCACTGAGTCTTTAAACTCAAAACCAGATCCAGTGAGTTTTTCTCTTTTTCCGGGTCTTTAAACCCAAAACCATTTTTCATTCAATCAGTGAAAACCACAGAAAATCTATCTCCGAATTCGCAACAATGATTCTGTAAGCTAGCATCCAGAACCATTATCCCGAACCCAAATCCAGACTTCCTTTCCAAGTCTCAAAACCAAAACCGAAAGCTCCTTTATCGAAATCTCAGAAACAGGGCTCCAAGCCCAAAATCACTTTTTCCGAAATCCATTTCAAATCATTGAAATCAAATCATATTTCAAATCCTAAAATCCAATCATGAAAACCACAGTCGAATCACAAGATCGGACGAAATCTCGTAAAATGTGAAATGCTGTAAAATACCTTGAAAAACGTCCAAAACTATAAACCATCAATATCATAAAGCAAATCATAGAATCGGGAATGAAAAAATATCAAAACATATATGCATGCATCATAAGTTTGAAAGCAAAGTCTACTCACAGACCATTCCGACGTCGTCTCGATACGCACGCACTTACGCCGTTCTCGGCCATTCTGCTATCCTCGGATTTCCCGAACCTGTCCAAATTCCATACTAAGGTCACAAATTACTTCACAAAGGTCATACTAAAGCCCCATAATTTTCCCGTATTTTTAGCTATTTTTAACCGAGCCCTAAAACCTTCGGACATCCCGAAACATATCGAGACGATGTCCGATTGACTCGAAACCAGCGTCAAAATGTTCGTTACATCGAATAATTTAAAAGTCGTGTTGGAACCATTCTCAAACAATGTGTCACGCGCCCACACGCGCCGTCCAAAGGGGCTGCGTGTGGGCCTCACGCGCCAGCACAGTGTCATCTTCAACCTTGCTTCGATCGGTCCGACCTGTTCACGGTTAAGGCCGAATCGGCGTGGCCGGTTCACGAGTCTAACTAGTCCAGTTTTTTCCATTTTCTTCCCTAATTAATTCTACAATCCTTTTTCAATGTTTCTAAAAGATCCATGAACTCAGAATAGGGAAAACAAGTTATATCTTCATACCTTCAATTGATTTTCTCGAACCGATCCATTTCTCCATACGGTTCTCATGGTTCTGGACATCCTTCAGCTACCAGAACAGGTTCCTTAGGTCCCTAGCAACCTCAGAAGGAACATTTGATCAACAAACTCACTTGCCATCCCCCAAAACCCGACTTGCCATTTTTGCAAATTCTGCTTACCATGTCGAGTTCTCTGACCCTCGTCCAAGACAGGCTTCGAAAACAAGCTTGTTCTCCTCCTCTGAACTTCCTAAACCTCTTACCATTAATCAAATAACTTATTAACCACTAATCCAGGCTTAAAAAGAAACGGCTAAAACAGGATTCACGACTCACCTTAACTCTGCCTCCACCGTGCACGGCGACCTTCCACGGCATCAGCACCACCCTTCCTTCCTTCTAACCTTTCCTTCTTGCTCACCACTTAGGGGCAACCGACCACCGTGGAGAAGGAGGGAATCAAATGCCTCACCAGTCCTCTGTTTCTTCTTCCTTCACCGTGCACACACACACACATTGTTTAAAAAAAACGGTTTGAAGGGTGGTGAGTTGGTTCTAGCACCATCCAGGACCCGCCAGGTGTCCCCAATCCTGTGGGCACAATTCCCCAAAACAACCACATGTCCAATTCTAATAGGGCACTGCAAAAAGACCAAATTGCCCCTTATCCTTGAAATTACCATTTTGCCCTTCATGGTTTCAAACCAAAATCCGAATCTACCAACGTCCAAAAATAGCGTACCGCCTGTCGTTGTACACAGGGTATCGAGACCTTCCTAACGGTTCTCAAATTTCGTGAAATTGACTTATCGTTTAAAAAGTCAACAATTTGCCCCTTTTTCTCCAAATTACCGAATTGCCCTTGAACTTCCGAACGTCATAACGTTTTCCTTGAATGTCGGAATCGGACGTGCCACCTGTCTACGGACTCGTGACGTCCCGAACTACATCACTGGCATCGTTCAAAGTCTATTTGACCGCCCGAACTAAAAGTCAATAGTTTGCCCATTCTAGGGGCAAAATCGTCATTATGCGCCACCCGTCCAAAAGTATCCAACTAATCACCGATTATCTTCGTTAATCCGTCATTAACCACTAATCCAATCCCGACTTCCGGGACGGGTCGTTACAGATTCAACACTATCAGATTCACAAACCTTGAAAGCACAAGACGAACAACTTCCAATGAGAAAGGGATGAACTGCTTCCAATGGAGAAGGAGATGAACGGATTCCAGTGGAGAAGAAGACGAACGACTTCACTTGCTCGCTAGCCCTCTAACCCTCTAACCCTAGAACTATTGTGCAAGGATTATTAGAAAAAGGAAAAGTGGGAAGGCACGCGTGAGTGAGGGAGAGATGAAGGTGGCAAGGTACAGAACTGAGCGGGAGAACAAAATTTTCATCTCCAAAGGTGTTAGTGGTATAATATTTACGACAGTCTAATTGCAGTCATATCAAATACCTAATTTGTCACAAATTTTTCTTTTTACGACATGTAATGTTAGTCCAGTCGTATAAAATATGTATTATACGTATTTGCGACACCAATTGCGACACCAATTGCGACATGACTTATAATGGTGTAGTAAATATTTTTGCGCCACCAAATCTTTCGTAAATTTGTGGGCTTTTACGTGGGCTGCATGCCCTGTCGCAAAATATATGTCGTAAATGGGTCATTTTCTTGTAGTGAGTTGTAACTGAATGCGATCATGGAAGCATTAGAGGAAACAAAATGAGGAAACGAAGAGAGAGTGAATTGATAGACGAAGAAAGAATCTTGTGTGAAATTACTTTAATGTAGTCTCATTCCTCTCTTATTACATTAGCTGTTGCTTGTATATATACCTATCGCTTTGCTAACTTACTAATTAACGTACGATTAATTCTAACAAAATTTTTAGTTGTCAAACAGCTCATCAATAACTAACTCTCACACTTAACAAACTATTGACATCTCAGCACTCACTAATAAACCCTATCTATCATCATGCCCCCTCAATCTTATGCGAGACTGAGGAAGCATAAGATTGTTCCAAAAATATTTGAACTAAGGAGTATGGAGTCCATGCATCATAACATCTGCAAGTTGATCATTAGAAGAGACATGAGCCAAGCGGAGTGCTCACATCAATTTCGACGTGCTTAGTGCGACCATGGAAGACTGGATTATGAAAAAGTCAACAAAATTTTAAAAAATATACTTGTAAATAACTAGTTTACCTTTATTTTTAACCAAAAAAATCAACAATTTTAATGGATGGATAATTACTGCACATTTAGGTATAGTCCAGAAACGTCTGCTATTAGTAATGAAGTTTATGGACTCTAACTAACATTAATATAAAATTCATGAAATATAGTAATAATTTTCTCTATCTTTTATTGTGTAAATCAAATATATCCCTAGTAACATTTTTTCCAC
Organism: Prinsepia uniflora; assembly: GCA_032719365.1. Classification (NCBI taxonomy): domain Eukaryota; kingdom Viridiplantae; phylum Streptophyta; class Magnoliopsida; order Rosales; family Rosaceae; genus Prinsepia; species Prinsepia uniflora. The sequence continues at coordinate 77,321,644 of CM064868.1, read as the reverse complement.
TTGGATATAGGGTCTTATTGAAGAGGAAAAGCTTGATTCGTTCGACATGCCTTACTATGCGCCGTGTGCGGAGGAATTGGAATCGGAGGTGAAGAAAGAAGGGTCATTCGTAGTGCATCGAATAGGCATTTGAAATTGATAAGAGATCCTGGTGGTGGAGACACATTTGATGACAAGGTGGCTTGTGGGCTGCGAATGGCCAACAGCATAAGAGTTGTGGCTGAGTCATTGTTAGAGTCTCATTTTGGAAATGGCATATTGGACGATCTGTTTCGGCGGTACGCACAGCTCGCTGGCAATTACTTATCATCAAAATCTAGAACCAACTACACCACTTTGGTCATTTCAGTCGTTAGAAAGAACTGAGTTAACACCATATATATATATATATATAATTAAATCCTTTTCTTGTTATATGTGATTGAAAATTAATTGGAGTGCTATACATAAATCTTATTCTTGTTCTATGAGATTTTTGTGTAATATAAATTAAAAATTACATTAAAGGGCACAATAATATAGTTGTGGTTATGTGTTTACCAAACATGTGGATTCATTCTCGGTAGAAAAATATAAAAGATCAGTGTCCTTTGATCTATGATGTTTGTCACAAAATATTTTATTTGTATCTATCGATCAAAAGGCATGTGAGTGTTGAGCACACGCAAATAATAGTAACTGTATCGTTTCTATTATTATATGACACAAATAATTGAGCTCATATAATCAAAAGACACATATAATTATTAGTGGATGACTAAATCCGACTTTCTTGTAGTGTTATTTCGAAGAAAGGGTGGAATGTGAACGTTGATGCTAAATCATTGTACCTCGATCCACTAGTGTACAGTGATCCATATAAGTTCAATTCGTCAAGGTTTGATGTAAGTATAATTAATCCCAAATTTCATGAACTACGTACATTTTTAATGTAACATGTTAACTAACAAAATTTTCCTATTTTTCATAATGTAATAACGGCAGAATGATGAGGCAAAAGTACCATACAGCTTCTTAGCTTTTGGGATGGGAGGGAGGACATGCCTGGGGATGAACATGCCCAAGGCCATGATTCTAGTCTTTCTCCATCGTCTCGTCACTAGTTACAGGTCACAGTATTTCATTTTCGATTTCATGTACATTTAAGCTCACTGAATTTAAATCGTACATGCATATGAATGATTGATGCATAATCATATTGATTAACAAATTCAGATGGAAGGTGATCGACTCAGATACAAGCATCCAAAAATGGGGTCTCATCTCAAAATTTAAAAATGGTTGTCCGGTGACACTGACGCGTATCGCCGATCTTCATACAAGTGTAATTGATCCTATTTAAATGATCACATCGATCGATGTGTGCATATGTAACATATCACATCTTGAATATTGTCTGCTAGTCCCATGATCTCTACGAAATGTTGTGTGAATTATTGTCAATGTGTAAATTTGTGGTTCAAAGTTCAATTATTAAATGGGAATCGTATTGGAAAACCTCTGATATTAGGGAAAACGACAAGAACACCAAAATTGACCCTAGAAATTTGTACCCTTGTAGAGTTATAGGTAGAATCTCATTTCTGTCTCTTACAATTTCATATTAGTTATACACTTGATTGATGAGAGAGATTACCATTAATTAAATACAAAATTATACGATAGATTTTTTTTATTTGAATTTAAAAGTTAACCTCTTGAAGGCAAGAAACACAAATATAACTCACAAAAATAAGGTAAAAATTAAAGAAAATTAGCTCAACCACTCACCACTACATACGTTTTTTAAATTAAATTTTATTAGATTGAATGAAAAAATTTAGTACATAACTTATGAAGCACAAGAACATAAATCACATATTCTAACAACTAAATTATCCAAAAGTAGGTGATTTTACCTAATAGATTTAATTTCAGTACTCCTAGATGAACCCCCAACTTAGTTATATCTAGATTATAACAATATCATTCTTCTATAAAGGGATTGTTAATTAAGTAATTGGAACTTTTCCTTTTATTCCAATTTCACTCATTGCATCTTTAGGATTTCTTCTTGTTCTTTTGTCTACATTATATAATAGTGTTAAATAAAAAAACTAAGAAATGATAAAATAAAGTAGAACTTTGTTGATTAATTTTTAAAAAATGATAAAATAAAATAGAACTTGTTGATTAATTTTAAATCTATGGATAGTGACAATCCACTCTCCACTACTAACAAACCAACTTTCTTCTTAGTTCTTCCATTTCCCTTTATTCCCTCTCATTTTGGCAGCAACTCACCAAATTAATCACTTTTGTTCAATAAACATTGCACTAACTTTCTTTTAATTTGTATTATGACATAATTGTTTTAATACTAACAATTCATAAGAAATCATTTTCAAAAAGTTTCAATAAAAAGAGTAAGTTTATTAGTTTTCGTTTTGGTAAATATCATAGGTGTCCCTTTGATCATTCGATTGGTGGGCCTAATCTCTGTTTGGGTGCGATTTACTTCTAGCTGAAAGTGATTCCAACGAATTTTTAAACTCTTAAAAATTATGCAGCGGAAAATTGGCTGAGTATACTGCAGGTCAGCCAATGCATCTCTAGCTGGTCTACTGACCACATTACCATGTTCACCCCAAAAACCTCCACGATCAGCACACCTTGGTCGGACCTCGATCCATAGATGAACAGCACTTCCCAAATGATGAATTAGGCCTAACCACTACAATTATTTCCACTATAAATATATGGCACATTTTTCCATAAAAAGGTAATTACTGTTCACAAAGTCTTACGCTGCATAAACTATTTATGATCTTCATTTATTTACAGACTTAAAGTATAAAATTCCTTTAGACCAGCACCCCATTGGTGTTAAGCACTCTTCTTGTTATCTCGTAAGTCTTCCGACGAATCTGAAATGATCATGAAATGATGTTTAAAATAGGTATATATATATATACCGGCTACATACTTCACCAACACATTACATATAGTCCCAAGGTTTGGTAAATAAAAATAAAACAATGAAATTGAGTTCATTTTCATTTGATTCTCAAAACTCTACAAAATAAACATGCATGCAAAATATTAAATAATAATCATGATAATGGTGATGGAGATCGAGCCTCCGATCAAATGATGGCGCCAAGGCTCACGAAGAAGGATACTATTGTTCTTCCCGCCAATAATTTGTCCGGAGAGGTTTCAATTTCTCGAGCAACGTGTTGTGAAGCAACGAAAGTCACTTCGTCGAGCAAAAGTTGATCGGTCAACCTCCGATTTCTTGTAATATCTATCATACAATAAGTATTTTATACATATATATAAGCATACTTACATAGAAAGCTAGCTCATCGGTTTGAGATCAATAATATATATGTATATATTTGTCGAGTTAATTATAATTAACTATCGTTTTGTGAGATCTATTCGATATTGTGCTCAGACGTCTCTGAACTTTATACTAATTTTAGTTATTATTCATGAATTTCATTATTATTAGTCGATTCACTATACTTTACATTAATCTTAACTATCATCTCATCCATGATCTTTATTATTAGTAGTAGACATCCCTAAGTTATGCCTAAATATTTATTGACAGTTCTTCCATAATCATTTTTGTTAAAAATAAGGGTAAAATATCTTTTCAAGTGTGTTTATAAAGATAAAATAAGGATAAACTTTGGGCTTTACTTCTGTTAAGTGGAGGGAATTGTATAATAAACACACTCAAAAATATAATGTTAGCCTTATTTTTATCAAAATAGTTATGAATTTTGACATAGGGACTAGTAATGTACAATTAGGTATAATTTATAGACGTATGCTATTAATTATAAAGACAATAGCGAAAATTAGTGTAAAGTTCATGCACGATAACAACAATTTTCCCTATTTTAGTTGGAGAGTAATCTCATCACAATACTAATGTGCATTGAAATACTCGCTTCAACTTGTCAAAATAATATATATAGGAAGCGATTAAATATTAAAGTTTAATAAGTATATAACCCCTCTGGCCCTCCTAGTGACACACCACGATCCAGAAAATGCACGTGGGTATTGAATCCGAGATATTTTAATCGACAATTGAACGCTGATACTCATATAACGAAAGTCAAAAGTTGAAAAACGATATATTTTGGAAGGTTGTGTAAAAAATAATTAATAAAAAAATAACTAACTAGTCACCACGACAGCGAAATTATAGAGTATAGTCTACTAATTTCACAACTCTCAAAATCCATAAGACACAAGTAAAGATATTTTGATAATTTATTAATTTTAATTTCCCATTTACGGACGGATTGTATCACCTAGTCATTTACAAAAATATTTACAATTTTTTGTTGGGTGCAAATAATGAAGCGTTTATAGCTTATGGGTTTTGTTCCCGAAAGCAAAAATATCAAGTGGATAAGAGCAAACTGCTTCATTGTAAGCCTCTTCTAACAAATTCAAATTGTATTATACGCCCACAACTCCACGTCTCCACATCCAAACTTAATTATTTGTGCAACCACCGCTAAATAACAAGTCATCTTCCTACCTTTTCGATATTTTTCTTTTTCTTTTTCTTCTATGGGTCTCCTAAACCACGTACTCGAAATAATTAGGGCAAGAAAGCAAGGCATGACGAAGGGAACTTGGATAAGGGGAACATGGTAGTGTTTATTTAGAATAAAATAATTTTGAAAAATAAAAAGAGAGGAATTCGAATGTAAGTGTATAAAAATTAATGTTTTTTTTTAATTGAGTGACTTAATTCACAGTATGAATAATGAGCGTATTTCCGATAGTTTTATTACTATCCTTTGCTAGATTATGGGGCAAGTTCTTTAGAGTATGTCTAACGGGTGGAGTTTGGCCAGGGCTAGGCAACAAGCAGCTCACCCCCCTTGGGTTTCAGTTTCTAACAGAGGGGAGGATGACCTGGGTAAGGCTTGTCCTAGGGCTATTCTGGCCTCCTCCTTTCCCAGGCAAGACAGCTGACCCACCAAGCAAAAGCAACCCAACGGCTACTTTGCTCGTCACCCATAAACCAAAACTCAGAAAACCATTAACCGATACCCACCGAAATTTAATCGATATTAGCCCAAATTGGAAAAATGAAAAAACTTAAAAAACTAGAAAATTGAACAAATTGACCTTCCCTGAGCAACGGCAAGCGGTGAACATCGCCAGCAGCGTCGGCAGCAAGAATCTGTAGCAACGGGGGCAGCGGCGACAGTGAGGACCTTCAGGATCTGGAAGTGGCGACATAACAGGACCCGCCCCGATCCCCCTGGGACCACACCGGGACGTGCCCTGCTCCCGTCTGACACCCAATTATAACATGCCAATCTTACCCTTAATAAATTCAAATGCTTAAATATCCATGATAAAGTCATACATAAAATCTGAACAAATAGTGTCAGACAAGGGATAATTTCCAAATGCAGGTTATTGAGCACGACTCTAACATACTTTACGTGCCAACCTACCCAGAAGTAGGGTTCAGGTGCGCAACGTAAACCTATACCTCTGCTGACAGGTCCCATCCCAATCCCTCCGGGATTAGTGCGGGATGACCCTGCTCCCGTCTGACACGAAGTGTCAGACAAGGGATCTTTCCTACCTTTGCCCTCCCGGGCTATCAGAGTACGCCAGGATTCGGAGGAGGCATGTGATATCTCGGTCTCTGCTACAGTCCACATCCGATGTCAACCTGAAGGGCAGTCAAAACATTAAAAACTGTGAGTGGACAAAACAAAGAGTTTATAAAAACATTTCATAAGACATTTGTACCCTCCACTAAAAAGCATGCATGCATTCAAAAACCATTTATCCAAAACAAACCATATGTGGGACTAAGGCCAAAGCAGATATAAACCAAGGTCGAAATGACCACAATGAAAACGACCATACGGGCCACTGCCCAAATCCATACGGGACTCGGCCCCAAGCCATAAAGAAACCAAGTACACGAGCCACTGCTCAAATCCTGTGCACACCTGTGCACACCACATATCATATATCATATATACATATAAGTCACACAACCAATCCTGTCACGGTATCCAAAGCTACGCGCGTGCTACCCGGGTCTCAATCCGAGTCTTCTCAAATTCAAGGTCAATGTCCGCAGACCACTGATCCTACTCGAGGTAATAGTAACCATAGCCTTCCTGAGAGTAAGGAACCCAACTGGGGGGTGACTCCACTCAGTCGGTGCTCCGTGACTACTCTGGGGTCCACCCAGGCCAACGACCCTCCCCGGAGGAGATAATAGAAGTAAAGGAAGGTAGATGAACATATATATACATAACACAATATCCATGCCCGGTTCCCCTGAACCGTCATGATCCATAATATTCATAACCAAGGTAACATGCCGGTTCCCATAAACCGTCATGTACCGTAATAACATAACCAGGTAACATGCCGGTTCCCATAAACCGTCATGTACCGTAATAACCAACAAGGGTTCATGCCGGTTCCCATAAACCGTCATGTACCGTAATAACCAACAAGGGTTCATGCCGGTTCCCATAAACCGTCATGAACCATGATACCATAACAAGGGTTCATGCCGGTTCCCATAAACCGCCATGAACCTGGGAATCCATTTAAGGTTCGCTGACCTGAAATCAAAACCGTAAAGTGACTGGGTCTCGTGCCCGAACATAGGACATCAGCTGGGCACCGTGCCCGGAATCTGAGGTCATATGCCCGAGACAAAACCAAATGGGTCTCATACCCGAGTTTATCCTTTTGAAATTCAAATCCAGTTCATTTAAATCAACACAGAAATACAGACCCGTATAAGCACCGTATAAGGCCGAAACCTCGAAATACGTGCTTATACGTAACCACATACAAATGCACCCATGGCATTACAAACAAGCATTTAAAACATATAATAAACATTTATGCATGCACCAATTTAGAAAACAAGGTCCACTCACAGACCGTCCGAGCTGCCGCCTCGATTTGCGTGCCATACGGCTCCCCGAACCGATCACCGTCACCGGGGACTCCCAAACCTGTCCAAATCGTAATAGAAGGTTACTAACTACTTAATTAACCTCCTACCAAAGCCCCGTAATTTTCTGATATTTTTAATATTTTTAAAACCGAACCTAAACCTTCCGATGCCCCGAAACATATCGAGACGGTGTCTGATTGACACGAAACCAGTCCCAAAATGTTCGTTACATCGAATAGATGATTTCGTATGTTGGAACCTTCCCCAGATTCCCTGACACGCGCCCTCACGCGCCGCCTGAAGTGGCTGCGCGTGGGCTTCACGCGCCTGCTACAGTACCTGCTGACGTCATCGCTGACGTCAGCATGACGTCATCACTGACAGCCCCTGACAGTGACACGTGTCACGCTCCCATTGGCCCACTGTCTGACATGTCAGTCTGACATTGTCAGATCTGACATGATGACGTCAGCAGGATGACGTCACCTGTCATCCCTACCCTCCCGCGGGTCGACTCGAACGTCTGCAACCGGGTTGCCTTGACCCGCGGCTTGACCCGGCCGGTTCTCCGCCGTCCGGCCACCAAAACCGTTCCCGTTTGTCCCATTTTCATCCTCTAATCCTAACCTAGGGTTCTATGACATTAAAATGGAAGGAAAACACCGAAAACCATACCTTCGAGCTTGGCCATGGCGGCCGTGCATTCCTCCGCCGTTCACGGCCGTTCCAGGTCATCCCCATCCCCAAAACTAATCCTATTCGACTCCTAGGGCTACCAGCAACCTGACCTAAACCTTAGAATCGAATAAAAAGAAACAAAACTGAGTTTTGAATTTTTGAATATTTTTACCTCACAGGTTCTCTCTCCCCGCCGTGTCCTCCGTCGTGGCTGGCCGTGGCTTACCATCCTAAACCTCTTTCCACCACCTCACGGTCATGTTCAGCTCACCCAAGCAAGGAATGGTGATGGTGTGTGGTTGTTTCGAATTTGTGAAGGAAAAAGAAGAAAATGAAATGAAAATGGTGGTGGTGCCGTGGAAGAGAAGAGGGGAGAAGGTGATGTGATCAGATGAGAGAAGAGAGGATTGATGGTTAGTTGGTAATGGGAGGGCCGAAGACCGTTACGTAGATAAGGACGATACGAATCCATAGGCAGGCGGCACACTGAAATCGGACTTCGAACGGGAGAGTTATGGGTCACGGAAGTTCGATTTCACTATGCACGAACTTCGAGACGGGGACGTTTTGGCAAAATCTAATTGGGTGGATATTTTGGTGGGCCCCATGGATGAGTGACAAGTGTCACTCATCCCATTGACTTGATCCCCCAAAATGTGGATCTACTTAATAAAATAATATTATAATTATTATTATATAATTAATCTATCCTACCATTAATCCTAACCATACGGTCTTCGGCCCTCGGCCATCGAACCTCCCGGTCAAAAAGTCAACATTTGACCCCATTTAACCAAAATTACCAAAATGCCCCTAAACTTCCGAACGTCATAACTCCCTCCTCGAACGTTGAAATTGAACGTGCCACCTGCCTATGAACTCGTGACGTCACGAACTACGTCACGGTCATCGGTCAAAGTTCATTTGACCGCTCGAATGAAAAGTCAACGTTTTATCACCACCAGGGGCAAAACGGTCATTTGCATCATTCGTCAGATTTAGCTTAACTAATCACCGATTAACCTCACTAATCGTGATTAGTTACTAATCTAATCATGGAATTTGGGACGGGTCGTTACATCTGCCTCAGGATCCTCGTCTGCCTCAGTAGCACGACTTGGAGGGGTCAATAAAACAATAAGGGTGAGTGGGCCGAAACTCAAAGTTTTATAAAACAGTTCATCATATCGAAAACATATAATTTTACCCCTCCATTTTCCAAAACATGCATGCATCAGAATCAAAAACCATAATAGCATATCATATAAGTATAACAAAGTAATGTAATCATAATCATAACCTCAGCCACTACACTATACATCCCAGATGTCTGACGTCCCAAACGTCCAATAAGGTCACACTCTCAAGGCTACGCGTGCTACCCCGGGTCTCAATCCCGAACCCAGTCCGGGTATGGGCCGTATTGTCAGAGCCCACCCCTAATCCCCCAGGATTAGGGACTAAACCCTGCTTCCGTCTGACTTACGCATGACACGAAGGCTAAACGGATGTCCAACCTTCGTGTGACACGTAAGTCGGACAAGGGATTTCCGAACCGAACGTCTCAATATCTTCTAAACTTCCCAGAGTGCGCAGAGTCTACTGTGGATTGTGCATGCGATGTCTCCATCTCTCTCGACCGACAGTTCGCGCCGTAATAACCTGGAGGGTATTGAAAACACGAAAAGACTGTGAATGGACAAAAATAAAGTATAAGTTTAAAAACATTTCATAAAACAATATCATTTATACTCTCCGCGTAAAAACCAATGCATGCATATCAATTTCATGTCATAAAGCCATGTACGAAAACAAAACACATTTTCCTTTTCCAAATCCCGGGCCTCAGCCCAAAATCACCGAAAACCATTTCATCCGGACCACTGCCCAAAACATCAGAAAAACCATTATCATCAATTCTCAGTGAAATCCAAAACACATTTGAAACCACATGTCCATCCATCGAACCTGCTGGATCTATCCGAGTCTTTAAACTCCCGAGTCTTTAAACTCAATAACCAGGCCTCAATAATCCGAGTCTTTAAACTCAACAGGCCTACGGGGGAAATATCAATATATCCGATTCTTTAAACTCCCGAGTCTTTAAACTCAATCCAGGTCTTTAAACCCAATCCGGGCCCGTCCCCTGTCAAATATAATATCCGGTTCTTTAAACTCAATAACCAGATCCAGAAAATCCAATTAAAACCATTTGAAAACCTTTTTCCACTTGCGAATCTGAAACCACTGGTCTGACGCCCTTCCGGCATCCAGAACTGTCATTTCAAATCCAAATCCAGAACTCACATCCATTTCCTTTCCAGATCCGAGTCCGCAACCATCATTCTGTAAGTCGGCATCCGGAATAACCATTCTGAACCCAAACCCAGAAATCCATGTCAAGTCCCGAATCGAATTCTGAATCGTCACCCGGAATTCCGATTCTAAAACCCGAAATCACGTTTCTTAAAACCACTTTTTGAACTGGGCTTCAAGCCCGAAAACACTTTCCAAATCCTTTTACTTTCTTTGAAATCAAATCGTATTTCAAATCCCGAAATCAATTCATTAAAACCAGGTTCAAACCACAATATCCATCAGATCTCGTAAAACGTGAAATACCATCATTTCCTTGAAAAACGTGCGAAAACCGTGAACCATCACAATCATAGAATCACGTATGAAAACATATTAAAAACATATATGCATGCATCAAGAGTTAGAAAGTAAAGTCCACTCACAGACTATTCCGACGTCGCCTCGATACGCGAGCACTTAAGCCGTTCGCGGCCATTCCGCTATCCTCGGCTTTTCCGAACCTGTTCAAATCCCATAACGAGGTCACTAACTACTTCAAAAAACTCATACTCAAGCCTCATAATTTTCCCGTATTTTTAACTATTTTTAACCGAGCTCTAAAACCTTCGGACATCCTGAAACATATCGAGACGATGTCCGATCGACTCGAAACCAGCCCCAAAATGTTCGTTACATCAAATACTTTAAAAGTCATGTTGGAATCTTCCTCAAAATGTAACACCCCGGAAATTCGAGGATCCCAATATTGTAATTTAATGTGTGATTTGACGCTTTTACCCTTGTTTTGGGTATGGTCAAATGTTGACTTTTTGATTTATGAACTAAATGGACTTTGACCTATGACCGTGACGTAGTTCGGGACGTCACGAGTTCATAGACAGGTGGCACGTCCAATTCGGACGATCAGGGAAAAAGTTATGACTATCGGAAGTTCAGGGGTATTACCGTAATTTGGACTTTTGGGGGTGAAAATGTTGACTTTTCTTTTGGCAACTAATTTTCAGTTGACTCAAGGACCATTAGGTAGGTCTCGACGTCCTGAGTCCGTAGACAGGCGGCACGCCGAAATCGGACTTCGTACGAGGAAGTTATGGTCAGAAACGTGAATTCGGGAGGTTCGTGTCTCGGTTTTCGTGTCGAATATTATATTCAGGAAATCTGATTGGAGGACACCTGGTGAGTGACAAGTGTCACTCACCCATTGGCTAGATTGGATCAGATCCACTATGGGTTTAAATTGTAACGACCCGTCCCAAATTCCATGATTAGATTAGTGACTAATCACGATTAGTGAGGTTAATCGGTGATTAGTTAGGCTAAATCGGACGAACGATGCGAAATGACCGTTTTGCCCCTGATGGTGGCAAAACGTTGACTTTTTAATCGGGCGGTCAAATGGACTTTGACTGATGACCGTGACGTAGTTCGTGACGTCACGAGTTCATAGACAGGTGGCACGTTCAATTCCGACGTTCGAGGAGGAAGTTATGACGTTCGGAAGTTTAGGGGCATTTTGGTAATTTGGGTGAATAGGAGGTCAAAAGTTGACTTTTTGATCGGGAGGTCCGATGGCCAAGGGCCGAAGACCGTTACGTAGATAAGGACGATACGAATCCGTAGACTGGCGGCACGTCGAATTCGGACGTTCGACGGCGAAGTTACGGTTCACGGAAGTTCCCGGTTACTATTCACGACGGCACGTTTTACGAGACAAAAAGTGCAGTTTGTCTTTAGTGAGTCCAGTTACTTTTCAGCAACCAATGGATGAGTGACACTTGTCACCCATCCACTGGCCAACCTCACCCACTCATGCACCAAAACACTCAACCGTGCATCCAGTTTTCCATTTTCCTCCAACTATTTTCCCGATCCCATTCCTTCCATCTGTGCAACCCAAAACCCATCCATTCTTCATTCAAGCAACCAGGGATGGAAGAGGGGACTGAGGAGGTGGCTGGGCGGCCGGAACCGCCATCCACGGCGGCGAGAGGGACAAGAACCCGTGAGGTTCACGGTGAGGCCCTTTTGATCCGTTTTTACATTTTTGATGTTATGATTCATTTCTAATGATTTTAATGAGTCCATTGAGTTGCTAGGGGGTGATTAGTGAGGTTTTGGTGGTTAGGGACGGCTGAGCAGCCGTGTGGGATGATCGGAAAAACAGGGACCGTGAGGTCCATTTCGAACCAAGGGGTTTCGGGTAGTTTTTCCTAGGTTTCTTGATTAGGCTAGATTGGAAATGAAGAAATAGGAATTTAGGAATTGGAATGGAGGAAATCGGACCGAAAATGAGGGAGAAGGAGGCCTGGACCGGTTACGCCGGTCCAGTTGCAGGGGACGGACCGGACCGGTCGGTTCGGACCGGTTCGATCGAAGGAGGACGACGGCACTGTAGCGGCGCGTGAGGCCCACGCGCAGGCAACTTCCAGTGGCGCGTGTGGGCGCGTGCTAGGGTTTTTGGGGATGTGTTCAACATACGAAATCAACTAGTCGATGTAACGAACATTTTGGGACTGGTTTCGTGTCGATCGGACACCGTCTCGAAATGTTTCGGGGCATCCGAAGGTTTAGGTTCGGGATTAAAAATAGTTAAAAGTTCGGGAAAATTACGGGGCTTTAGTGAGGGGTTATATAAGTAGTTAGTAACCCTCTAAATTAATTTGGACAGGTTTGGGAGTCCCGGTGACGGTGATCGGCTCGGGGAGCCGTATGGCACGCAAATCGAGGCGGCAGCTCGGACGGTCTGTGAGTGGACCTTGTTTTCTAAATTGGTGCATGCATAAATGTTTATTATATGTTTTATTACTTGTTTGATGATGCCATGGGTGCAATTGTATGTGGTTACGTATAAGCACGTATTTCGAGGTTTCGGCCTTATACGGTGCTTATACGGGTCTGTATTTCTTTATTGATTTAAATGAACTGAATTTGGATTTCCAAATGATAAACTCGGGTATGAGACCCATTTGGTTTTGTCTCGGGCATATGACCTCAGATTCCGGGCACGGTGCCCAGTTGGTGTCCTATGTTCGGGTACGAGACCCAGTCACTTTACGGTTTTGATTTCAGGTCAGGGAACCTTAAATGGATTCCCAGGTTCATGACGGTTTATGGGAACCGGTATGAACCCTTGTTATGGTATCATGGTTCATGACGGCTTATGGGAACCGGCATGAACCCTTGTTGGTTATTACGGTACATGACGGTTTATGGGAACCGGCATGTTACCTGATTATGGGTATTATGGATTCATGACGGTTCAGGGGAACCGGTCATGAATGTTTATGTTATGTATATATATGTTCGTCTACCTTCCTTTACATGTTCTACTATCTCCTCCGGGGAGGGTCGTTGGCCTGGGTGGACCCCGGAGTAGTCACGGAGCACCGACTGAGTGGAGTCACCCCCCAGTTGGGTTCCTTACTCTCAGGAAGGCTATGGTTACTATTACCTCGGGTAGGGTCAGTGGTCTGCGGACATTGACCTTGACTTTGAGATGACTCGGATTGAGACCCGGGTAGCGCGCGCGTAGCTTTGGATACCGTGACAGGATTGGTTGTGTGACTTATATATATGTATGTGATGTATATATATGATATATGATATGTGGCGTGTACAGGTGTGCACAGGATTTGAGCAGTGGCTCGTGTACTTGGTTTCTTTATGGTTTGGGGCCGAGTCCTTTATGGATTTGGGCAGTGGCCCGTATGGTCGTTTTTATTGTGGTCCTTTCGACCTTAGTTTATATCTGCTTTGGGCTTAGTCCCACATATGGTTGTTTTGGATAAATGGTTTTCGAATGCATGCATGCTTTTTAGTGGAGGGTACAAATGTCTTCCTTATTAAATGTTTTTATAAACTCTTTGTTTTGTCCACTCACAGTTTTTAATGTTTTGACTGCCCTTCAGGTTGACATCGGATGTGGACTGTAGCAGAGACCGAGATATCACATGCCTCCTCCGGATCCTGGCGTACTCTGATAGCCCGGGAGGGCAAATGACGAAAGTATCCCTTGTCTGACACTTCGTGTCAGACGGGAGCAGGGTCATCCCGCACTAATCCCGGAGGGATTGGGATGGGTCCTGTCATAAATACCATTAAAACCCACTTTTAATCACAGCCCTTGATCTGATACACCCCTTATCTAATCTCAGCCTTTGATCTCATTTCAAGATCTAATCTGGGACGTTCATTTCATTGTGCAGCTTTCCCTCCATTTCTATATATTTCTCACCCGAACCCACACACTGGCCATTTCATCCATCACACCCGCACTACACCCTGTCCCTGTGTCTGTGTGTTGCTGGACTCACGGGGAAGGACGGAGGCACGACGGTGGACGGCGGCAGACGGCGGCGAGGTGAGCCGGCTTCAAAACCCAAAACGGTTTCAAAAAACTCAGAAATGGAAGCTTGTTGTTCAGCGTTTGTTGGCTTTCCTTTTGACCCTATTCACTTCTATGGACTGTTAGGAACCTCTAGAACTCAATTGTGTGACCGGAGGTGACCTGAACGGAGTATAAACGGCAACGGGAACCAGGTCTGTTCATCGAGGTAAGCCTTCGATCCTGTCTGTGTTTGTCAATTTTGATTAGCTAGAACCCTTTCTAGGATTGAGACGAGCATCTAGGAATAAACTAGGACTGAAATGGTTGAGAAATGAAGAAATGGTGACCGGGTCTTGATCGCGGGTCTGATCGACCCGAGTTGCAGGTTTTCGGGTCAACCCGTCTGAGGACAGCGGTGATGACGTGGCACCCTGTCAGTCTGTCAGGTGACGTGGACCAACCGTGAGCCGACACGTGTCACATGTCAGTGCACAGTCAGCACTGACATGTCAGTGACGTGGACCAGTCAGGGACTGCCACGTGTCACTGACATGTCAGTGACATGGACCAGTGTCGTGCTGACACGTGGCACATGTCAGATCTGACACGTGGCCTGACAGATCAGCGAGGTGGACCAATCGGATGTTGACACGTGGCACCTGTCAGAGTCTGACACGTCAGACCTGACAGCTGTCAGATGACGTCAGCATGACGTCAGCAGGACTGTTCCAGCGTTGACCGCCGCGTTGACTGGCGCGTGGGGGGCGCGTGTGAATAGTGTTTCTGGTGGGACCACCACCATTCTTTAGGTTTCGACGATCCGGATCCAACGGCGGTGGTTTCGGGTCGATCGGAGATCATTAAGTTGGTCAAATTAAGGTTTATTGGCTTGGGAAGCGCGTTCGGGCGGCTTTCCCGGGCCGGTTTCGGCCTAGGCTTTCATGGTTGAATGTTAGGGGTTTGTATTGACCTTTACGAATACTTTGGACTTGACAGGGATCGTACATTTGTACCAGGACGAGGGTATACGTTCGGTTTCTAGCAGGATTGTACTGTGAGTGGGCCATTTTCTTAAACCCTTGCGTGCATAAATGTTTTCTGGTTTATTATACTTATTCACATGCTAAAAACAATAATGGTTTTGATAGAATGGAAAATATGGTTATGGCACGTTTCACGGTATTTGGGCTTGAGACCCGTCCGATGGAACTTAATGATTGGTTCAGATTCTATCTATGTATATATATGCTTGCATGTGGATATCAATAAAATGTATTTGGTACTGCACTGTATAGATCTATTCATATGATACTGTCTCCTCCGGATGAGGTACCCCGGAGAGGTCACGGACGTCTAGAACGTCCAGCGTCTATGACGCTAAGCATCGGGGATGCTGTACCCGAACGGGGTTCGGGGATTGAACTCGGAATTGAGACCCGAGTGGCACGCGTAGCCTTGTGATTGTGACCTTATTGACGTCAGGGACGTCAGACATCAGGGATGTCAGGATTGGAGTGTATAGTGCAGCAACTAAAATTATGGTTATGGTTTTATTACATGCCTTATGGTTCATATTATATGGTTTATGATTTTGTATTGTGATGCACGCATGTTCGGAAAACGGAGGGGTAAATTATATGTTTTACTTATCAAACGATTTTGTGAACTTGAGTTTCGGTCCACTCACCTTTAATGTTTTTGATAACCCCTCCAGGTCAGGAAACTGAGGTAGAGGAGGAACCAGAGGCTGAGGCATAGATCTACTTCTGCGTACCTGAACCCCTGCTGGGCGGTGTACCCGCAGGTTTACTTTAGAGTCGTGCTCGCAAATTTGTAATTTTGGATTTCATCCCTTGTCTGACATTCGTTTAATTCGGATTTGATGTATGACTTTAATTTGGTTATTTATGCATTTAAATGTTTTGAGGTTAAAATTGGTATGAATTATTGGGTGTCAGACGGGAGCAGGGCACGTCCCCTTGTGGTCCCTGTGGGATCGGGGCGGGTCCTGTCACAAAAAGTGTGCCACGCGCTCACACGAGCCGCCCAAAGGGGCTGCGCATGGGCCTCACGTGCGGCTACTGTTCATCGCCTTCTTCCTCTGTAAACCCGGTCTGAACCGGTTCGATCCAGCCGGTTCAGCCGTGAACCGGTTCGATCCAGCCGGTTCAGCCGTGAACCGGCGTTCACTGTTTTCAGTCGATTTTCAACCATTTTTAATCCTATTTAGTCCATTAGTTTCGTTCTATCATATGTGATCATTAAGGCTAACTAAAACATGAAATTCGAGTCTGTTTCATACCTTCCAAATCGAAGCTAAAACCTAGAAAATTCGAATTTTTGTCTCCGGCCACCCATGGCCACCGTGGGGCTCTAGGTCAAAACCTAAGGTTCCTCACATCTTCCTAAAGCTACTAGGATCACTAGAAGACTTCGACACCCCTCCAAACTTCCCGACTTTCAAATTGGGTCAAACTAGAAAAACAGAGGACTGTAAAAGCTTACCCGTGTTCTAGCCTCTGCCGTACGCGCCGCCGTGTTCATCTAGGTTCACAAGGTTGTCCTCAGCCTTCCTAGCGATCCCTCAAACTGGTTTGGATCATTTTGGTCAGTTGTGGTTGCACCACGATCCTCGACACCGTCTCTGTTCCCTTGACTTTCTACTTCTTACCCACACACAATCACCATCCAATCTTCACTACACCACGATTAGACACTCACCAGGCCGTCCTTGATCACTCACTCAAACCCAAGGTCTTCAGATACTAGGAATCGATCACTAATTCTCACGGTCTCACTCTCCCTGTTTTTTCCTCTCTATGAACAAAATGGGCGATTAGCAGCCGTGTATTATGTAACCTTGCACACACACACTGCTAGAACCCTCTAGGAGTCCCCCACGTGTCCATCATCCAACGGTCCAACCCAAAAAATATCCAATCTCTCAGGCCACATGTCCCCCTCTGATTACTCATAATTCCCAAGGTGCCAAAAGACCAAAATGCCCCTAAGTGTCCAAATTACCATTTTACCCCTCCAACTTTACAGAACCATAACTACACCGTCTGACGTCCGATGACAGCGTGCCATCTGTCGTTGTACTCAGGACGTCGAGACCTATCTAACGGTCCTTGGTCTACGTGAAAATTCCTTATCGTCCAAAAAGTCAACATTTTCCCTTTAATTTACCAAATTACGGTTATGCCCTTAACCTTCCGAACACCATAACTTTTCCTCCGATTGTCCAAATCGGGCGTGCCACCTGTCTACGGGTTTGTGACGTCCCGAAATACGTCACGGTCATCGGTCAATGCCTAATTGACCGCCCGAACTTAAAGTCAACTTTTTGCCCAAATTAGGGGCAAAAGCGTCATTCTACGCTAATGTGCCAACAGTAACCAACTAAACACCGATTATACTCACTAATCCGTTACTAATTACTTTACTAATCCTGACTCGGGACGGGTCGTTACACGTATGGCATCCCAGATGCCTGACGTCCCAGGCGTCCAATCATAGCAATCCTACTCCTCAGTCACCCTACGGTCCGGTCCATCCGTTGAATGACCCCTTGCAGGCATTGCGCCGTGACCACTCCGCGGTACCCACATCCGGAGGAGACAGTATCACTAGGGTAGATCTATACAGTGCAGTACTAAAGATAATCATCGAAATCCATATACATATGTATGATTCAAAACAGTGCATAAACTAATCAGACGGGTCTCATGCCCAAACATCGTAATACGTCCCATAATCATAACTCAAGGTAACCATAAAGGAAAACAGTTATGCATGCAAGGGTTTAATGAAATCAAAGGCACACTCACAATACAATCCCGCTGCAAATCCGAGCGTATAACCCTGCCCTGGTGCTATTGTACAATTCCTGTCATGTCTAACGTAAAGGTCACTACAAGTCACTACTATTCAACCATGAAACCCTAGATTGAAACCGACCAGGGAAAACCGTCTGAACACGCTTCTCGAGGCTTCAAACCCTAATTTGACCGACTTAACAATCTCCGATTGACACGAAACTATCGGCATTGGATTCGTATCGTCGAAACCTTGAAAGTGGTATTGGTCCCACAAAATTTACTGTTCACATGCGCCCCCACGTGCCTGGTCAAAGATTGGTCAACGCTGCTACAATGCATGCTGACGTCAGCCCTGACAGTGTCAGAGAACACGTGTCACACTCTGATTGGTCCATGGTCTGATAGTTTTGACATGATGACATCATCACAACTATAGTAACCGGGTCAACTCGAAACCCTAAAATTGGGTCACCGTTGACCCATGGCTTGACCCGATCCCAGATTCCGTTTTCAGCCACCATTTTCGATCAGACTTTGACAGGACCCGCCCCGATCCCCCTGGGACCACCCGGGACGTGCCCTGCTCCCGTCTGACACCCAACGTTAAAATACCAAAAATACCCTTATTGAATATAAAATGCATAAAGAAAATCCATAGTTAAGTCATACATAGCACACCACACAAATACTCAAATACAAATAGTGTCAGACAAGGGATGGTTCCCGAATACAGTTTATTGAGCACGACTCTAGACACACTACGTGCCAACCTACCCAGTAGTAGGGTTCAGGTACGCAACGTAAACCTATGCCTCTTCCTCCTCGGGATCTTCCTCCTCCTCCTCGGGATCCTCCTCCTCGATAGCACTACCTGGAGGGGTAGTAAAACAACAAAGGTGAGTGGGCCGAAACTCAAGGTTTACAAAGTAGTTTACCATTTCGAAAACATATAGCTTTTCCCCTCCGTTTTCCGAAAAGACATGCATAGTATCAAAACCACAAAACCATATAGTCATAAGCAGAATAATATTAACATAATATAATCTTAGTCACTGCACTATACATCCCAACCCTGACATCCCAGATGCCTGACGTCCCAGACGCCCAATAAGGTCACAGTCTCAAGGCTACGCGTGCCACCCGGGGTCTCAATCCCGAGTCCAAATCCCGAACCTAGTCCGAGCATGGCATTCTAGATGCCTGACGTCCCAGACGTCCAATAGTAGCAATCCTGCTCCTGAGTCACTCTACGGTCCGGTCCCTCCGTAGAATGACTCCTCACAGGCAATGCGCCGTGACCGCTCCGGTGTACCTACATCCGGAGGAGATAGAATCCTAGGGTAGATCTATACAGTGCAGTACCACAGATGATATCGAGTTCCATTATACATATATATGACTCCAAACCATTTATAAACAACCAGACGGGTCTCATGCCCAAACATCGTAATACGTGCCATAAATCATACACAAGCTGAACAGATACTTTTACTCAAATCACATATAGATATAGGAGAAAGTAAAACAGTTATGCATGCCGAAGTTTAGTGAAATCAAAGGCCCACTCACAGTACAATCCCGCTGCACTCCCGAGCGTAAAGCCCCGTCCAAGGTTTAAAGTACAATTCCTGTCACGCCCAAA
The DNA here is from genome assembly GCA_032719365.1 of Prinsepia uniflora. Classification (NCBI taxonomy): domain Eukaryota; kingdom Viridiplantae; phylum Streptophyta; class Magnoliopsida; order Rosales; family Rosaceae; genus Prinsepia; species Prinsepia uniflora. Next base: position 77,301,893 of record CM064868.1, on the reverse strand, counting down.
ACATACGTAAAGGTCACTTTAAGTCCCTACTAAACAACTACGAAACCCTAGACTGAAACCGGCCCGGGAAAAGCCGTCCGAACATGCTTCCCAAGGCATCAAACCCTAATTTGACCAACTTAACGATCTCCGATCGACACGAAACCACCGCCATTGGATCCGTATCGTCGAAACCTTGAAAATGGCACTGGTCCCACACAAAACACTGTTCACACGCGCCCCCCACGCGCCGGTCAACCCTCTGGTCAACAGTGCTACAGTGATGCTGACGTCAGCATGACGTCACTGCTGACGTCAGCATGACGTCATCACTGACAGTGTCAGAGGACACGTGTCAACAGTCCATTGGTCCCTGGTCTGACAATATTCTGACATGATGACGTCATCATGACGTCACTGCTGACGTCAGCATGATGACGTCATCAGCTACAGTGTCGGGTCTGCGAATCGGGTCACCGCAGACCCACGGTTCGACCCGATCACAGATCGTGATTCCGACCACCAAAATCGATGGGGTTTGTTCCTATGGACTCGTCTGAACATGTTCTATGGCTCTGTGTGATCAAAACTGGATTTTAAGATCAAGGAATCACCTGAAAAACGACGGGGAAATGGCTGCCGGTTTTGGTCCGTCTTCTCCGGCGAGCCGTCACGTTTCCAGCCACCAACTCAGGTCCAAAACGTTCGTCTAGTCCCCTAGTTTAAGTCTCAAAAACAACCAAGCAAATGCAACGTTAAAAACGGACGGTTTGAGGCAGGGAAGGAAAATCGGCCATTACGGGTTTGCAGGCTTACCGCCGCCGTGTCGCCGCCGTGGGCTGCCCAGTCCAGTCCTACGCCGTCCAGAGGTCACAATGGTCCTAGCCCTAGGTTGGTTCGGGCCCAGACGTCGTGGTTTGGATGGTCTGATGATTTTGGGCTGCACGGGTCCTCACGGGTTTGTGGGTTTTCCGGCCGTGCAGGGTGGCCGTGGTGGCGTTGGCCGGTGTCTGGTGGTGGTGGTGCACGGTCTGGTGCTGCCTGATGAAGAAGGTTGGGTGGTTAGCTGCTGGTGTGATTGTTTGAAGGGTGGGAGGTTGCACGGTTTGAAGGAAGGAATGAAAATGAGGAAATGAGTCTCTGATGGCTTAAGAACAGAAGGAGAAATAGAATGGATGGCTGTGATTCATCCTGAGTGAAGAGTGAAGGGTGAGGATTTAAGGAAAAGAAATTAATTAATTAATCCTATGGCAGACCAAGATCCAGAATGTTGGGGATGATGTGGATGGGGTAGATGAGTGACATGTGTCACTCATCAAGGGTCCAGATTGATTGGGTTAAAGTAAAACAGATTATAATATTTTATTATTAAATTAAGTTCCGAGTCTCGGTTAGTTCGGTTACGTTCTTGACCATAACTTTTTCGTCGTAAGTCCGATTTCAGCGTGCCGCCTGTCTACGGATTCGTATCGACGAGACCTACGTAACGGTCATTGGCCCTCGTCCGTTGGACTTCCCGGGTCAAAAGTCAACATTTGGCCCCCAAATGGCCAAATTACCAAAATGCCCCTCGACTTCCGAACGTCACAACTTCTTCCTCGAACGTCGGAATCGAACGTGCCACCTGCCTCTGAACTCGTGACGTCCTAAACTACGTCACGGTCACGTGTCAAAGTCCTAAATACTTCCCGAGGTAAAAGTCAACTTTTCCCCCCTCAGGGGCAAAACGGTCAATTTACAATAAAATAATAATTACGAAAGTTCGGGTCGTTACAATCTACCCACCTTACAGAAATTTCGTCCTCGAAATTTACTCGAATAAAAACGGGTACTGCTCCCTCATCAAGTCTTCGGGTTCCCACGTCGCTTCCTCGACGTCATGGTTCCTCCATAGCACTTTCACCAACCGAATCGTCTTGTTTCTCAGAACCTTGTTCTTCTGATCCAGAATCTGCACTGGTTTCTCTTCAAAGCTCAGATCAGTCATCAGTTCTACTGGTTGTTCCGGCAAGGCATGTGAATCGTCCCGTAGGTATTTCCGTAACATGGACACATGGAAAACATCGTGCACTCTGGCAAGTTCTGGAGGTAATGCCAACCGGTATGCCACTAGTCCAATCCTCTCAATGATCTCGAACGGTCCAAAGTAACGTGGACTCAACTTCCCGCGTCGGCCAAAACGGATAATTCCTTTCCATGGAGATAACTTAAGGAACACAAAATCTCCAACCTCGAATTCCAAGTCTCGAATTCGTCGATCCGCATAGCTCTTTTGGCGATCCTGTGCTGCCTTCAATCTTTCCTTGATAATTCGAACTGTTTCCTGGGTCATGTCCATCAAATCCGGTCCTAAAGCTGCTCGCTCTCCTACCTCCATCCAACAGATAGGTGTCCTGCACTGTCGGCCATACAGTGCCTCGTAGGGTGCCATCCCGATACTTGCCTGATAACTGTTGTTGTATGCGAACTCCATCAAAGGCAAATGGGTATCCCACGAATCCTGAAACTGCAGTACACAAGACCTCATCATGTCCTCCAGTGTCTGGATAGTCCTCTCTGACTGCCCATCGGTCTGTGGGTGGAACGCTGTACTGAAATGTAAGTTTGTACCCAAGGCGTTCTGCAAACTTCGCCAGAACCTAGATGTGAAACGCGGATCTCGATCAGACACTATCGACTCCGGCGTACCATGAAGTCGAATGATCTCCTTCACGAATAGCTGAGCCAGTCGGTTTGGCTTAAATGTCTCCTGTACTGGTAAGAAATGAGCTGACTTGGTCAATCGGTCGACAATCACCCAAACTCCATCGCATCCCCTCTGAGTCCTTGGCAACTTGAAGACAAAATCCATGGTAATGTGATCCCACTTCCACTCGGGAATCGGAAGCGGTTGCATTGCTCCATACGGTCTCTGCCGCTCGGCCTTGACCTGCTGACAGGTCAAACATCTGCTCACAAACACTGCAATATCCTTCTTCATTCCTGCCCACCAATAGTGGTCCCGGAGGGTACGGTACATCTTTGTACCTCCCGGATGCATGGCATAAGCCGAACTGTGGGCTTCCTCGAGAATTTCTTCCCGTAACTCTGCCACTGCAGGAACACACAAACGGCCCAGTTTCACCAGAGCTCCATCTGGTCGAATAGTAAAGTCCTGCCTCTCGTCTGCTTCGACCTCGATCCTGTAGATACAAAGTGTCGGATCCTCCAATTGTGCCTCGATAATCCGATCGACGAGCACAGGTCGTACATGAAAACTGGCCAACAAAGCTCCCTGCTCATCCATCCCCAGCATAACTCCAGCTCTTCGGAGTTCCACTAGCAAAGGAAGGTACACCAGCCTCAGGTGTGCAATTGATCCTGCTGACTTCCTACTGAGTGCGTCTGCCACAACGTTCGCCTTCCCTGGATGATATTCAATCGTACAATCGTAATCCTTGATCAGTTCCAACCACCGTCGCTGCCTTACGTTCAGCTCCTTCTGAGTGAACAAATGCTTCAAACTCTGATGATCGGTGAAGATCCTGCAAGTCACCCCGTACAGATAATGTCGCCAGATCTTTAAAGCGTGAACCACCGCCGCCAACTCCAGATCATGCGTAGGGTAGTTCAGCTCATGTGTCTTTAGTTGTCTCGATGCATAAGCGATAACTCTGCCATTCTGCATCAGCACGCAACCCAAACCTTGCAACGATGCGTCACTGTAGACTTCGAACTCTCCACTGTTATCCGGCAAAGCAAGAACAGGTGTGGTAGTTAACCGACGTTTCAATTCTTGATAACTCTGCTCACACCGTTCATCCCAAACAAACTTTACTCCCTTCCTGGTTAAACGAGTCAACGGTGCAGCAATACTAGAGAAGCCCTCAACAAATCTCCGGTAGTATCCTGCCAAACCAACGAAACTCCGTACCTCTGTCACGGTTGTCGGCCTAGCCCAATTTGTCACCGCTTCGGTCTTCTGAGGATCCACGCTAATCCCGTCTGCTGACACTACATGTCCCAGAAAACCAATGCTGGTTAGCCAAAACTGACACTTACTTAGCTTGGCGTATAACTGGTTCTGCCTCAGCTTCCCTAACACCGAACGTAAGTGTTCCTCATGAGCTTGAGCACTCCTCGAGTACACAAGGATGTCGTCAATGAACACGATCACGAACTTATCCAAATAAGATCGGAAGACCCTATTCATTAGATCCATGAATGCTGCTGGAGCATTCGTCAAGCCGAAAGGCATCACAAGGAATTCATAATGCCCATATCTGGTCCGAAACGCTGTCTTCGGGACATCTCCTTCAGCAATCTTCAACTGGTGATAACCAGATCGTAAATCTATCTTCGAGAAGTACTGTGCTCCCCGCAGTTGATCAAAGAGATCATCAATCCTGGGTAAGGGGTACTGGTTCCTTACCGTGACCTTGTTGAGCTGTCGATAATCCACACACAAACGGAGGCTCCCCTCCTTCTTCTTCACAAATAATACTGGTGCTCCCCACGGTGATGTACTCGGTCGGATGAATCCCAAGTCCACCAACTCCTGCAATTGGATCTTCAGTTCCCGTAACTCCGCTGGTGCCATCCGATATGGTGCCTGCGATATAGGTCGTGTGCCAGGAAGTAGTTCAATCGTGAACTCAATCTCCCGATGTGGTGGTAAACCAGGCAAATCTTCCGGGAACACATCCGGAAATTCCCGCACCACAGGTATATCATCGGCACCCGAAGTATCACTATTCGTCGTCACAACATGCGCCAGATAACCCTGGCATCCCTTCTGTAGAAGCTTCGTAGCGGCAAGTGAAGAAATTACTTCAGGTAGCGAACCGTCGCGCTCTCCCTGAAAAGTAACCTCCGGCAAACCCGGACTTCGCAGAATCACCCGCCTACTACAACAGTCGATGAGCGAACCGTGCTCAGTCAACCAATCCATTCCCAAGATAACATCAAAGTCATGGATATCCATCAGGATTAGATCAGCTAGCAGATCTACATCCTCCACCCTTACTGGGCATCTCCGGATCACCTGATTCACGACGTACACAACGCCCATCGGTGTACCAACACCCATTTCACTATCCAAGGCTGACACCTCACGATCTAACATACCCGCACAACTTTTCGAAATAAAAGAATGAGTAGCCCCAGCATCCATTAATACCCGTACAACAATATTTGAGATATGAAGAGTACCTGTAACCACACCAGGGGCTGACCTCGCCTGCTGCTGAGTCACTGCAAAAACACGAGCTCGGGGTCCCGCAGTCTGTCCGCGCCCACGCGCGCCACGCTCAGCACTCTGTCCTCGGCCTCTGGAAGGGTGAGAAGCCGAACTCTGTGTCACACTAACACCTTTAGTCTCGTTGTTCCTTGACAACAAATGGCAATCTCGGGCATAGTGGCCCGCTCCTCCACAAGCAAAGCAATTAACTGTCCTCGGTCCATCCCAAGACCCTCCTGATGTACCACTCCAAGCCTGATGCTGTCCAGAACTGAATCTCGATCCACCCCTCTGAGAGTTCCCATGTCGACCTGACCAGCCACGACCACGTAGAGATGAGGGTGCTCCTCGGTAATTTCCCCCCTTAGAGATCTTTGGGCCGGTTGGTCCAGGATGTGGACGATCCCGGCGCTGTCCCTCGCCTGATGATTGTCGCGCCTGGTGTGCCGCCAGACTGGCCTCGACACGAACTGCAGCGTCGACCATGTCCCTCAGAGTCGCGTAACTAGTAGCCGTCACACTTGCCCGCAACTCCCCTCGGAGTCCCAACTCAAATCTTTGACATTTTTCCTCCTCAGTACTCACGAAAGCTGCGGCAAAACGGGAAAGCTTCCCGAAGGTCTGCTCGTAATCTGCCACGGACATATCTCCCTGTTCCAGCCGCAGGAACTCTGCCTCTCGTGCCATGCGAAATGAACGCGGGTAATACTGATCTAAGAATCGGGCACGAAAGACCTCCCATGTGGTGGTGTGAACGGTCCACCCGGACATCTCAAGACCATGCCACCATTGATAAGCCCCGCCTTCCAGTAAGAAGGTCGCCAATGCCACCCGCTCGCCGGGTGGGCAATGCATCACGGTGAAGATTCTTTCCCATTTCGCAATCCACTCATGGGCATCCTCGGGGTTTGATCCCCCGCTGAACGGTGTGGCTCCCCAACCTTTGAGCCCGCTCAATGCTAGCACATTCCATCTCTCTCGCGATTTCCTCGTCAGTTCGTATTTGAGGAATTCTCCTTGGAGGCATAACCCGCTGTTAAGAGGCATAGATTAGATACTGACATCGTTTAAACTAAGTACTGACCACTAGTCTAGCATGCTGACCACAACCTAGTGCTCTGATACCAAGTTGACAGGACCCGCCCCGATCCCCCTGGGACCACCCGGGACGTGCCCTGCTCCCGTCTGACACCCAACGTTAAAATACCAAAAATACCCTTATTGAATATAAAATGCATAAAGAAAATCCATAGTTAAGTCATACATAGCACACCACACAAATACTCAAATACAAATAGTGTCAGACAAGGGATGGTTCCCGAATACAGTTTATTGAGCACGACTCTAGACACACTACGTGCCAACCTACCCAGCAGTAGGGTTCAGGTACGCAACGTAAACCTATGCCTCTTCCTCCTCGGGATCCTCCTCCTCCTCCTCGGGATCCTCCTCCTCGATAGCACTACCTGGAGGGGTAGTAAAACAACAAAGGTGAGTGGGCCGAAACTCAAGGTTTACAAAGTAGTTTACCATTTCGAAAACATATAGCTTTTCCCCTCCGTTTTCCGAAAAGACATGCATAGTATCAAAACCACAAAACCATATAGTCATAAGCAGAATAATATTAACATAATATAATCTTAGTCACTGCACTATACATCCCAACCCTGACATCCCAGATGCCTGACGTCCCAGACGCCCAATAAGGTCACAGTCTCAAGGCTACGCGTGCCACCCGGGGTCTCAATCCCGAGTCCAAATCCCGAACCTAGTCCGAGCATGGCATTCTAGATGCCTGACGTCCCAGACGTCCAATAGTAGCAATCCTGCTCCTGAGTCACTCTACGGTCCGGTCCCTCCGTAGAATGACTCCTCACAGGCAATGCGCCGTGACCGCTCCGGTGTACCTACATCCGGAGGAGATAGAATCCTAGGGTAGATCTATACAGTGCAGTACCACAGATGATATCGAGTTCCATTATACATATATATGACTCCAAACCATTTATAAACAACCAGACGGGTCTCATGCCCAAACATCGTAATACGTGCCATAAATCATACACAAGCTGAACAGATACTTTTACTCAAATCACATATAGATATAGGAGAAAGTAAAACAGTTATGCATGCCGAAGTTTAGTGAAATCAAAGGCCCACTCACAGTACAATCCCGCTGCACTCCCGAGCGTAAAGCCCCGTCCAAGGTTTAAAGTACAATTCCTGTCACGCCCAAAACATACGTAAAGGTCACTTTAAGTCCCTACTAAACAACTACGAAACCCTAGACTGAAACCGGCCCGGGAAAGCCGTCCGAACACGCTTCCCAAGGCATCAAACCCTAATTTGACCAACTTAACGATCTCCGATCGACACGAAACCACCGCCATTGGATCCGTATCGTCGAAACCTTGAAAATGGCACTGGTCCCACACAAAACACTGTTCACACGCGCCCCCCACGCGCCGGTCAACCCTCTGGTCAACAGTGCTACAGTGATGCTGACGTCAGCATGACGTCACTGCTGACGTCAGCATGACGTCATCACTGACAGTGTCAGAGGACACGTGTCAACAGTCCATTGGTCCCTGGTCTGACAATATTCTGACATGATGACGTCATCATGACGTCACTGCTGACGTCAGCATGATGACGTCATCAGCTACAGTGTCGGGTCTGCGAATCGGGTCACCGCAGACCCACGGTTCGACCCCGATCACAGATCGTGATTCCGACCACCAAAATCGATGGGGTTTGTTCCTATGGACTCGTCTGAACATGTTCTATGGCTCTGTGTGATCAAAACTGGATTTTAAGATCAAGGAATCACCTGAAAAACGACGGGGAAATGGCTGCCGGTTTTGGTCCGTCTTCTCCGGCGAGCCGTCACGTTTCCAGCCACCAACTCAGGTCCAAAACGTTCGTCTAGTCCCCTAGTTTAAGTCTCAAAAACAACCAAGCAAATGCAACGTTAAAAACGGACGGTTTGAGGCAGGGAAGGAAAATCGGCCATTACGGGTTTGCAGGCTTACCGCCGCCGTGTCGCCGCCGTGGGCTGCCCAGTCCAGTCCTACGCCGTCCAGAGGTCACAATGGTCCTAGCCCTAGGTTGGTTCGAGCCCAGACGTCGTGGTTTGGATGGTCTGATGATTTTGGGCTGCACGGGTCCTCACGGGTTTGTGGGTTTTCCGGCCGTGCAGGGTGGCCGTGGTGGCGTTGGCCGGTGTCTGGTGGTGGTGGTGCACGGTCTGGTGCTGCCTGATGAAGAAGGTTGGGTGGTTAGCTGCTGGTGTGATTGTTTGAAGGGTGGGAGGTTGCACGGTTTGAAGGAAGGAATGAAAATGAGGAAATGAGTCTCTGATGGCTTAAGAACAGAAGGAGAAATAGAATGGATGGCTGTGATTCATCCTGAGTGAAGAGTGAAGGGTGAGGATTTAAGGAAAAGAAATTAATTAATTAATCCTATGGCAGACCAAGATCCAGAATGTTGGGGATGATGTGGATGGGGTAGATGAGTGACATGTGTCACTCATCAAGGGTCCAGATTGATTGGGTTAAAGTAAAACAGATTATAATATTTTATTATTAAATTAAGTTCCGAGTCTCGGTTAGTTCGGTTACGTTCTTGACCATAACTTTTTCGTCGTAAGTCCGATTTCAGCGTGCCGCCTGTCTACGGATTCGTATCGACGAGACCTACGTAACGGTCATTGGCCCTCGTCCGTTGGACTTCCCGGGTCAAAAGTCAACATTTGGCCCCCAAATGGCCAAATTACCAAAATGCCCCTCGACTTCCGAACGTCACAACTTCTTCCTCGAACGTCGGAATCGAACGTGCCACCTGCCTCTGAACTCGTGACGTCCTAAACTACGTCACGGTCACGTGTCAAAGTCCTAAATACTTCCCGAGGTAAAAGTCAACTTTTCCCCCCTCAGGGGCAAAACGGTCAATTTACAATAAAATAATAATTACGAAAGTTCGGGTCGTTACAGACTTGGCCCTAGAGACTCGTCACAACCTACCCTAAAGTTTTGTGGATTCAAAAGTAGGTTTTAGATCGGAAATTCTACCTGTAACTCGAAAGGAAAGCCGGCAGCCAGCTCCGGTCGTCTTCCTCGGTAACTCACCCTGCTTCCAACCTCGAAAACTAGTTTAACCTGGTCGTCAATGTCCCTAAAACACATCCCAAAAGTGAGGAATGAAACACAACGTCAAAACTGGTCATTTCGAAACAGAGAAGAAAAATGAAGCCTCTCGGGTTTTCCGGCTTACCGCTACCGTGTCGCCGCCGCTGGTCGTCCTGTCTAGCCCTCAGTCCTTCTACCATCCTGGTACGCCTAGCCCTACGTTGGTTCGAGTCCTAGTGATGGGGTTTGAATAGTTGGGTGCTTGGGGCTGGTTTTTCCTTCTCGGGTCTGGGGGGATTTTCGGGTTTTGCAGACAGGGGTGGAGATCGGTGGTGGTGATGGCTGGTGAATGTGGTGGGTGGTGAGGTCTGGTCGTCGTCTGGAGGTGGAGCAAAGCAGGGAGGGTGGTCGTCTGGGTGTGTGTGTTTGTGCAAGGAAGTAAGCCGTGTGTTCACGGTTTGAGGGAAAATGAAGGTGAGAGAGATAGAGGAAGTCTGGTCAATTAAAAGAGGAAGGAAGATGAGATCAACGGTGCAGATGCAATCTGGGGATTTTAGATGGGTGGCTAGCATTTTATGAGAGAAATAAAAGATTAAAATATTTAGCCAATAGGGATAAGATCCTAGAATTAGGGGAAAATGGAGTGTGGGGTGAGTGACACTTGTCACTCATCCAAGGGTCCAGATTAATTTTGTTTTTAAATCAGATTACATTATTATATTATTATTTTAATTAAACTCTCGGTTCGTACATTTAATCGAATTTACTCCCGTGACCATAACGTTTTCGTTGTACGTCCGCTTTCGACGTACCGCCTGCCTACGGATTCGTGACGTCCCGATCTACGTCACGGTTATGAGTCAAAGTCCTAAATATTTCCCGGGACAAAAGTCAACTTTTTTTCCCCTTATAGGGGCAAAATGGTCATTTTAAAATTAAATAATAATTACGAAAGTTCGGGTTGTTACACGACAGCTGCGGCATGAAGGGTCTTCAGGATCTGCAACAGCGACGGTAGTGGCTGCAGCGAAGATCTTCAGGATCTGCAATAGCAACGATGATCTTCATGCTTTTCTTTTTCTTTCACAAACTCTGTTTTTTTCGAACCATATAGCTCTAGAGGAAGAAAAGCACGATGAGATGAGTTTGAGGTGGAGAGGAATGAGTGTTTGTAAATTAATAAATTATAATAATGATTGAAGGTTGTTTGTTAAGTTAATAAATTGAAGATAAATAGAATGAAATGAGTTTTCTAGACGAAGAGAGGATGAGTAGAAGGTTTTCATTGGTTGATTTAGATATTTTAATAATAAATTATAATAAAGTATGATTGATTATTAATAATTATAAAATATCAATCTCTAAAAAAACTCTAATAAATCAATATTCATATTTCCGAATTCTCTCGAGCTGATATATTCTTGAATTTATATGAATTCCATCTTCTAGCTCCTTGGAAATCTTTTACCAAATTTTTGAATTTTCTACTAATTTGATCTTATAAATAAGATTTTTATATTATTAATCATTATCAGACTATATTGTATCATATAATATATCATGTATTTATTATATCAAATGTCATTTTATAATTTTTATTAGAATTAATAAAGTGTATTTTTTTCAGATATATTATATAAGATTTCTATGTATAATTTAAAAGAAAAAATAATTCACATAAAATTTTGAATTCTTGCATCTTGCCCCTCCCCATTAAAAACATTAAATTTTATTTTGGGCAAGATATCATGAATAGAATTATTTGATGGACTAAATCTTATCTTTAGCCTTTTGTCTTTACCTCTACCACTACAAATGCTCTTAGAAAAGTACGGATCAAAAAATGTAAGTTTTGTAAGGGATGGACAGAGAAGAAACCCACGGTTTTGTTAGTGTAAATGTAATCATTAGAGACCCAAAAGGAAGACATTAGGCAATTATACATCAATTGTTTAACTCTACAAAATCCCTAAAGTGGGAGAAACTACAAGAAAAAAAGTCCATAAGAAAATGACCTTTTGTCGTAGTTTACTATTAATTGGGTCTTTTTTTAAAAAATAAAATTGTAATCATATGATATCTCTTCACAATTTTATACTTCTCATTCCATAAATCATTGCCACTTACTAGTATGCAATGCCATTCCAACTTTTGAGTTTCTCCTAAATAAATATATTTTTAAGTGTAGAATGCATATTAATTAAAGGGAGTAAGGGGCTGATTATGAAGAGTAATAAATGCTTATTAAGTATTTAATTTCTAATTAACCCATAATTTAGTTCTTTTCATTTTGAGTTATTTTCTCAGACTATTCTCGTACTAACAAAAGTACTCATTGTGGACAAGAAGAGCACAAGGCGTGCAAAATACTTGACTTCTAGTCCCTTAGTTTTGGTGAAGCAAATGAAAAACCCTACCAATCTTGCATTCCAAGCATGCTGCAAAATATGACAAAACCTTCCTCACTTCTGCCTTTGGCTTAAATTACACATCAAAGCACAAGATCACATCACCTTGTGACACACACAACCTGTCTCCATTCAAAGGGATTCCCAAGTGCCCACTAAAAAAAAAAACTCGATCAATTTTATTTACTTATATAATCTTTGATATTAGATACAATAATAAACAAGGTAAAACAGTAAAAAATACTAATTCCTCCTATTACATTTTTTAACCACAATGTATTACTGACGAGATAAAAGGTGCCACGTTGATATGATTTTCCTCCTCTGTTCCTCTCCTCCTGCGCTCCTCCTCCATCTTTTCTATTCTTCTCCGTTCAACTTTATCGCTCTCAATCTCTTGCTTCTGCTTCATCTTATTCTTCAGAATGAAATTCTGTATTTGCCGGTTGAATTCCTCGTCGTTCATTTTTTCCACGGAGTTCGATCTCTCTCTCCCTGCCGCCGCCGTCGGCTCTTCCCCGCAACTCACCTCTTTCCGCTGGATCTCTGTCTTCGATCGCTGCATAATTTTTTTATTAGCTGGAGACTCGGAGTGCTTTTCCACTCTCTGGTTCTCAAAAATTTCCGACCGACTCCTCCGGTACGGCTTCTCCTTCTGCACAACCGCCGACGCCACGTCATTCTCCATGCAATTAGCTTTAATTGAACGAACCGGAGGGACAAAACGAATTTCCTTTTGTGAAACTGCTTCCGTTTCAACGACCGATGGAAAGCATGTGATTTGTAACGACGACGACAACTCATCCGCCATCGTCTCTGTTTCCCGATCGTAAACTTCATGACAATGCAGCGTCGATTCGGTTTCCGGATTATAAACTTCTTGACAATTTGGCATCGTTTCCGTTTCTTGATACACAAATCTATCCACCGCGCCATTTCGAAAATACGACGGCGACTCTGTTTCCAGATAGTAACTACCATGATAATACGGCGTCGTCTCGGACTCCTGATACGCACATGTCTGCCCATCTAAACTTCCGTCGAAGACGAAACTCCGGCTGTACACGCTGTTGAGCGCGAATTCGTCGTAGACATCAGATGATCGGGCGGCTTCGACGAGCCCGGAGCCTGCCTCGCCGTCGTCTTTTTGTCGGAACGAAACAGAGACACCGACAATGAGCGCTAAAACAATGGCGAAAACGCAGAAGCGGTTGTCGAAGACTGCATTTAATAGGCTGGAAATTGCGCCGGAGCAGTCGGAGGCGGCGCTTAGGAAGGCGGAGGAGCGGGAGAGGACGAATAAGACAGGCGCGAGAGCGACGCACGCCATCAAAAAGGACTTGAATTTTTGGTTGCGGCGGTAGTTCCTCATGGCAATGGCCTTCTCCTCCGTCACAAAATCAAACTCAAAGCCTCCATTTCCGTCGGCTCCGTCGTACGAATCCATGTTTAAGTTTAAGCAGTTTGTGCAGGTGGCAGAGGAATTTGGAGAAAGGCAGAGTTTGTGGCGCTTACGGCGAGCGGGAAAGGCCGCGAAGGCGATGAGAAGGAAGCGCATAAAGATGGGTATTTATATATGGGATTTTTTGGTGGCTTGAGGAATAATTCAGGCAAGGATTTGGGGGAGTCTTGAGAATAGAAATTTTCCGGGAAATCAGTGTGGGAAGAAGAAAGAATTGAAGTAGACTGAGAAAATTCTTATTTTGGTAGGAACTGGCTATGTTACTGTCACAAAATTTTGCCTCTTATAGACTTTAAATCTTCAATTTTTTTTTCATTCCAATTTATTATTATTTTCTGTTGCTTATAAATATTTTTTTGTTAGAAGCTTTTCTTATATTGAATACGAGTTCTTAGTTTTTGTAATTTTACATTGTTTTTTCAGTTCAAAAAAAAAATTTACATTATTTTTTCTTTTTTTTTATTCGTCATCGCATGAGATGCATGCTTGGTTCTTTTTTTATTCGTCATTATTCAATAGGGTTCAATATACTCATTTTTTTTAAAGAAAAAAAAACACTTAATATTTACTTCGAACATTTTTAGTTATTTGAAAATGATTCTAAAAAAAAAATTAAACGACTATATAATTCTAAATAAAATATTTAGTTTTTGTATTGTAGTTGTAATATAATGCATTTTTTGTAAAATACTCAACTTCATAATAATTTGAAAAATACAACTATTTAGGAAATTGCACAAACAATTCTTATGTTAATGCTAGCTCTCTCTTATAATAACAGAATATTCTTGTTTCTTAAATTTATAGTAACAGAATATTCTTTTTTATGAATTTATAGTAACAGAATATTCTTGTTTTATTAAATTTACTATCCTTAACCCTAAACCAAAAGACTAAAAAGAAGTTGGGAGACACTGGTTAGGTCGTGGAAGAATATGAAACCCATGAAACCATTTTTCTTTTTCTTTTTCTTTTTTCATTTCCTTTCTTTCTTCATAGTCTCTTCTTTTTGGCAAGAAGCCCATGCACCTTTAATGGATATTTAAAAAAAAAAAAATTGAGCAAAAACGTGAATTTCACGTGACCTTGCAAGCTTTGGTAAAAGTAGTGTTTGCTTGTTAAAACTTCAAAATTATTTTCTAAAAAAACAGTAATTAATAATAAATATCCATTCGTTATAATTTACACTATACAATAAATTTTCCATTCACTTTAAATTATAAGATATTTACTCTGCTAGATGGTAATTTTCTAGTGTCAAATATTAATTTTAAAAATCATAAAAATTACAATTTTACATGTTTCAATTCATTATTTGAAAAATCATGTCCCCTGAAACATAATTTCAATTCAACATTTGATATCCTCACTTCTCCCCAGATTCTCCTCTAAAATTTACAAAATTCCGACTCAATTTCTCAAATGAAGGAAAACTGATTTTTGGCTCACCAAATATTCTTTTCATGCCACATGACCTATTTATTTCTTGAAATCAAACACATTGAAAAACATAAATCAAATCCAACAAGCCATGACTCAATAGGTGAAGATATCCTTGGATCCGGCTACTCGTCCAGGTCAGTGATCTAATTGCCAAGAATATTTAGGTAAGTGAAAAACTCAACTTTTTCCATTGGCGGTAAAAAGACACTGATGATTTGAAGCTAGGAATTGAAGGTAGCTAAATTACTTGTAAAACAGACCAACGAGTAGCCATTTTTTTGGACACAAGCCATATGCGACTCCAATAACAGAATCTTTGAGTTGACAATTGAACTTGAACTTGAACCAGATACATGTTCGTCAATGCAGGAACCGGGAAGGTGCTCTCCGTGGAGCTTGCCAAGCTCAATTCCAAGGATTTGTGTGCTTCTGTTCTGCTACTTCAGATGTTCAATAGCTTTCAGTGACAAACCACCACAACTTCGGTTTCATTCCATGCTTTGATTTGTACTAGAAATGACTGTACACACCCAGAGGACTGCAAGAAACAAAATAGAAAAGGGCAAAAAGAACATCTTGTACACAGAAATTTGCAGATAAACTAACAGTGCCCTGCCCGCCAAATAAGTCAGACGTGAGCAATGTAACTTCTGTTGCACTTGCATAAAACACTACGGGTTCATAGTTCATTTGGTGTATTGTAGGACGAGGTGAGTTTCCTTCTATGTTTCTTTCAAAACATCTCGACTTTACTGAGATGTACGATCCAATCCAATACGACTCACCAAATGAACCCAATATGCCCAATAACAATACTAATGCAGAACTTCTACTACTATCTGTAATTTCTAGATAATTCTTGTAATGCAAGGAAATAAAAAGGGCAAGAAACATCAATGTGGAAGTCACACTCCACACTCCACAGCAAACCAAATTGAAGAAATTGGGTAACCAATTCTAATGAAGAACTAATAACACAATCCTATTAATGAATCCGTCGAACTTCACGAAGAACATTCATGTCTACCAATATTTCTCTTCCACAGTTAAAACAAGCATAGCCATAACCAGACCCCTGTCAAAGAAGGGCATTATCATCAAGGATCCTCCTACATATAAAAAATGTCTAGTAGCATAATCTAATTGATACTGTTGATACCATCCCCATATGCTTTTAATCAAACACATTTCGTATGCAAATTCAGTAAAAGTAAAACATTTCGACAATGTAAATAAACTTAGTAAAAGCAAGGCCGATATGAACATAAAAAAAACCCAAATTAGGCATTGAATTCTACTTCATTTTCATGAAATTAACACAAGCTGAATTCCAAGCTTCATTTTTTTTTTGCTTTACCTAAAAGCTTACATGGGAAAACCAAAAGGCTTCTGCTTTCTACTTCTTCTTGCCTCCTTTACCGGCGCCTTTGCGCCTGGATGGGAGAACAATCTCTCCTTTGAGCACAGGGATCTGCATTATCTCACTGAGCCCGCCGTACTTCTTCCTGAATTTCTCCACCTGGTCGTCGTCGACAAGCATGCCCGACCGGTTTCCGAGGTAGAATGGGTGGTTGCCTGACCAGACGTCCACCACGTACTCCTTCTGGGTCCCACCCGTCGTCATCACCAGCTCCCCTTTGCAGTACACCTTCGCGTCCTCGTGGAACTTCGGGTGTATATCCTTCTTCCTGCAGGTCACCACGGGCCGGAAATTCCCTGACCCTTCGCCACCACTGCAAACCTGGAAAATGAAAAAATTGCAGAAATCAATAAAGCGAGGGTGCTGAACTGTGCTGAACGAAGTCAATTGGAGTTAGAAGAAGAGTGATGGACGAGGATTTCTGGGTAATTTCACCTTCCTGGGAGGGAGGACTGGTGGGCATGGTCTGCCTTGAAGAAATGGGTTGGAGAGATTGAACGCCATTTTTCCGTGTCTGAGAAACGCCGGAGCGGATGATGAGGGTGAGGTTTATGTGGTTCGATGACTTAAATTACGGAACTAGCCCTGAATGATTATGGGCTTTTAGTTTTGGTTTCCTACATTTTATGAATCCATTGTCTGCTTTGTTTTGGATTAGGCCCATTGGTATAAGGCCTCAGGCTCATATGGCGCAAATGTCATATAGGATTTGGGCCTTGTTTATATTAATCGGTTAGTGTTTAAATTTAATATCATCTAATCACGGCAAATTATATTTTATTACTCTGTATTTTACTATTTTATACTAGATAATATGACTACTTACACCTATGATTTAACATATTTCACTTTATTATCCTGTATTTTACACCAGAGAATAGAATTACACTTGTATTTTTAAATATTTCACTTTACTACTCTATACTTTGAAAAACCTTACACTTTAAACCCTCCATTATTTTTCCAGTTTTCTTTTCAATTTTGTGCAAATTTGCAGTGCATGAGTCCCACTGATTAACTATTTTTAAATTTAATTGAAGTATATAATTGTCAATTTATATCAAATAGTTGTATTTTAAAATAATAGTCACCAACTAATTAAAATATTCTTTCAAATCTCTTGCACTTCGACATGTTTAAATGTATTTCAAAAATTCAAACCATTCCACTTTAGTATAATATAAATTAAAAATAGTTAATTAGTGGGACCCACTCACTCAACATCAACACTCGATTGAAGAAAAAAATGAAAATGTGACAGAATTTAGAATGCAGCGTTTTTAAAAATATAAAGTAATAAAGTAAAATATTTTTAAGTGCATAATATCTATTATCTTATATAAATTATAAAATAATAAAATAAAATATTTCAAAATATAAATATAATCAGATTATTTAATATAAATTATAAAAATACTAAAATATAATTTACCTTAAAAATCACTATCGAATAATACTAAGCAAAATGATTTTATGTGCGATTGGTTATACTCTCAACCAACATGGATTTCGTTGTCTAGATCTCCATAATGGCCATGTATTCCTCTCACGCCACGTTAAATTTTATGAGTCTGATTGTCCGTTTAGTCTTTTCATACCCCTACTACAAGATTGTCCTCCTCATCAAGCTCTTTGCGAATTTAAGAGATTGAGTTACCGCTCCACCAACTTACCACTAGAGATGTTAATTGGTTCTTCGGTTTTTTTTTTTTTTGCCGAAATCAAAATCGAATCGGTTGGGGAACCGTTTTCAGTTCGGTTCAGTTCTCAACCCAAACCCATTTTGAAAAGAAAATCGATTAAATTGGTTTGATTCAATTTTGGACTAGTTTAATAGATTTTCTGACTAGATCAAGGGAGAGAGCAATTGAGGGTTGGAAGTTGAAGAGATGAGTGATGAAAGCCACTGGGATGGGTTTCGACTGAGAGGGAGAGATCGAGAAAGAGGGAGAGATCTAGTCAAAGGCGTGAGCCCGTGAGATGAGGGTTCTTGATGTGAGTGATGGAGACCACGCGGACGTGTTTTGGCTGAGACGAAGAGATTGAGGAAGAGGGAGAGATCGAGGTAGAGGCGTGAGCCCTTGTGGTGAAGGTTCGTGAGGTGAGCGATGGAAGACACGGGGGATAGGTTTCGTGTTTCGACTAGGACAGATAGATCGAGGGGGAGGGAAAGATTGACAAAGAGAGATCGAGGGAGAAAGGCATAGACTTTTAGCGATGGGAGAGAGGCTGAGACTAAGAGATCGAGGGAGAGCGGCCAAGACAGAGTGATTAAGGAGAGATGCGAGCCTGCGAGGTGCGATGATTGCTAGGTGTGAGTCATCTGGATGCGACGCTGGGTGGTGTGAGACTATGAGTCATCCGAGTGCGATGAGGAAGACGAAGAAACTTATTATACATGGTAAAACGTACCATTTCATCTAAATTAAGGTTTCTCAACTGGAACAATTCGGTTCGTTTTTCTCTATTTAGTCTCAATTTTTCTTCAATTCATTATTTTTCGATTATGTTCCTACTCGGTGCAATTTTCAGTTTTGAACCAATTAACAAGCCTACTTACCACTGTCTCACATTTAAACCAAGCACTGCAACTGTCCCTTCCACTTACCCACTCAATGTCCAACTTTATTATCCAACCTTCACCGCCTCAGAGCCCACAAAACCATTCCACCCCTCCTACTTCTAACCATGCAACTTTGCCCACTAGTACACGACATACCTCACACTTATCCTTTCTCCAACGATCATACCCCAATGTCCAATGAGGCAATGAAACACACCCCCACAATCCGATGAAACTCTTCCTATAAATAGCCCAGCCGCACCTCCCTCTCACCCTGCCAATTTATAAGTATCACCTACACCCTCCAATATTGTTGTAGCATCATTAGTGCCATTGGTGTCTCAGGTGAGTCATTTTTCTCATACTATATATGGTCACTCGTGAGCTAAGAATGGCATTCATAAACCTAATTAGCCCTAAATATGTTGTAATCTCTGTTAATACTAATGCCAGTGTTGAGCCCAGTTCTTTCAGCCAGGCCAATAAAGAGGAACCTTGGTGCAAAGCTATGGCAGATAAATTCACTGCTCTACAAAGAGCTGACATTTGATCTCATGTACCTTGTCACCCTTACATGAATGTTCCACCCAAAAAATGGGACCATCGCATTATTCATTGGTCACTCCAGCCTCCAACTCTACAACTTCATCAACTCATGACTCATGACTCACGAATATAATTTATTTTGATGTAATATTATTTCCTATAAATAAAATTAAGCTGTAAAATTTTTAAGATTTGTTATTATTATAATTATTTACCATGAATATGCAAGAGATTATGTCATTAATTTTATATGCTTTTCACGGTATTTTTAAATATAAGATTTTTTCAAAAATAAAAAATATAATCAGGCCTTATAAAGGACGATAACAATAACTAAAATCTAAAATGCTTTGCTCACAACTATTGGAGGAGATTTTAAATTTTATTGGAATATTTATAATGAGATCGATATATTTCTTCTTTTTAATTATTGAGAAAAAGAACTATAAAATATTCTATTCTTTTCCCCATTTTTTATTGATTTTGACAAATAAATTTACGGTTAATATTCAAAATTTAAAATAAGTGAAAAATGAATCAAAAAAGAATAATCCACTTAACATATAAATTAATCCACTTAACATGCAATTTTTAAGTTTAACATATAAATTAATCCACTTAACATCTAAAATAATCCATTTACTGTATTATCAGAATTTTTACTGTGTTCTTTTTACGGTTTTGTTTTTTTAGGTTTTTTGATGTCGTTTATACCCTTTTTCATATATTAATGAGAAACTTTCAAATTTTAAATATTATTGTTTTATATTTATTTTTCAAAATTATTTAATTTAAGATAATTCTAACTAAATTTCATATTTGAAGATTTTTTTTATTTTTTTTATAGGATACTATTCTATACTTTTGAGGCGTGTATATTATCTATCTTATTACTTTTTTGTTATTTTATTACTTTATAGGTAAATTAATAATTACCTGTATATTTTATTTTCATATAGGTAAATTAGTAATTATGTGTATGTTTTTTTAGATACGTAAATATTGAATATAATATACCTATTATGATACAGTTAAAAATTTTCTGCATATGTATCTTATTTATGTGGGGAGTTAAGTAGGCAATGTTGTTTAATTTATATGTTAAATTTAGAATCAAATTATGGTAGTACATAAAGGGAAAAATAAGGGATATGACACCCTAGAATGATGAAATTTTGTACGTTTAAGATAAATATGATATGTAATGGAACATTTGTAATTCTTCAAAAAACAACAGACTAAAAATAATGATGTATTTTGATCAATAATAAAAAAAAGTTATTTCTTATTTACTGTATCTATTTATTATGGTGGATTAACTCATAATTTGGACTTTAAAATAGGACATTTATAATTACCCATAAAAAAATTATGAATTCGGCTAACAGTATCCAGTTTGAATAGTTCTATTTATTAACCCTTGTCAACTGTTTCCATGGAAATAGGTGAATTTTTCACTATTGAAAATAATATGATATAAATAGTAGTATTGAATTACGAATCGTAATATAATTTTTAAATTTTCTTTTACTTGGTATTGTTTAGAAAGCTAGTAAATACATGAGAAAATAGGTAATCGAAATGATTTTACTGTACAATCTATAAACTTACTGAAGTCATCTATCTAAATTAACCAATTGTAAAACTAGCTTATGATAAAAAATTATCATATAATTAAGATAAAATTACATCGACTCACTTCAATTAAGTACTATAAACTAAGATGGGTCGGATAAGTAAAAATTGTTATGAAATGATATCATATAATAAAGTTATGGTTTGCATAATAAATAAGATTTTCGAGAACACAAAATGTAATAAAATAAGAAAACTGGGCTCGAAATAGAAAGGGATGCCCTTCCCTTAAGCAAAAGGACTCTTTCTTCAAAAAACAGCCGATATGAGTTGGAACTTGGGAGCCTTTACACTCGATCACCGCAGTGGGCATTACTTGTAGATGCACACCATCAAAATCCACTGATTTTCAGATATTTTTATTGTTGTTTCCAGTGATCGCGCATTTCGTTCACCAAATCTCCATCTTTAATTTCACCATCACCTCCGTTAACCCGGCATTCACTCTCTTCCACTTGCCATTTTTGGCATCTCCCTTCACAGAAGCACTTCTGGTCACCTCCCATTTCAGCTCATGGTGGTCCTACCAACGTTAGACCAGGGGTTGGTTTAAAGATTTCGTCTTTTTGGCATCTTGTGTGCTTCTGATTCTTTCTTTTCTGATCCGGGAATTGCTGGGTTTCCCTCTGATCTAATGGGTTTCTTTTAATTTTAGTGACTCATGAATGTTTGAGGCGACTTTTGTGAAAAGTGCTTCTCTTTTTTAGTCGCTTAAAAGCCGTAGCGCAAACCATTTTCATAAAGATTCCACATTTTTGCATTGGAGGATCAATTTTTTTTTTTAAAGAATATCTGGAAAGCAAATCTTCGTTTTGACCATGGATTCTTGTTGTGCGACCATGAGGGCCAATGCCCATCCGATTAAAGTCGGAAGTGGCGGTGGTCATAGGAGGAACCAAGGCAGTGGGTTTTGGGGTGAGAGTGTGAAGATGGGTTTAAAAAACAGAGGTTTGAATGCTCAGTTTTTAAAAAGTTCGAAACCTGAAAGCATACATAGAAAGATGAAGCCTGGTGTAGCTTACTCTCTTCTCACAAATATGGACGCGGAGAGTATGGTGCGTCAATTTTCTGTGTAGTCGTTTATGTTTGCGAATTAGAAAATTTGAATTTAGTTTCGCTGATTGGATTTGAGCTTTCTGATTTCAGACATTTCAGACACCATTGTTTGAGGGTTCAAAAGCTGACCCCAAAAATGTGGCTTCCATCATATTGGGTGGAGGGGCTGGAACTCGCCTCTATCCTCTCACCAGCCAAAGAGCCAAGCCAGCAGTAAGTGATCACTATGACTTGCTGTATCATTTATTCATATTTGAAAATGCTTACTTGAAACGGAAAAAAAGAAGAAGAGAGTTTTATGGATTTGGTTGCAAAAACTTGGAGTTGAATTACGCAATGATGTTATGTGATTCGCAGGTTCCAATTGGAGGGTGTTACAGGCTAATTGATATCCCCATGAGTAATTGCATTAACAGTGGCATTAAAAAGATATTCATATTAACACAATTTAACTCCTTTTCCCTCAATCGCCACCTTGCTCGTACTTACAATTTTGGAGATGGTATGAATTTCGGCGATGGATTTGTGGAGGTAAGATCATTGATTATGTTCTTTGTGTAGTTTACGAATCTTCTGTTGCCATATTGTTTACTTGTTGCAATTAATAAATATATAATGAATCGAAGACTAATAACATATGGTCGCAATAGGTTTTGGCTGCCACTCAAACGCCAGGAGAAGCTGGGAAGAAATGGTTCCAAGGAACAGCTGATGCTGTGAGGCAATTTATATGGGTTTTTGAGGTTGGTGCTTTTGGATATTACAACAAGTTTCGCAAGATTTAGATGGAAATAGACTAAGGTGGCTTTGAATGATTTGTGCAGGATGCCAAGAACAAAAATGTTGAGCACATACTGATTTTATCTGGCGATCATCTTTACCGGATGGACTATTTGGATTTTATCCAGGTGCTTATTTGACACTAAGTGGAAGTATTTTTTGAATTTATACCTGTTTATGAGAGAGCTTGTACTGATGGCTGTTTTTCTCACAGAAGCATATTGATACAAATGCTGACATTACAGTTTCATGTATACCCATGGATGAAAGGTACATTTTCATATCTGATGCTACCGTTTCAAGGGTTCCACGCATGTTCAATACGAAAAGTGCAGACTAACTTCCTACTATTCCCTATTTCATATTTACATAGAATTACATGTAAGCATGCATATTTGGTTCCGTCTTGGGGAAAAAAAACTGACAGATGCTTGTCTGTGTGGATCTTACTTGTCTTGCAGCCGGGCATCAGATTACGGACTCATGAAAATTGACCAGTCAGGGCGTATAATCCAATTTGCTGAAAAGCCAAAAGGCGCTGACCTAGAAGCAATGGTAGTTAAAAATTCATGTTTTGGTTGTAGTTAATGAAGGGACTTTAAATCTATTATCATTCCAGGTGATGCACCGGTTTTTGCCCATTAATCATTTTTACACTGCAGCAAGTCGACACCAGTGTTCTAGGGCTCTCTGATCATGAGGCCATGAGATTTCCCTACATTGCATCCATGGGGGTTTATGTGTTTAGAACTGATGTTCTACTGAAGCTATTGCGATGGAGCTACCCTTCTTGCAATGATTTTGGCTCCGAGATTATTCCATCAGCTGTGAAGGAGCACAATGTCCAGGTGAGAGCATTTAACAAAAGATAATTCTACCCTTTTTTTGTTCCTTTATTTTTCTCTTCCAATTAATGTGAAGTAATTCCTCAAAAGTTTAGATTTTTTTTAATTTTTTGGCCACTGATTCGATAATTGAGTAACTAATCTACTGAGTGCTCTTACATGATCAGGCATATCTATTCAATGACTACTGGGAGGATATTGGAACTGTAAAGTCCTTTTTCGATGCGAACTTGGCCCTCACCGAGCAGGTTGGTAATACCTGTACTCACTCGTTCTTATTCTACCGATAGAACTCTCTCAATTCAAAATGGGGAATAGTTCGGCAAACTGATAACTTCATTTCTCTCATGCAGCCTCCAAAGTTTGAATTCAATGATCCGAAGACACCATTCTACACATCTCCCAGATTCTTGCCACCAACGAAAGTTGAAAAATGCAGGGTATGATTGTAAGCTTAAAACACTATGCGAGATAGGCTGTGCTTTTGTATTTTATGGCCAATTGAATTTTGCAGATTCTGGATGCAATAGTTTCTCACGGTTGCTTCTTGCGAGAATGTAGTGTTCAACACTCTATTGTGGGCGTGCGTTCACGTTTAGAGTCCGGTGTAGAACTTAAGGTGAACTACTAGATGCCAATATGTCAATCTTGTAGTCGTAGATTCTGTTGGATAGTATGGTAGCCTGGGCACTTCATGTGAACTCCGACATGTTTCTCTACACGTAGGCTTGAGCACTGATTATATTTTGTTGTGACGAAACGATTTCAGGATACTATGATGATGGGTGCAGACTACTACCAAACTGAAAATGAGATTGTGAAGCTCCTAACTGCCGGAAAGGTTCCAGTTGGTGTTGGAGCAAACACCAAAATCTGGTATAATACTTTATACTCTTACATACTTATTTAAGTTCCGAAAAACACTTCCTACTCTTTATGCTAATTTTCCTTTCATCCCTCTTGAAGGAATTGCATAATCGACAAGAACGCCAAGATAGGGAGAAACGTTATCATCACAAATGCTGATGTGAGTGACTCGTGTTCTTGATATTCAAGACTTCCAACGTGTTATCCGAAAGATCTGATAAAAATGTGTTTACGTTTCTCAGGGAGTCGAAGAAGCAGACAGGGGAGCGGAAGGATTTTACATCAGGTCAGGAATCACAATTGTTCTGAAGAATGCAACTATCAAAGATGGAACTGTAATTTGAAATCTGTCGACGTCTACCACGGGCACCAGGTACTTCTCCAGGCTGAGCCGCGGTGGCAAAGTACCTCATTGGAGTTCATCCGTGGCTTTAACTTAAAGTAGCTTCATTGCTTCTTTTCTGAAAATTAAGACGTTTCTTTTTAGTCTGTACCTAAACCTTTCTTAGTTACCTCAATAAAATGAATAAAAGTTTTTGCATATTTTCATTCATATCTTTATGAGTACATTAGGGTTGTTGCTTCACAATTTCACATATTTGTTAATTAAGCTTACTTCTCTAATCTCGATACTTAGTTTCCGGTATCGCTGACCTTATTTCCAGACTGAAATTGATCCCTTCGAATCTCCCTAGCTCGCTTCCACTTCTCGATGTTCCTCAGCCTGGCATACATTTTCCGGATCTTAACGAGTTTCTGAGACTCCTCGGCAATCAAACTTACTGTTGAGGAGCTCTCGGACAACACCACCCCGTATCCGTCATTGAAAGAGTCCATTCCTGCAGCCAGAAGTTGCCAGAATAGGCCACCAACAGCTGCACCACCTCCGCTGGCCGATGAGTAGATGCCTGAGTAGACGGTAGTAAAAAGCCGGTCACGTTGGTCTGTGGTATAACCTGACTCCTTCAAAGACCTTCCAAACTCAGCAAAGAGAATTGGCTTCTTCAGGATGTTTTGTGCATCTTTGATGTGATCATTGACCCAACTGTTCAAGAAAGAGACTTGGTCTTCGTAGCTTGACCCATTTAACCTATGCATCATTCAAACAACCCAACTGATAAAAAACTTCATTATCTTTATAATCATAAGCTGAAAAGCTAACACTTATTTTATTAATCTTTACCATTGATCAGGATATGAGTGAACTGTGGCAAAGTCAATACCGGGAATCTGATTATTCAAGATAAAATCAGTTCCAATCTGATAGTAATTCGGATTCGTTTGCTGCTTTGATGCTCCGTAGAACCCTTCAAGACCAGCTTCTAGCAAGTGGTTTCCATCCATAGATTTCAAGTAAGATGCCATCTCTGTTATCCAAGCCTGTCAAACAAGCAACAAGCTCAAACATTGCCTTTTTCTTCAAGAAATGCCTAACATCTGTTTCAAATCTTATACCTTCACTAGATTTCGGTCCATAATCCACGACTAGACGATAAAATAAGATATCAAACCTGAATGGTTTTGCCTGATGGATCTGAAGTGCATCTTGGCTCATTCATCAGCTCCCAAGCCATTATAGTTTGCTCATCCTTGTAAGCAACTCCAGTAAGAGTGTTGACTCTTGTAAGTACAGTCTATATATTCATTACACAAAATCAGAAAACTCCATATTAGTACCACCAAATTTCATATTTCATCTGTTACTGATAATCAATTTCAACCACCAAAGCCAAATTAGTAATAAATTACTATAGAATCATTCTCATTATCTCACAATAATACTAGAAGACGAAACCCAACTAATTAAAACTGGAAACATTCATCTACCACCACTAAATATCTATTTTATATTTTCAAATTTCAACCCAAGCAAGTAGTTTTCCTAAAAGCAATATAATGGCAAAACCAAAACCATAAAAAAAAAAATTGTGGCTGTGATTTGTAGGTGATCTACCTTGATATGATTTTTGTAAAATCCTTTGACCACGGTGTTGGTATAGAAATCATCCTCAGATGATATAGACTGGCCTTGGATTCTTGCCCACTCCACGTACTGCTTTCTGCCTCCAAAATTCTCATAATTATTCACCAAACTCATCACCAGCTTAATCCCATTCTTCTTTGCCTCAGATACCACAAAATCCAACCCCTTTTCAACCAAAACACAAAATTTTCAGTCCCAAATTGAAACAAAATTATGAAACAGAGAAAAAAGAAGAAGACAAACTTCAATTATCAAAGCATAAAACTAAGAAAGCAAAGAAAACAATCCCATTCTTCTTTGCCTCATGCATCACAAAATCCAACCCCTTTCACCCAAAACACAAAATTTCAATCCCAAATTAAAACAACAAAAAGCCTTAACCTTTAATGATGAAATTTTCAGACCCTACAGAGTTATGAAACAAAACAAAAAGTCCCAAACTTTCGAAAATGAAACCATAAGAATAAAAAATAAAATTCACGGGCTAATAAGAACCTGGAAAGTTTGCTCATTATAGGAGCCGGGAGACGACTGGAGAGACCGGTAACCGCCATCGCCGAAAGCCCAAGTTCTTGCAATTGAGAGACCATGTTTTGTAGCCTGTTGAAAAGCAGATGAAACTTTGTCTCTCTGAGATGGGTCGGTGGCGAAGTACATGAGCCAGTAGGCATTGAACCCATTTGCATAAAAAGGAATTCCATTCAAAACAAGTTGAACTCCTCTGGTTTTCACGAACCCGTCTTCTGATTTTACTTGGATGAGCAGCAAAGCTAAGAAAATCACACCACAATGCTTCTTCATCTTTCTTCTTCTCCTTTTTCGTGTTTGTTGGTGTCTGTCTTTATAAATATGGTTATTGAGAAAGTGGAAGCAAAATTTCGTGGCCGTTTTAATAGGACGGTGGTGGCAGTGTGGCATTTTTACAATGGTGGGTAATTCCAAAAAACTATAGTTAAGGATGGTAATTTTTTATAAGACTCAATATACAATTTGAAACTCACATAAAATTTATTTGAATCAATTTATATGATTAAAATTTTGAGTAATTTTTGGATTAATCTATTATCATATATTTAATAAATATATGAGTTTCGAGTTAACCAGTTAATCCGTCTAATTATATATCAACTAATTTAATAAATAGCTAGATTTCCGATCAACATATTAATCTGTATAATGACATATATATTAACTCATTTAATAAATGTGTCAATTACCAGTCCTTATATCTATCTATTTACCAAATTATATATTTATTAAATACTATAGTTAAATAGGTTAAACATGTTGAACATGTTAAATATGTTATAGATTAATTGAGTTTCGAATATGATTTATTTACAGATTACCAAGTTCAATTTCAGGTCGAATTTGAGTTGGATATTCTTAACATGATTATTAAATAGGTCGATTTTGAATTGGACATATTTGGGTAAAACGGAGTTGATGACACAATACGAATCTGACACGATATGACTCATTGACAATATTGTGTAGCATATATAAGTGAAAATACAACTATCCCTTTGTTTTTTGTATGGTTTCAACCATTTTTTTTAATACGATGATATAAGATGATTATTGACATCATCTTTTATGATAGTTTTTATTTGATATAATGATATTAGAGGAAAAAGATTGCATTATACACACAGAGTATCGATATTATACTTCCACATTATTATTATGTCACAACACTACATGATTTAGATAGTAGCATAATTTGATCACAAACGACATTGCAAGATTTTAAACATTTGTTAGCATTTTCGTACATATGCGAGCAGGTTAGCAATATATAGGCACGGATGAAAATGTCGCCGGAATCGGCGATATATCGTCCGATATATCGCTTTTTCCGGCCGGCGACACATAAGCGGAGGGGGAAGGCCAATCTTCCACCAAAATCGACGATATCGGCGGATATCGACGATAACCGTCGATAAATCCGATATTGACCGACATTCCCGATTTCGGACTCAACCCTACAAATTTCCCTAGCTAATTCGGCAGCTAGAAACCGAAAGCACACAAAAGAAAATCAAGAACAAATTTCTATCATCACGGACGAAACAGAGTTTGGGGGAAACAAAGTTCAATCATTGAACAAGTGGGCAATAATTGACAGACAGACTCATTCACGGGCGATTATTGAAGGAAAAAACCAAGGAAGGATCACGGACTCACCAATTAGGGATGTGCATAAATTGGGGGCAACCAGCAACATCGAAGAAACAAGCCACCCAATTTCCTGATCTCCGAAACACACCCAGTCGAACGCACAAGCTCTGTGGCTCCACCACCGTCGCCGGCAACCTCTGTCGACCCCAACTCTGGAGTCGACCCTCGACGGCCGCTCCACCACCAACTCATCCTCTCTGTGGCTCGCGCCGCCTCTCGCCCTCACGGTCTCACTTCTCCGTCGAGTCACCGCCTCAACGCCTCGCCGCCTCGCCCTCTCCGCTTCTGGCCCTCACGGATCACCTCAGTCTGTCGGTCGTCATCTCCAAAGTCGCCCAAACAAACAACAAATCGAGTATAGAATTAATACTGTACCCTTTGATTATATACGCCCGTACTCTCCAAATGAAACGCCCCGTTTCATTTGTGGGTTTTTTTTTAAAAACCTTTTTTTATATATTTAAAAATTTAAACCTAGATTATTATTTTTAATATATTACTTTCATCCTTAACTCCTTTTTTTAAATGTTATAATTTAGAATATTGAAATAATAATATATTACTTTAATATAGGAATATATGTTTTAATTCAAATAATTTCAATAAAGTGATTATAATTTAGAATTATTAATATTATTTTATTATTAGTCGTAATTTTATTATTATGATTATTTCTTATTATCAAAGTCTAATTATTTTTCATTTAAAATAGACGGTAAAATATGTTATAATTTAGAATATATTACTTTAATGTAGGAATATATGTTTTAATTCAAATGATTTCAATAAAGTGATTATAATTTAGAATTATTAATATTATTTTATTATTAGTCGTAATTTTATTATTATGATTATTTCTTATTATCAAAGTCTAATTATTTTTCATTTAAAATAGACGGTAAAATATGTTATAATTTAGAATATATTACTTTAATGTAGGAATATATGTTTTAATTCAAATAATTTCAATAAAGTGATTATAATTTAGAATTATTAATATTATTTTATTATTAGTCGTAATTTTATTATTATGATTATTTCTTATTATCAAAGTCTAATTATTTTTCATTTAAAATAGACGGTAAAATATGTTATAATTTAGAATATATTACTTTAATGTAGGAATATATGTTTTAATTCAAATAATTTCAATAAAGTGATTATAATTTAGAATTATTAATATTATTTTATTATTAGTCGTAATTTTATTATTATGATTATTTCTTATTATCAAAGTCTAATTATTTTTCATTTAAAATAGACGGTAAAATATGTTATAATTTAGAATATATTACTTTAATGTAGGAATATATGTTTTAATTCAAATAATTTCAATAAAGTGATTATAATTTAGAATTATTAATATTATTTTATTATTAGTCGTAATTTTATTATTATGATTATTTCTTATTATCAAAGTCTAATTATTTTTCATTTAAAATAGACGGTAAAATATGTTATAATTTAGAATATATTACTTTAATGTAGGAATATATGTTTTAATTCAAATAATTTCAATAAAGTGATTATAATTTAGAATTATTAATATTATTTTATTATTAGTCGTAATTTTATTATTATGATTATTTCTTATTATCAAAGTCTAATTATTTTTCATTTAAAATAGACGGTAAAATATGTTATAATTTAGAATATATATTTCAATGTAGGAATATATGTTTTATTTCAAATAATTTCAATAAAGTGATTATAATTTAGAATTATTAATATTATTTTATTATTAGTCGTTTTTTTATTATTATGATTATTTGTCATTATCAAAGTCTAATTATTTTTCCTTTAAATTAGTTGGTAAAATATGGCTAGTGGAAGTGCAAGTGCAAGTGAAAGCCGCCCAAGACCTGGACGAGTTGACCCAGCATGGAAATATGCCATTGCAATTCCTGAAAATAAAAACGGTGACATATGTTCGTTTTGTCAACATCAGTTTCAGAGTGGAGGCATAACGCGATTAAAGTTTCATTTAGCAGGTTTTGATCCGAAAAAAAATGTTCAAAAATGCAAAGACGTACCTAACGCTATTAGGGATGAGGTTAGAACATGGATCAAAAGTAAAGATACTGCTAAACAGACTAAGAATATGATTGGGGAGAATATACGAGCTGGCTTGAGAGGAGATCCACAAGACACTCAACAGAGCATTCAGATTAACGATAGCGATGATGAAGAGGATGATGATGGATTCGCTTATCCACCAGATGTGCATAGATCTGAGAGAGCAGCATATCGTTTTGCTGTAAATGCATCAAGAGATGAGGCACGACGAAGTGTCGACAATTATGGAGTTGGGTCCATGCGTGGTGCTCAAGGAGGCAGTAGCAGTCGTCAACCACCGCAACAGATGCGTCGATCACAAAGTTTGCGTGATCCATTTTCAATTCCTCCCGAACCGACACTCTACAAAACCGCACGAAGTCAACAGAAGACTGTAAAATCGATGTGGAAAGGGACGAAAGAGAAGTTGGGTCGATACATAAGAAAATTTTTTATATATGAAGGCGTGGCTCCAAATAAAGCCAACTCTCATCATTTTAAGAATATGATCATTGAAGCCCAACGAGCAGGTATTTAATAAATTTATTTATTTATTATACATGTTTATTTAGCTTATGAAATAGCATTAAATGCTAACTTATGTTTTGGTTTGCAGGTGAAGGCGTGTCCACTCCTTCTCCATATGAAGTGAAAAATAAATATCTTCCTATGGAGTATGAAGACATGACGGCGTATGTGGAGCAACAAAAGCGACACTGGGAAACTTATGGATGTACCATAATGTGCGATGGTACCATAATGACGGCGTATGTGGAGCAACAAAAGCGACACTGGAAACTTACCAGTGATCAATGGCATGGTAGCCCATTGAGTAGGAAAGTGGAAGGCAAGAGGGTTGAGGCTCATATCCTCGACCAAAGATTCTGGGAGTCCTTGGAGATGATGCAATCAATATATGAACCATTATATTGCATCCTCCGAATTGTTGATACAGAGGTAGTCCCAACCATGCCAATCCTGTATGATATGTTCAATCGAATGAAAGAAAAGATAACCCGTCTTAAAGGGAAGAAGTGGGTCCTTAAAATCATACAGGAGCGATGGGAAAAAACATTAGTGCATCCCTTACATGCCGCTGGTATATTTCTATCTTATTGAACTTGTTAATATTTTATTTTATTGTTGTTTACTAAGCAAAGTTCATTCATGATTTGCAGCTTATTACTTGAATCCTCGATATCAATATCAAGCAGGTGTTGGGCATGACTCCTTCCTTGTCCAATCAGTTCAACAAGTATTCCTCAAACTGAATCCAAATGGACAAGTGGGTTTACAAAATTTTGGAGTAGGCGTAAGTTCACTACCATATATGAACCTTGATGAGTTATTTTGAATCTTGATGAGTTATTTCGAATCTGTACATCTATGGCATTATATTAACATCAGCCTTAATGTAGTTGATCAACTTTAGAGATGGTCGGAAAACATTTCGTTCACCTATGGCTGTACAATCACGAACGAAAATGCCCCCAGGTATATTACTTGCATTTAACTTGATATTCTATGGCTTAGCACTTTATAATGCCTCTTACATTAAACTTGATTATGACAGCTGAGTGGTGGGAACTATATGGCCAAGCTTCTCCCAGCTTGCAACAAATTGCTGTTCGTATATTATCACAAACGGCATCATCTTCGGCATGTGAGAGAAATTGGAGTACATTTGCTTTAATTCATACAAAGCAAAGAAATCGTCTCGCATATTCTAAGTTAGAACAACTTGTTTTCTGTTATTACAACATGAAACTCAAGTTAAGAGATGAAGAAGCCGAAGCCGGTAAAATTGTGGAAGAAGACTACGTTGACCTGTTGGAAATTGCAGGTCAACATGTGGAAGGTAATGAGGCTGATCCACTTCAAGCATGAATTATGCCAGCTCACTTGGATGATGATAGTGGAAGGCCTGACCCTCGAGTAGCACATCTTGCTAGTGAACACGGTGTTAATGTCGATAGAGTGCTATCTGAAGAAGTGGGGAGTGAGGACGTCGGAAGTGAGCGGACAATGTCTTCATGGGAGAGATCAATGCTTGGTTCTACCGGTAGACGTGACTTACGAGCTGATGCTACTAGTAAGGGACTTCATCAAAATAAATCTCCAGATGATGATGATGATGATGATGATGATGATGATGATGGGGGAGATGATGGAGGAGATGATGTTGAGACAAACGATGAAGACAAGGATGACGGAGGGGATGATGACGGGGGAAATGAACATGTAACCGATACATATGCACCCTTGAGCCCATTTACTGAAGAGGCGGATTTCACTCATGCCACACAAGATTATGATCATGGGTGTAGAGAAGGAGGAGTAGGAATCGGTGGTGTCGGAAAAGATTACACGCGTACAAGAAACATATATGAAGGTTATGGAAACCCATCTTGTGAGGATTCCATGGCAATTAGTTTTGAGTCAATGAGTTTAGGCACCGATCCTAGTAACAACTCAAATGATCCATATGCTTATGGTCCATATCGTCACCCCCTGTTAGACAACCATCTCCCTCAAATGTCACATGAAGATTATGGAGAAGTTAGTTGGGTAAATCCGAACTACCCTATCTATGGAGGAAAAGTAGGCCATTCAAAGGAGATATACGAATACTATGTCCAACAATACATTTCCTTTTGGTCAAATAGCATCAGTTGGCAAAACTTTTGTGTCTTGGTAGATCAAGAGATTCAAGACCAATCAAATTTTCAAGCTGGTCGACACTCTACTTGTTTTTGATCAAGTTCAATGTGTACAATATTGTTAATGCAATATTATCAATGAAATTATGTTTTAATTTAAGTTTATCTTTAATATTTTATACTGTTAGTGGTCGGCAGATCTATATTCTATCATATGATTCATCATATATTTATCATATCAAAGTCATTTTATAGTTTTTATTAGCCCTATATAACCATTATTGGGTACTTAAGTGTTTGCCAAAGTTTCATTCCAAATTTCCGTCATTTGGACCCAATTTCCGTCATTTTTGTTGACCGTAAACGATATCGATATCGATATCGATATTTGGGGCGAGATATCCGTAAATTCGGCGAGCGATATATCCGTCGATATCGATATTTTCATCCTTGGTCACGACAAGTCAGGTTGTTGGTAAAACTCCTGTTTTATAGTTTTTTTTTCGTCGTAATGCAATATTGTGAGTTTTGATCAAACGATCGCAATCCTCTATCGGTGATGTTGTGAATTACGGTGTGTCAAAACATCAACGATATGATGATGAACAATATATTTATTCGTCTTTGAAATCATCGGGACAACGATAACGATAGTAATAGGCAATAGGCCGTAACAATGGTGCTGGTGGCTGAAAAAACAAATATGGAAAAAAAAATGTTTTAACAAAATTAGGAGACAAGTAGGATTTTGGTGTTTGATGAGTTCAAATTTCGTGTGTGGCGGGGTACGAATTGATGGGCCCTGGCCGAAGAGGCAAAGATGCTCCCTGCCGACAGTGAAAGCAAAAATCACTTCGCGGAAATCACGGCGACGCCTCGTCGTCTAGCCTCCGTCGGTAAAGGTCGTTATGACCTGCTACGCCAACTTCTACGGCAGTTGTTTAATGCTTGACACGTGTCGGTATTTCCTCATCAACAACTAAATACTTTACAATTTATTAAGAAGCAAAAGCCTTAATTTGAAAAAAAAAATTAGTTAATTTTAAATAATTTAGAATTATAAAGTATTTTAATGAGTTTTAAGTTCACTTTTCATAAAAGACGATATTTAATATATATAATTTTTTAATATATTTATACAAAAAGTATTATAAAAATACAATCGTAATCAATTGACTTAATTTAAGTATGTTATTTAATTAAAAAAATTTGAATTAACATATGATCGTATCAAAACCAAATACTTTACAATTTATTAAGAAGCAAAAGCCTTCATTTGAAAAAAAAAACTTAATTTTAGTATTAGTATTCATCTGCGATTTTGAGTTCACTTTTCATAAAAGATGATATCGATATTTAATATGTATAATTTTTTTAATATATTTGTACCAAAAAAATTATAAAAATATAATCATAATCAACTGACTTAATTTAAGTATATAATTTAATTAAAAAAATATGAATTAACATATGATTATATCAAAAAATGCCAAATACTTTACAATTTATTAAATTTATTAAGAAGCAAAAGCCTTTGAAAAAAAAAAACTTAGTATTAGTATTAGTATTCATTTGAGGTTTTCAGTTCACTTTTCATAAAAAAGTAATATCGATATTTAATATTTATAATTTTTTTGATATATTTGTTCCAAAGAAAAATTATAAAAATACAATTGTAATCAACTAACTTAATTTAAGTATATAATTTAATTAAAAAAATATGAATTAACATATGATTATATTAAAAAATGACAAATACTTTACAATTTATTAAGAAGCAAAAGCCTTCATTTGAAAAAAAAAAACTTAGTATTATTATCATATGATTATATCAAAAATATGAATTAACATATGATTATATCAAAAAATGCCACCGAAAGGGTCCGGATAGGATACGAGGAAGCATTGTAATGAGATCACGCCACGTTTGTTCTTGTTCACGTCACGTCCGTTCTTGTTCACGTCACGTCCGTTCTTGTTCACGTCACGTCCGTTTGCTTTCTTCTTTCGTCAAAATCTTTCCAATAATTTTTTTTTGTGCAATCGAAATTGTTTTCTTTTTATATATATATACATACATATTGCGTAGGGAAAAAAAACATTACAATATTACATTTTTAGTTAGGTAGTTGCATAGGTGGAGTCAGTGGGGCTAGGGGATCATGGTTCCCACTGTTTTTTTATATATATTTTTAAATAATATATGTATATATTATATATATTACAATATATTTTAATTATTTAAAATTTTATTAATAAATAAGAATTATTATATAATTATAGTCAATTATATATTTTGGGATTCCTATTTATTTTGGAAATAGAATTTCAGGCTTTATAATGGACACTTATATCATTATCATGTATGATTTATAAAAATCCTAGAGATATTTTGATATTGAAATATATAGTTCGTATACGTATGTCTATTTTGTTTTAACATTTCAATTATAGTCTATTTTGGGTATAAAACGATTTCAAACTGAGAATCTATCGATGACAACTATATATTATTGTAGTGCATTAGTAGCATGATACATTTTTTTTAATTTGGTTAATTTAACATATATTATGTTGAGTTTAATTATATTTAATTTTTTTTTAAAGTTTTAGAAAAGGCCTCAAAGCAGATAAATATATTAGCCTAACTAATTAACTTAATTTATGGTAAAAAAGGAATTGTTTTTTTATGTGTTCCACCCTCTTTTGTGAGATCACATTTTACTATTATATGAGTTATCAGTCGTAACATAATTACATGTGACATTTTAAATGTTAAAACGTAATATTTTATCCCGTCTGTTTAATTTCTTTGTCCTAACTTTTGTGTGCTGATATGATGTCAGTCAGTCCAATTTTTTATCTGTTATCAATTTCAATTTACCTATTTTTATTCCTAAAAGTAAGAGAACGGAAGTGAAAATGAAAAAATAAAACCCAATTGGACGTCAAAATGGGTAAATTGACTTACATGTCATTTTAGTGAGGTTGATAAGAAGGGAAATAAAACTCACAAATACCTATCTAACGGAAGTTGAAACAGAAAATTTAACGGAGGGGTTAAGTGTTACATTTTGAACCGCTAATAAAATTAATTGCAACATTTAAAAGGTAAAAGTTATAAGGTGTAAACTTTATATAGTAATAAATAATTATTTCCCTTTTTTAAAACATTGTACGATTTACAGAGGTAGACACCATGAAAAACGAAATTGGGAGAACTTGAAGAAAATATTGGCGCCGTTTTAAGTCATTTAGGTATCTTTGGAGGCTGGAGTTGGGCACTTGGATTTGGAGGGCCCATTTCTGATTTTTTTTGGTCTTGCAAATCAGGTGAATGGGCTATTTCATGTACCCCAACTACCTACAATGTAATGCACAAAAAAATTATAAGTTAAATATAAAAATATAAAAAATAATTATACCGTAATTATCATTGGAGCAAAATTATATACCTAAATCGTAGTAAGTGATAATAGTATCATATCGTTAGTGGTGAAGTTGACTGTCTCTGAGGTCTTAAATATCATAATCGGAACAGTACATTCTATAAATCATCATGTCATAATCATCTCCACAAGAAATTAACAAGATTGAAGATCTTTTCATCATTCAAATATATCAATTAAATGGACCGTTTGCCATAAAAATTTTAATTCTTACAAAAGCCGTTAATTTATTTAATACATATGAGTGACTAAACGACATCCAATCTTGTTGATTTTTAATAGAAATGATTTTGGCATTATAATTTAAAAAATGAGCGGTTCAGATTATGGTATATAAACTAAGACAATTCGATAAATTGAAAAAATAATACGAGGATATACCATCAGAATGAGATGTAAGTATCTCCTTATACGTTTGTAAGTGTCAAATCATTCCCAAGATTTAATTATATGTAAAGAAGGTGGAACACCTAAGAGAAATTCTATTTACCATTTTGCAATATAATGAGATTATCGAAAGTGAAATATGATTAGACAAAAAATTAGCTATTAATTAATTAACCCATCTCATCGTTTGGGTCTTGACCCAAAAGAAGTAAACAGGCACATACTTTGGGCCGTGGACCCGGTCTTCTTAAAGCTTATATGGCAAGCAATCTAGTTTAGTTTTTTTTTTTTTTTAATAAGCCCAACAACCAAGTTGATGGGCCATGGGCAACATAATTTTATATTTTAGGAAAGCGGAAATGATAACATTATTGTTTTGGAACTTATCACCATTCGTATTTCGTCACCCCCAAAAAATCATTAGATTGAATCTTGATTGTTAGGGGACTCCCTAAACTGGTTGGCGAAACTAGAAGGGAAAATGGATGGTCTTGACTTTAATATACGACACACAGATTTTTTTCCAATTTAACACGGAATTAATGATTCGTTAATCATCATCAATACAAATTAAACTGGATTTCAACACGAATAAAGTACAAATTTTTATGTATAGTCTAATTCGTCTAATCGCTCGGTATATATGGCTATTCTTGAGCCAAAATTTGCCCTATGCCTCTATGTCTCTTTCATTAATTATGGGGATGTAATGGGTTAGGCCAAATTGAACCTACCAATGTTAAAATCGACTTTTGATTTGGTCGGAAAGGAAATTTTATTACTCTGAAAAGTGACGGAGCTAAAATTTAATATTATAAGGGATCTAACGATTTTTTTTATATATAAAAATGTCATTTTAATTTTGACAATATAATAAGAGACGTCGTATATTTCTTATCTCAATTCTAATAAAACAATGGCTTAAAAAGTTTGTAAGCTTTATTATTACCGCAAATATTCATAAATAAAAAATAAGTAAAAAAATATAAGCAAAAACATAATCCGTTGGAAATATGGAATAAATGCATTTTAGGAATATTTGGAGTTAGAAAAAAAATAACAAAAAAAGCAAATAAAGAATAAAAAGTTGAAATTTTAGAAACTTTAAATGTATTTATAGTAAAGTAGTAGTGTAGTATTATATATATATTTTTAGAGGGGAGTGTAGTATCATATATAAAATAATTCTTTTTAAATACATAAAAGATGTAGCACAAAATTATAAGAGAAAGTAAGAAAATTATGCATTTGTAGATAAAAAAAATAAATATATATGTATTATTATATGATATATAGCTAAAATATAACCTAATTATATACATACATATATATATATATATATATATATATATATATGAAAAAAATTGGAGTAGAATGGAGTAGGTAGGAGTAGACATGAATCCGTTAAAACTGCTAATCGATTCGATTCAAACCGTTATTCATTCAAATATTTAGGTTTGGCGGGATAAAAGTTAAACAGTTTAAGATTATTAAGTGGTAATATTTGTTTGATAAATATTAATATAGTGGTAATGTTTGCAATCCAATCATCCACTAACTTAATATACAAAATTTTGAGCATTGATTATTCAATTTTTTTTTGTATTTTGCTATTTTTTTTTATATCCTTACCTTTTTTATGCATAAACCGTTTCAAACTTTTTTGATCCAAATCAATTAGTAACGGTTTGGATCGAAATGATTTCATTTCTAATTTTAGAAAATCTAAACCGATCGAACCGTTAAGATTTTAATAGTTTGAATTTGGATATTGCCAATATCCGTATCGAATTGCACCGTGCCCACATTTAGAAGTAGGGGCCTAGGCCCCCCGTAACCCTTTAATGGCTCCGCCATTGCATATTTTATACCTTCATTATTTATTAGCTTGAGTTGGATTGAGATAGTAACCCATTTGAACTCACTATGACTGTATGCTAACATTCGTTAAATATTTACTGCTTAATATTTAGTTCATTCGGCACTAATTATTATTTCTCACGCCCAATCCACTAAGAGTATAAGAACATGCTCATAATTAAAACTTTTTAAAGTTCGATTTACTTCTCAATGTTATTTCCGACTTGATTTTAGAGATTTCGTGCTTATTTCTCTAAATCACCACAATAATTAATCATGGATTTCTAATATTGTACAGTGATTAATTTAAATATTTAAATTAGAGGGATATTCTAAATTGTTCACAGATTGACAAACAAAAAGACAAAGAGCACAAAGAATCAATTCATAGATGTCGCAATGAACACACAAACAAGTGGAAGTGTTGAAGTGAGTAGCTGAGGAAAGAGTAGCTTTAAGAAAAACCCAGGGGTCAGCTAACTACCAAAGCACGTGCGTTAACCGTTAGAGAAGCACGTGATTCTCCCAGCCGCTGAGCCAACAAAAAAAGCGGGCGTGAGGGCGTGTTTGGCTGCTGCTGGTGTTAGATGGCCGCGCTGGGGTCATATCCACTCCTACGAATAAATCCCACTATAAATATATTTTCTAACTTAAAACGTTTCATAACCTGACCTCACTCTTTCGTAACTTCAACTTTTTTTTCCTGATAAATTCAATTCTCGTTTACAAACCTTACCAACATGGGCTTCCAGTCTGAATCTGTTGTTGTCACCGGCGCTTCCGGTTTCATCGGCTCATGGCTCGTCATGAGACTGCTCGAACGGGGTTACACCGTTCGAGCCACCGTCAGAGACCCCGGTCTGCCTCCATCCCACAATTTTCCTCTTTTTTTTCTTTCTTTTTCAGTTGTTAAATTAAATTAATGATCCATATTGTTTGTTTTTGAAAAATAATTATGACTAACAGGGAATGAGAAGAAGGTGAAGCATCTGCTGGACCTGCCGAAGGCTGCGACGCACTTGACGCTGTGGAAGGCGGACTTGGCGGAGGAGGGAAGCTTCGACGAAGCCATTCAGGGCTGCACCGGCGTCTTCCATGTCGCCACCCCTATGGATTTTGAGTCCAAAGACCCCGAGGTGTGTATTTTTATTTACATTATTTATCATTCTCATTTTTCATTAACTATTTATTTTTCATTAATCCAAATTTTTATTGTAATTCAATCGAATTATTATATATATTTTATACTAATTATTTCGTGATAATTTCTAATCATTATTTTTATGGGAAGATAATTTCTAATTACTGACGTGCATGTGACTGAACTTTACGTGCTCCGACGGGAGAAGTACCCACCATTCCATATCATTTTTTAAACTTGCTATTTTGTACTTATTTGTAATAGACGACGTGGCGGTGGGACCAGCGATCATGACAGATTGGCGGGACCTCACTGTTTGCCAAATTAGAAAAGAATCTATTAGTCGCTTCATAAATCACAATCTCCCATTAGAAAATTGGTGAAGACAAATTTAGTGCCCCGTGCTTTGGTTTGCCAGATGAACTGTAAGAAAAGAGGGCAAATAATACACAATTAATTATTATTATTATTCACAAGATTATATGTTACTTAGAAGTTCAAATATATCAATTATTTACTCTAAAATTCTTCTACTATTTTTTAGTTATATATATTTATTGTTATATTATAATACAATACATGATTAGGTTTTTACCTCATTTTATAATTAAATTTAAAAACACTTTTATAATTAAAATTATATATTATTACTGATTTTTTTTTTTAAAACCAACAACGAAATCCGTATTTTTTGAAATTTAACGGTAGGATATAGAAAGTTCAAGGAGAGGAAGGGGAGATGGGGGGTTTTTAGTTTTTACGTATGGTTTAATTATTGGATTTTGGCACAAAACCCAATAACTACTAAATTATAATTGATTAACTTAATATTTTAATATCAAATAATAAAAAAATTTCAAATTTGAAATTTAAAAACAATTAGAAGAATTCTTACTCTTAATTATTTTGTTTTAGGTTAGATTGTCCCTACATCACTTCTTATAATGTACAAGTAAAAAAGAAAAAGTTTTATAAGTGGAAAATAATATTTTCTTATAGAAAGAAAAAAAAAATAGTAAATAGGGATTAAAAGTTTTAGAGAGTTTTGAAATCATTATTATGGTGATTATAAATTGAAATTTAAAAAAAATAATTAGTATAATTTTGAATAAATATTAATATTATTAAAGGCTAAATATTTGATTGGACAGAATGAAGTGATCAAGCCTACCATAAACGGACTTTTGGACATCATGAAAGCGTGTCTGAAGGCAAAAACAGTTCGAAGGCTGGTGTTTACGTCGTCGGCGGGAACCGTAAATGTCGAGGAGCACCAAAAACCGGTCTACAACGAAACCAATTGGAGCGACGTTGAATTTTGCCGCAAAGTAAAAATGACCGGTTGGGTAAGTTAAAAAAAATAAAATCCATTTACTCTTATTCAAATAATTCAAACAAACCTTTAAATCGATTACATATTTGCACATTTTCAATTATGAATTTGACTTGTTTTCAGATGTACTTCGTCTCCAAGACTCTAGCTGAGCAAGAAGCATGGAAATTTGCCAAAGAAAACAACATTGATTTCATTACCATTATCCCGACTCTTGTCATCGGCCCATTTCTCATGCCATCCATGCCCCCTAGCCTCATTACCGGACTTTCCCCGCTTACCGGTACACCGTCGCATATTTAATCATCAATATTATGTATATAGTCTATTAATCACTCGACTGACATTGTTGATGTATTCCTGCAGGAAATAAATCTCATTATTCGATCATAAAGCAAGGACAGTTCATCCACTTGGACGATCTTTGTCAGTCTCATATATACTTGTATGAACAACCTAAATCAGCGGGACGCTACATATGCTCGTCACATGATGCTACAATTCACGACCTTGCAAAATTGCTAAGAGAAAAGTACCCCGAGTACAATATTCCCGCAAAGTATTTAATCGAAACCCACCTAAACACATCAACAAAAAATAAATAATTGTGATTAAGCTAATTAATTGACAATTTATGGACCAAATTGTGTGAACAAATGCAGGTTCGAGGGCATTGACGATGACTTAAAGTGCGTCCATTTTTCGTCGAAGAAGTTGACGGACGAAGGGTTTGAGTTCAAATACAGCTTGGAGGACATGTTTGTAGGGGCTGTGGATACATGCAAAGCAAAGGGTTTGATTCCAATTCCGGTTCCGGCCGATAAAAAGGAGGACAATGAGAAGAATGTCATCCCCGTAAAGATCGTCGTTAGTTAAAATTATTGTTTTATTGTTACGTAGTATTTGCATTTTGTTCATGTTGTAATGAACTAATCTCTGTTTTTTTTTTCCCCGACCTGGACCCTTAACCAATGTTGCTGAAAGCTTCAAATAAAATGGTAGATTCATTGGATTTAGGGTTGTATGACGTTATGAAAAAAAATAATTTGAGATTTAAGTATTAGAGGGTGTGTGACTTTTCTTAAGTATGTACTTTAAATAAGTAAATATTGCCTGAATGAATGCAGAAGTTCTGGTTGTCGTTTTCTTCCTATTATCAAATTGGATTACATTCTGATAAAAAAAAAAAAAATCAAATTCGATTACATTGAACTAGATTGAAAAAAATCACAATTCAAAATAATAAAATTAACCTAGGATTATGAGCAAAGAATCCGTGGGTGAATGAAATCCTATACATAAATTAGTAAAAAAGGAGTGCATGAAGAGAAAGGTGGAGTGCAAAAATCAACTCCTAAAAAATTTTCATAGCTCCAATATTACAATTAGATAGATTTGGGATTTGGGATTTGGGTACGAGTTGGAAGAATAATTTTTAAAGCAGTCGAAATATTTGAAGGTTTATGGCAAGAATAAAAAAAGGGGTCTTGAATTCACATATATAACCATTAAAAATTAAATTTTTTATAAACTGATTATTTCATTTTTATACTATGAGACCTCGTTAAAATTTTGTCACGGAAAATTCATTGAGACAAAATCTTAGGAAAAAATAAAAAGGTACCCGATCTCCAAAATATTACATTCAATTAAAAAAAAGAAGATAAATCCTATATTTCTAACTTGTATATAAATGTAAATATTCATATTTAAAATTAGTGGACTACAAACTTTCATATTAAATACAAAAGTCCATCTTCAATTAAGAATTCCATCATTTAAAGAATTTAAATCGGCATCAAAGTTATATACTCATACATTATTTATTTCTCTGGTTATTTTATTTTTTATTTATTTATTTATATATATAATACGTTAATAATTATTTATTTCACTTTTTGATTTATTGGTATTATTTTTGTTAACGTTAATAGAGTTTTCAAATTTAAAT
The DNA here is from genome assembly GCA_032719365.1 of Prinsepia uniflora. Lineage (NCBI taxonomy): Eukaryota > Viridiplantae > Streptophyta > Magnoliopsida > Rosales > Rosaceae > Prinsepia > Prinsepia uniflora. The sequence continues at coordinate 77,258,543 of CM064868.1, read as the reverse complement.
CTCGCATGACGAATTTATAGTTTAAGCGAGAAAAAAAAAAAGCAGCTCGTAATGATAAGCCTCTAATATAAAACGCCCGTGTGCTTTATTTGAGCCTTCTCCGTGTCGGTCATAAGAAAGAGAAACCCTTCGAAAGTGAAAAGGCGCACAGGCCAAGCTCGACTATTCCCACCAAAACCAATGGCGGCGATTTCTTCACAGTCTACTCACCTTATGGTCCGATCAGACAATCCATCTCTCGGCTCTTCTTTCTCTGGCCTGAGTCTCCGCCGACCCTCTCGATTCTCCGTCAAGTTCACCGGCATTTCACACTCTTCTCCGGCGAGTATCCGAAGAATCTCGTGCAAGGCCACCGCTGCTACTTCTTCACCTTCCTCCGTCAACAATGCAACAGGTCAATGCTCAACTGCAATTATAATCCGACTCTTTATTTTCTTAGCTAAATGATAATCTCTGTTGTTTCGCTTGAGTACAGTTGAACTCAGGGCTTGGGCACTTCGTTGAAACAATTTGTACAAATAAAATGAAACTTTGCAAGATTAAAGTTCTCGAGTTAGAATACTCGAAGATGAAATAGTAGTGTGCTTGAACAATGTAGGCATGTAAGCGTATCGTGAGCATCATTTGGTTGGAGGATTTGGCTGTTGGTAAAATTAGGGTTTTTGATCGAAAATTAGAGATAAGGCAGCAAGAACTGCGAGTCTGATCAGAACATTTCTGATATTGCATGTAAGAGAGTAATTGATTGTGTAGCCACAATTGAATGATCAAAGAAGAAAATGCAATGTGGTTTATATTAGAAACTCATTTTTGGATATTTGAGATTTATAAAGCACCTAATTGACTCTAAATCATAGTTGATGGTAAATTTGAGAAGATATTTGAGCTTTCTGAAGCGCCTCATTGACTATTAATCATAGTTGAATGGTAAATTTGAGAAGACTGGATGATTGTGGTGAGTTGGTTCCAGATATTACTCAAAAACAAATTATAGCACAATATCTTTTTAACTCAAATTCATTTCCTTGTTTCCTCATTTTTACAGAAAAATCAGAACTGAAGGATTTTCTCCACATAAGTGATTTTGACAAATCCACTATTCTAAAGATCTTAAATCGGGCTTTGGAGGTGAAGGCACTTCTAAAATCGGGAGAGAGGACATATCTCCCGTTCAAGGGCAAGACAATGGCTATGATCTTTGCGAAGCCGTCCATGAGAACACGTGTTTCATTTGAGACTGGGTTCTTTTTGCTAGGAGGTCATGCTATATACTTAGGACCTAATGATATTCAGATGGGTAAGCGGGAGGAAACTAGGGATGTGGCACGTGTTCTCTCCCGCTATAATGACATTCTTATGGCACGTGTCTTCGCTCATCAGGTAAGATGGTGAGTTCTTATGTTGGTAATTTGTTAAAGGTGATAATACTCTATACATTAAGTTAGAGTTTCGTTTTAGGCAGGTTAGAGTATTTATTATGGCAGCTTCTATGTCCATGTGTTAAAGAGTGTTCCTCTTCAGATGATCTCAAGATAGACTTTTGCCTTCTTTTTTTTTGGCAGGATATCCTTGATTTGGCTAAATATGCAACTGTACCCGTTGTCAATGGCTTGACAGACTACAATCATCCCTGCCAAATTATGGCTGATGTCCTCACTATCATTGAACACATTGGTCAGTTGGAAGGAACTAAGGTCGGTCCAATATTCTTCTTGCAAACCACGGTTTCATTTGTTATGCCATATTCTGCATGTAGTAGTTTCTTACTCTTAACATCTATGCAAAATTCAGGTTGTCTATGTTGGAGATGGAAACAACATTGTGCATTCTTGGTTGCTGATGGCATCCGTGATTCCTTTCCACTTTGTTTGTGCGTGCCCAAAAGGTTTTGAACCGGATAAGAAAACAGTTGAGAAGGCACAACAGGCGGGTATCAGCAAGATTGAGATTACAAATGATCCAAAGGAAGCAGTCAAAGGAGCTGATGTTGTGTACTCAGATGTTTGGGCCAGCATGGGGCAAAAGGAAGAGGCTGCACATCGCCATCAAGTTTTTCAAGGATTTCAGGTACATACTTACATACCGTTTCAAAACCTTTTGAATGACACCGTATGCGATCTGGCAGAAAAAAACGCAGTCTATCATGTACATGACTTGTTTTGTATGCACTGTTACTTCAGGTGGATGAAAATCTGATGAAGTTGGCAGGGCCGAAAGCTTATTTCATGCATTGTTTACCGGCGGAAAGGGGAGTGGAAGTGACTGACGGAGTGGTTGAGGCTCCGAATTCAATCGTCTTCCCACAAGCTGAGAATCGCATGCATGCCCAGAATGCTATCATGCTTCATCTGCTCGGTGTCTAACACCAGATATATGAAGCCAGAAAGTGCCTTGTGTACTGAGTTGTATTGAAAAGTTTCAAAGTTTTGAGATATTCTGTAGCTTAAATAGGTTCAGAATGTTGTGCTTTTGGGTCTGTAATCATAAATCATCTCCGTAGCGGGATAAACCGCAAACTTAATTCATCGTGGTTAGCACTTTTTAAGTACTAGGAGTGTGAACTCGGGCGGATTAAAAGCCCATTTCAACCATAGCTCAGTCTTCATAATTTGGGTTTGTTGTTTCCAATAAAATTAATATTACATGGGTGTTTGAAATAAATTATTTGTTTAAAATCGGCTTGAGTTGAATCGAATTTTGATAGATCCAAACTTTAACCTGACCCAAGAAGTCAAGTTAGGTTGAATTTTTATATAGCCTTTTAGTTGAAATGTATTCAAAATTGCAAATTTAATGTCATTCTACATCAAAAATGCTCATTTGTCTTATTTACTATCTAAAATTTACCTTTAATACAAAAATTTCTATCAGTTTCATTAATTTCATCCAATAATTGTTAATATCAAAGACCTATACTATCATAAGTTTATGAATCGAGCAGTAAATGCACATGACGCGACAAATTAAGTCGAGTATGAACAAATTATGATAGGTTATAAATGATTTCAAATTTTTTCATATCTATCTTAATTTACTGTGTCATATATATTTAATGCCTCATTCATAACATTATGATCCGATATGACAAAGTTGCTCTTGATATTGAGGATTATTATATATAGTTAACGAAATTGGTACAAGATTTTGTATAAATGATGAGTTTTGAATGATAAGTGAGAAACGAATATTTTGAGTATAAAATAAAATTAAAATTGCAAATTTGAGTGCATTTCAACCAATTTTTTATTTTATTTACGGACCTAATTAAAAGTGAAGTTGACCGAATTAAAAGTCAAGTTGGACATGAGCCAATTTAGGCATGATGCTCCAACACAAAAGAGAGAAAAAGGCAACTCAAATAGGGAACAGATATTTATTTATTTTCTTTTTGATAAATAGGATAAGCTTAACATTGAAAGTTTGTAACAAAAAAATGCCTACAATCTGCTTCCTAATATTGGTATTTTTTTCCAAGATGAAACCATTCGAAGATGAATACTTTAATTTGGCTTTCTGGGTAGGCAAAGAATGCCTAGTCTAACTACCGCTCTTCGACGTTGAATCTATTCCAAGCTTCCTGGAAAAACGATACAAGGCGATTAAAAATGTCAATTTTTACACAACGGAAGATAAATATCTCAACAGCAGCAGTCAATCTATGAATCGAATCATTCTTAAGCTAAATACGTATACGTATTCATGGACGAAGATGAGTAACCAACCTTTAGAAGATCAAACACCTTCTCACAAATGTACTTCTGCTGGATGCTTGCACCCCGTTGCTGTAACTTGTCAGGGTGAACAAAGAGAGCAGCTTTACGGTAAGCTTTCTTTACAGCCACAGCTGTCACCACGTCCGTTAGAGGAATCGGCTGCCACCCGCTATCCGGCCCAAGGACCTTCCAGTGAAAAATGTCAGGTCACAGTCAGATGAGGAGTGAACGTTAAGTATATTCGGAAATTAATAGTAAACACATTATGAGAATAATACTAATATCTCTAGAGAAACATGAAGAGAAAGAAGGTGGTTGTGGCACATACATATTGTAGCGTTGAAAGCAGAGCCCGCAAATTTCTCTCTTTCCCACTTGACCACCTTTTGACCTCAGCATCAAGAGTTTCGGCTATTCTCTGTCATATAATTATATTCGTAAGGGTCAGGAAACACATATGTGTGTTTGAAAATAAGAACTTACAAACTAAAACAAAACAAAATTACGTTTCTCTCAGCTTGCTCTTTCTGTAGAAGAAGATCCCGCATATTCTTCTCTGCCAAAGCTTTAGCCTGAAGGGAATTGGGAATAAAACATGAAGCAAGCTCATTATACTTGAACAGAAAACAAGCTCATGTATTCAAATCCAAGAAAAAGCAGGAAGCATACCGCACGTTCTGCCGTCCGTTCATTCCTCTCCATCTTAGCTTTATTCCTTTGAGCTGATTCACCATTAGTTCCACCAGACCTCTCAGCAGTACAAGGATCTTCAACGAAGGAAAATATAAAGTTGTCAGAAATAGTCGGGTATTAAATGGTAACGACATCCTATAATTATGAATGAAGGCATATGTTTGACTACTATGACGGTACTGTGCAATATCACATACCACCCTGACTTGAAGAGGTTGGATATCTTGATGTGCTTGAAGGGAATGAGACTTTAGACTCTGGGTCCTGCAAGAATTTTTATCATCCATTATTTTTTTGTGCCAGAGGCCAAGCTTCTTCACACTTACAGTAGAACATAAAGCAAATACTCACAGAGGCCGAAACACCTAGCTTCATTCCATCATCTCTAGAAGCAACAGAGAATTTCTCGGAAACAGACCTTTTAGCCTGCTTTCCAGTCTCATACGAAGACTTCCCAGATAATGCTTTTTCTAAGGCTCGATCACGAGCCTCTACAGTTGCTCTTTCCACAGCAGCACGTTCAGCTTTCAGTTTGGCTTCCTTTGAAGCCTTCTCAGCTAAGGAAATATCATTAGCCTTTGCAGAAGTCTTCCCTAACCTTTCTTGGGCCTCAGCCATTACCCTTTGACGAGTTTCCACAGCTCTTTCTCGGGCTTCAACAAATGCCCTTTCACGAGCTTCACGGATTACCCTTTCAACAGCTTTTCTCTCCTTTACTCTTTCCCTTTCCCTCCCTTTTGTATTATCTTTTTGTATTATGCATTCCTTCTCTATTACTACTTCCTTTTGCAAATTATCATTGGGCTCACACATTTCTGCAGTGGTTTCTTGTAGATTCTCCTTTCTTCCCTCTTTCACATTTTTCTGTGAACTATGGCTGGTTTCACTCTCTTCTGTACTCAAGGCTGTTTGATGATCCTCACTTTTTTCTTGATCTAAGTCGTTCAGCGAAAAATCAACGGTTTCAGTGTCTACTGTTGGCGTTGTTCGCTGATTCTCCTCATTTTCTTCTAACCTTTGATTTGCCAGGAAGTTTTCACGAATCTCCTTCCTTTCCTTGATACATAGACCTGTCCCCATCTCATGATCCAGCAGCACATTTCCCCCTTTTCTTCTTAACAGGTTAGAAAGCTGAGCTACTTCTGTATTGTTCCCATCACCAAACCACCTTTTCCTATGAGAAGACTTGGAATTACTCTTGTTCTCTTCCTGATTGACAGAAACTTCTGGTTCCATAGGTTCGTTTTGGATTCCTTCAAATTCTTCAACATGCTTTTCCAAATTGCACACTCCTATGGGATCTCTCAGAAGCTGGTCATCTTGATCCTGCCCATAGTTCATGGCATTTCTATCCACATTTATCCCGTCGCTTTCAGAAGGATGGGGATCAATAGGATCTTCCATTTGCTTCAGTATCTCAGCAAGTTTGACACCTGGAACCAAGCCATCTATTTCACTTATCTCTTTCTCCTCCACGACATTCTCATCTTCAGTTGACTCTGATTGGTTCACAGTCTCCTTGAGTTTGATCAAGGTTTCAGAAACGTCTAATTCATCAAACCATCTTTTCCTATGTGAAGGCTTGGCATTATTCTTGTCTTCCTGCTTCAAAGCAACCTCAGCTTCCAACGTACCCTTATTCATATCTCCCAGTTCTTCAACATGCTCTTCAAAATTGCAGACAACTTCGGGCTCTCTAGCAACCTGGTCTTGATTTTGCCCAAAACTCACATCATTTCTATCTACAGTTGTTCCATTTTCATTAGAAGAATGGATCTCTGTTGTATTTTCTACTTTCTTTTCTGTCTCAGCAACTTTAACAGCTGCAGCTAAGGCATCTGTTTCATGTATCTCTTTCTGTACCATGCCATTATCCTCTTCAAAAGATTCTAACTGATGTCCATTCTCTCTGAGTTCAACCAAAATTTCAGTAATCTCTACTGTAACCCCATCCTCATCATGTGCAGGCACCTCCGGAGTTTGTGCTACATCTTTGACGTACTCTTCTACATGTCCAGCAGGTTCCTGTTTTATGTTAAGCTCCTCAATATCACCCTGCTCACATAAGTTATTAGCAGACTCAGAATTGCATTCTGGGTTCTCTAGATCCTCTCGAGCCACTTTCACCTTCTCTTCTTCTGTGCACAGATCAATCAGTATATGCGTTCCTTCAGCTTCCACACACTGTAAACTCTCTTTTAGTCCCTCTTCACACTCTTTCTTCTGACAAGCATCCCATTCGAGTACAATCTCATTTTCTCCGGTGGCTTCAAACTTTTCATTTCCTTCAGATTTGCTCTCATCTCGCTTCTCATACTCTTCCTTGCTGTTAAAGTCATTAAGTGTCTTTTCCATGATTTCTTGCCTGTTATCTTTGTTGAACCTCTTCTCAGTGTCTTCTTCCCTATGGATATGTTTTTGTTCCCTCTCAAGCTCTTCATGCTTACAAGCCTCCTCGCCTATATTCTCATATTCAACCCAATCTGGAGCCATCAATATTCTTTTGACATGACTCGCCTCCTGAAACTCTTGAGTTTCAAGCCCTTTTTGTTTCTCAAGCTCCACTGGTTTTTCTTCAAAAATGTCCTCTACCTGGGAAGCTTTAAGCTTATCTGTTTCTTCATGCTCTCTGGAAGCTTCCACTTTCTTCTCATTTGCTTTCTGATCAAAAGGTTCTTGAGCTGTTTCTAATCCATGAACATTCTCTTCACACTTACATAGGCCGCCATCTGCATTTAATCTCTCCTCTATCTCTCTGTTTTCTTCATCTTCAGCTGCTTGTAATCTCTCACCTTCTAGTTCTGGATTTTCAAATGATTCCATGGTTGTTTTCTTCATTTTCTGTTCATCTTCATCTACAAATTGCCCCACAGTGCAGGCTTCGTCAAGCTCTAATGATGTAGCCTGGTGTTCGCTCGAGTCAGAAAATTCGTAAAACAGTTCTGCTGCTTCTGAGACATCAGGTTCACTCGTGTCAGAAAATTCATAGAAATGCTCTGCTGCTTCTGTGAAATCAGGTTCATCTGTGTCTGCAAATTCATAAAATTGTTCTCCTGCTTCAGATGCATCAACTTCTTCCTGTGTTTCTGTTGATTTAGATCCCTTCTCCTCTATCTTCTCTCCATATTCCTTGGCGCCAAAAAGTTTACCCACACCTTCAAATGCTGCAGTTACCTGTTCTGGCCCAGTAGAAACATCAACAGGAGCAGGCACTTCCTCATGTGACTCCTCGGTCTTCCTCACTTTGGGTATGCTTGCTTCGTCTGCAAACTTAACACAAGCATCCGATTCTTCATGTAACTCCTCAGTCTTCCTCACTTCAGGTATGCATGCTTCGTCTGCAAACTTAACACGAGCAGCCACTTCTTCATGTAACTCCACAGTCTTCCTCACTTTGAGTATGCTTGCTTCGTCTACAAACTTAAGACGAGCAGCCACTTCTTCATGTAACTCCTCAGCCTTCCTCACTTTGGGTATGCATGCTTCGTCTTCAAACTTAACACGAGCAGCCACTTCTTCATGTAACTCCTCAGTCTTCCTCACTTTGGGTATGCATGCTTCGTCTGGAAACTTAACACGAGCAGCCACTTCTTCATGCAACTCCTCAGTCTTCCTCACTTTAAGTATGCTTGCTTCATGTAACTCCTCAGCCTTCCTCTCTTTGGAGATGCTTGCTTCTTCTGAAAACATAACAGGAGAAGCCACTTCGTCAAGTAACTCCTGAATCTTCCTCTCTTTACGTATGCTTGCTTTGTCTGTAAACTCAACAGGAGCAACCACTTCTTCATATAACTCCTGAGTCGTCCTCTCTTTGGATTTACTTGCCATGTCTGAAAACTTAAAAGGAGCAGCCACTACGTCATGTAACTCCTGAATCTTCCTCTCTTTGGGTATGCTTGCTTTAACAGGACCAGCGGCTTCTTGAAATTCCTGAGTCTTCCTCTCTTTTGGTACCTCCTGCATCTTCCTCTCTTTGGGTATGCTTGCTTTAACAGGACCAGCAGCTTCTTGAAATTCCCGAGTCTTCCTCTCTTTCGGTATGCTTGCTTTAACAGGAGGAGCTGCTTCCCCTTGTAACTCCGGAGTCTTCCTCTCTTTGGGTATTCTTGCTTTAACAGGAGCAACCGCTTCATCTTGTAACTCCCGAGTCTTGCTCTCTTTGGGTATGCCTGCTTTAATAGGAGCAGCCGCTTCTTCATGTAGTTCTTGAGTCTTCCTTTCTTTGGGTATGCTTGCTATGTCCGAAAATTTTCCTCCCTTTCTCACGTCTAGGAATGTACCATTGTCAAAGTTCAGTTTTCCACGATTTTGCAGACCAACTTTCTTTCTTTCCTTCAGCTCTTTCGCCATATTTATCCTTGCTTGAGCCTCCTCTATTGCCTTCATCAAAGCAGCCGCAGAGGCAGCAGCAACCGAACTTGTCTCTACTTCCTCATCAAAGTAAGGTGGTGAATGAACATTTTCAGAAGCTTCAAAAACATTCCTTTTAGAAACCCCAAAGCTGGAAGCCATTCGTTTCTCAAATTCAACATTGCCCTCATATAGCGGGCTTGAAACTGGTGTCCTGTTTGAAGGAGGAGTTCCTTGCCCAATTTCCCTTGCACTAAATAGTTCAACATTCGAAATGGATCTTTTCCGATCAAAGCTGTTTTGAACCTTGGCACCTCCAGCAAGTTGGTCTCTTGTAGTCTTCATGTCATTGTTGCCCTCCGGCACTCTCTCACACAAATTATTGCCAAAGCAAGCACCATTTTCTTTGGGGGAAGCCACTGGTTTATCACCTTCAGTCATGCGTACCGGGGTTGATGCAACTTCATCAACTAAACATGTATATGCTGGAACAGCATGGAGCATTGTTCCACCTGTAAAACTTTTGCTTCTATGGTTACTTTTATGGTATGACATGTTGAACTTCTTGGCATTATCAAATGATTCATAAGATGCTTCTTCTGATGGAACCCGACTCCCTTCTGGACTAGCAGGATCTACCTCTTTTGGAAGAGAAGAGCTTCCAGCCTGGGTCCTATTACAAGAAAGAGGCTTTCAGAAGTAAGCCACCAACAACCACTCATTTTGTCAAAATCAGAACTTTTTATTCTCTTCGCTTTAAATCTTGCCATGGTTATTTTCTACCCAATTTCTCAGAAGTACACAGAAAATATGATAATCCTAATTTAAATGCACACGATTTATAAATCACAGCAGCAGAATCACACAAAAATATGAAAATTCAAAGAATGAAGCCTCGAAATAATCACAAATCGCTCATTTCTCATACCGGATAACAAAAAACCAAACTTGCAGACTCAAATTCAACTAATTTTGAGTTCATGAGAGTGAGAGTTAATGTACCTTGTGCCCCTTTTCTTTGGCTCCCCAAAGAGCTCTTCGTAAGGCACTGCGAAATCCGAATCTCCAAAGCCACTGAAAACTTTAGAGTAATCAAGCTGCGAGCTTCGAACATCGACTGAAACCTTCCGTTCATGGAGCTCCGGAACTTCAAGAACCGGAATCGACGGGCCTCTCCGACCTCCGACACCGCCGAAAATCTCGCTGTAGTCATCGACACTGGACGAGAAACTCGAGACATTGAACTTAGTGGCGGGAGAAGAAAAAACGCCATCGTATATGGAGTGACCGTTGGAGAGCTTCTGGGACAGAGCCACTGACGAAGCTCGGTACTCCATTGATTGTTTGATTTTCTCTGCTTGTCTTCTTCTTCCTCCTCTTTGTATTCTCTCTCGCCCGAACAAAATTCACAGAGTCGGGCACGGAGAAGAAGCGAGAAGACTGGATGAGAAATGAGCGTGAATTTTCCGGGAAAAATATGCGGTCCAACTGTCAGAGTACGGACGTATCAATTTAATCGGCGATTGAGAGGAAAATATCGGCTTAGCGTAGCCGGTGGTCGCCAACAGTGAGCTTGATTCTCCCCTCTCCCTTGTATATAAAACCTGATTGGCCGTTGTGCTGTCGCGTAGTCCACCGCGTCACCATAGATTCATAGACACCGACACGCGGTGGGTTACAGTTGGTATTACGGTGAAGCATCAGGGGTAGGTTGGGAATATTAATCAACAACTGCGTGACACAATCTTTTATGGCAGTGTGCCGTTGGCAGCTTTCTTATTTATCAACAATTTTAAAAGGTGACATGTTCTCTCAAAATTAAGCACGGAAAGAAACAAGAAGAAACATCTCAAATTTTCACTTCTATATTCTAATAAAAATAAAATTACAAGTAAAAACTGGCAACTATTCTTAAATTTTACCACAATTTTAACAATTATTTTTATATTTTTTAATATTAGTTTCTCTCGTTCCTGAATTTATTATAATACTTTCGTTATTACTTTTGTCTATTTTTTTTATCTTTATATTTTTTAATATTAGTTTCTTTCGTTCCTCAATTTACTATAATATTTTTGTTATTTCTTCCATCTATTTCCCTAACAAATTATGTTTAAAAAGTCACGTGAAACGAATTTAAATTGATAATTTTGCCATTTTTTTAACATAATCGTTTGAAAAATAGTCTGAGAGAGTAATGAAAACATTATAGTAACATTTAAGGACGGTGGACACTAATATTGAAGAATAAAGATGGTTACTAAAATTATAATAAAATTTAAGGACGGTTTTAACTATCCAATCTAAATTATTTAGTGACAATTAGGTAAGGTAAAACATTCCATTGTGACCATTTTGATGTGTTCATTTTCTACCAATTATGCCTAATTTTACTCCAACTTAGATGGTAATTTTTGCCAAGTCTCAGTCAGTTTCATTATGTTATTTCTCTTTGACTATGTAATAATTTTATTTATATTTATTTCTTCGTTTAAATTTTTAGGAAGAACGTTAGTACTCTCATTAATATGGAGAAAGAAAAAAAACTCGTAATAATTCATATATTTTAGTGAAAATTAGTAATCATTTTTTCTTTGTTAAATAATGTTCTTTTATTTGGTTTTGGCCCACAACTCCACAAGTACTCAATAAGTGATTATTATAAGATGCCTTAATGATCTTAATCCTTATTATTAGTATCAATGGAACTTGAACCTTCTGTTGGTCCTATAATCATCATGCTAGGAATAGGAAAGGACACAAAAATAGGCCTAACTCTAAAGGATAGTTTCCATGATCTAATTAGTAGCGCAATACATTGCCTTTAGCTACAAAATCTACGTTAGCGAGTTTCAAACTCTTATTAATTAGTCATTTGAAATTATTTATTTGGTAATAATCATCAAGTTTCCAAAGGCCACAAGGACTCCGACTACTCCGAATTTGAGCCGGATCGGACCCCATACATAGGAACAAGCTCTCCCAATGATAACTTCTCCATTTACAAAGTTCGAACTCAAAAACTTACTTAAGAAAAACAAACTCATTGTCACTTGAACCACCAAGCATTAGTGTCATTAAAAAATTCACGGGAGATGGCAGTTTGCCAACTACCTATATCAACTTGTAGTTTGTGAAGTGATATTTCTCTCTTTTTTTTTTTATAGTAATGAAGATATCATAAATCTAATTTCTCAAATGTGCATTAACATAGAAATTTCAATAATTTAATTAAGTTTATAGGTAATACTATATATTCTAATTTTCTTTAAAAAATTATAAATTAACAGATTAACGGGTATCTTTACTTTTTATAAAGCTCATACAAGTTTCATATAATGTAATATTCGGAAACAAGTAGTGAAACCTACGATGGAGGAAAGAATATTATAAAAATCTTATTAGATCAATCATCACTTGAATAATGGAGGGAAAAAAGCATAAAGCAAGAAATCATCATAGATTACATTACATATACAATACTAACCCTTGATATTAGAGAAATAGAGATTCTACCTTTTCTGCTCTTTCACTTTCTCTTTAACTTAGAGTGTATTTAAATAATTTGCTAAAAAAAAAAGTGTGTATTTAAATAAAGAAAAATAATAAGATATTTAATAAAAAAGTTAAAATTTTAAAATTTTTAAGTACCAATTTTTTTGTTTGGATAATAAAAATTAGAATTTATAAATTCCAAAAAATAGAAATAAGGAATTTGAATGTCCCAAATGATGAGTTGAAATTATGTTTCAAGGGACAAAATTTTCCAAATAATAAATTGAAATAAGTGAAATTGTAATTTTCATGATTTTTAACATTGATATATCCAAACGTTAGAATTTACAAATCAGGAAATTGTAAATATGGAATTGCAAATTATGAAATTTTGTAAATTCTTATTAAATTAGAAATCATTCATCCAAACACACTTTTAGTAACTACCAACTTGGCCAGATCATGCTCTGATGATGGAATTTCACAAAAAATTTGTGCTAATAAAATGTCTTACATGCTTTATATGTGGCATTTGGATCATGTAGTTATGAAATCACTCAATATAAGGATAAAATGTATAGATATTTGATAACATTTAAGTTTATATATAATTTCATATGGGCTTTTTGTGGTCCCAAATTGCCCCACTAGTAAACGAATTGGAAGATTTTATGGACAACCAATTCGATTTGGTTTTATATTGGATTTTGTATATCCTTAATGCTTATGAAGTCTGAAATTGAGAAAGAAGACGAAGATTTTTTATATTGACCTGAAAATAGACATGAACAAGGCATATGATAGAATTGAGTGAGATTTCCTTCAATTTGTCTTATCTAAATTGGGATTCAAAGATGTGTGGGTGAGAATCATGATGAGGCACATAAGGTGAGGTGTGCCTCATCTAAGAATTATGTAGTGGTTATTAGAGCATGCCTAGTGGTAGAAGTAAAATGTAAGGGGCTAACGGCAAGATTTAGTCTCTCAAATGATACTATTTATGACATATTGTCTAAAACTATTTTTTGTGTTTCTAATGGGGAGGGGCAAAGGGGTAAGAATTCAAATTTTTTTGTGAATTATTTTCTTAAAGATAATAATGTATATGAAATATAACTTAATTTCACTGTCTTACTAACTTATATGGATATAAAAAATAATAATCAAATATTATTACAATGTAGAATTTTTATTTCATAAAATTTAAATTCCATTAAAAATATTGCAAGTCTTTTAAAAAAATAAAATTATTAGTTTAAATTGATAAATAAAATCAATTAGTGATTTATCACCATTCATCATGTTGGTGTAAAGATCTTCAATTGATAATAGTTAAGTAGAATGAAGAATAAGTAAGTAGATATGTATGAAGTATAAATATATTTATAGGAAAAATATAGGGAATTTTTTCGTAATTGTTTTAATAAAATATATTTAAAGAAGAATGAACAATGTTTTACAACGGCTATAAATGTAACCGTTATGTATATATCCGTTGTGAGGGGGGAATGGGACTAGGTGTGGGGAGAGGTTTATATTGTAACGACCTGCCCCGTAATTGTGGGATTCTTGGGAGATTATCCAGATTAGTTGAGGTAAAATGTCGATTCTGCCCCTGAACGAGGAAAATATTAACTTTTAAATTGGGAGGTTATTTATAATGACCCGTCCCGAACTTATGAGATTAATTAAGGATTAATCGGGATTTAATCGAGGATTATCAGACGGTTAGAGTTAAATGACGATTTTGCCCCTAAAATGGTGAAAATGTTGACTTTTGACCCAAAAGTTAAATGCACGTGGATCGAAATCCATTACGTAGATCGAGATGATACGAGTCCGTGAACAGATGGCACGTTGAAATCGGATATCGTACGAGAAAGTTACAGGGCAAGGATCATTTTTTGTACGATTCCTAGTTGCACGATTTTCGAGGAATTAAATTTTAGCTTGTCTTGGAAGGAACCCAAAATATCAGATTTGGACCAATGGATGAGTGGAAAGTGTCACCCATCCCATTGGCCCATTTTCCCATCTACATGCATTCATTTCATCTCCATTATCTCTCATTTCCTTCACAAACCCGTAACCCACCCCAAACTTTCATCATCATTTTCATTGTTTTACTACTGGAGAGGGATTGAGAGTGAAAGAGAACTGAGAGACAGACAGGGATGGTGTCAAGGACGGCGGAGCCGTCGTGAAGTGGCTGGAAACCATGAAAACAGGTAAGCTCGTGGGTTTTTTAATTCGAGTTTTAGGTTTTGGATATTTGGGGTTGATTTTGATGTCGTGGGTGTATGTATTGAGCTCATACGAGCTTGTAGGGACAAGAAGGGACGACTGAGGACCTCTGGACAGGCTTGGAAGCACGGTCGTAGGTGGCTCGTGGAAGTTTGAGATTGACAAGTAATTTCTAGGCCTTTTCTCGTGATTTTGAGGTCGTAGAACTGTTCATAGGAGTGAGAAGAGTGTGTAGGAAGAAAAATGGAGAAAAACGATGGCTGGACGGCTGAGTTCTGGCCGGATTGAGTTCGCGGGTCAAACGACCCGTTATAGTGACCCGGGTCAATGCTTCTAGAGGTTTAAGGTGATGATGTGGCAACCCACGTCATCCTTGTCAGGCCACGTGGAAAACCAGAGCATGACACGTGGCCAGATGTTAGTCCAGCGAGCAGCTAACGTGGCAGGTCCACGTCAGCCATGTTAGACCACATGGACCAATGAGATGATGTCACGTGGAAGTATGTCAGGACCTGTCAGGTAACATGGCAGCTAACGTGGCAGGTCCACGTCAGCATTGTCAGACCATGTGGACCAGTGGGGTGGTGCCATGTGGCAGTGTGTCAGAGAGATGTTAAACGTGTTAGAGGCATGTGGCACCAGTTAGGGTATATCACGTGGCAAAGCTATTAGAGTTGACAGGTGTTAGATTTTTCAAACTGACGTTAGCAGATGGCGTTAGCAGCTGATGTCAGCGTTGATCGCCATTGACCAGACTTTAACCGGTGCGTGAGGGGGCGTGGACACAAATTTTGAGGTCAAATCGGTCTTATTCAAAAGGTTTCGACGTTCTGAATCCAATATTGGTGGTTTCAGGTCGATCAGAGATCGTTTGATATGTTATTTAGAGGTTTTTAGCCTCGAGAAGTGTGATCAGAACACGTTTAGTGTTTCAGGAGTTTTGAGGGTATATGGTATAGACTTGTATATGTTGATAGTGACCTTTGGGTATGATTTAGACAGGTACAGATGTTCCGGAGACGTTGGATTAGTCTCAGAGTAGCTTACGGCGCAGATTGTGAGTGTGTAACATGGACGGTCTGTGAGTGGACACTTACTTTATAAAATGATGGATGCATAACTGTTTTATATGTTTTATGAACATGGTTTTAGATGCACTGGTTGCATATGATTTAAATATGATTTATGTTGATGATTTGGCATTTTCGTAGAAAATGTGATATTGCATGTATTTCGAGATTTCTGTTTTTATGTGATACTTGGGCTTAGGATGGGTATTCTACGTGCATGTGATTTATGTGATTTTAATGATTTCACATAGAGGCGTGAAACTAAGGATTTGATATCAATTTTGAATGATTTCACGGAGATGCGTGAAATCGACATTTTTGGCTTGAGTCCTAGTTGAATAGTGAAATGATTTTCGGATTTGAAAATAATATTCGGACATGTGTCCCAGTTGCTTTATGGTTTGACTTAGAGTATAGTCAAACGTGAAACAAAACAATGTTTTGATGTGAAATGATATATCGGGCTTGTGATGTCACGACTCGACCTCCTCCAACAGGATATTGTCCATTTTGGGCCAAGCCATCACGGTTTTGTTCCCGGGAGCTTACGTACAACTTCCCAGTGGGTCACCCATCCTGGGATTTCACCAGCCCCTACTCGCTTAACCTTGGAGTTCCAACCAAACCCAAAGTCAATGAGCTCCCAAAAGGCCTCATGTTGGATAGCTGTGCGCTCACACATATAAGGCGCATCCCCCAGATCCCCCTAACGATGTGGGATTGCTAACCATGCTACAAAGGCACGGGACCTCATAATTGTAACGACCCGTCCCGAATATTGGGATTTGATAATATTTAATTGTGATTTACTAATCTGGGATTAGTTGGACGATTTCGGACGAATTGTGCAAAATGACCGTTTTGCCCTTGGGCGTGGGCAAAACGTTGACTTTTAATTTGGATGGTCAAACGGACTTTGACCGATGATCGTGACGTAGTTCGGGACGTCACGAGTTCATAGACAGGTGGCACGTTCGATTCCGACGTTCGTAGAAGAAGTTATGATGTACGGAAGCCCAAGGGCATTTTCGTAATTTGACTTAAATTGGGCCAAATGTTGACTATTTGACCGGGATGTCCGATGGCCGAGGGCCAAGGACCGTTACGTAGGTCTCGTCGACACGAATCCAATGACAGGCGGCATGCCAAAATCGGAGATTCGACGACGAAGTTATGGGTCACGGAAGTTTGGTTTCATTATGCACGCATTACGAGGCGAAGACACTTGGCGTTCTCTGATTGGTCTGAGATTCTGAGTGGGACACGTGGACCACTAAACTTAATTTATGGGATCAGATCTAGATTGGTGAGATTTGATTAAATTATTGGAATTAAAAATCTAAAGAATTCCCACTTATTGCACCTTTTGATCTGGACCCTTAATCTCATTGGTGAGATTGAATCTGGACCATCCATTTTTCTTTATCATTTCCCTCCCCATATTATATTTGCTTACCCGAGTGCACAACCATTCCAACCGTGCACCAGATCTTCACACATCTCCTCTGTGCACAAGTGTGAGTCACTGAGATTGTGAGAACCGGCGGGAGGCGGCAGGACGACGGCGGCGACCGCGGTGGTCCACGGCGGATGTGTTAACCCGAGGAGAATTTATGCCCAGGTCTTTGGAAATCGACAATTTGTTGTGTTTCTGAGCTCCTTCTTGATTTATTTGGGACTTGGGGTCAGAAACAGACACGAGGGACGAGTTTTCGAAGCTCGAAGTGAGCTGGGCACGGCGGGGACGACGGTGCCCGTAACCCGGTTCGAAACCAAAAATGGCGATCGGGTTTTGGATGGGTGTTGGTCGTTGGATTTGATCCTACGGTGTTCTATGAACATAAACAAATCTTGTGGACGTGATTTTGGGATTCGAGGCGGCCGGAATCGGGAGGAAGGACGATCGCAAAATTCTGGGCTTCGGGTTTGAGTCAGAGGTAAGAATCTTGACGTTACTTTTGGTTTTTGATTCCATAGAACTGTTGGTTGAACTCAGACGATCTTGTAGGTGAAAACCCCGTCCAAAATGATGGAGAAATGACTGAGAACCAGTCGGGTTGGCCCGCGGGTCACGGCGACCCGTTTTACAGACGTTCGGGCTGAACGACGATGAACAGTACCCGGCGCGTGGGTTTCATGCGTAGGGAGTTCAACCGGCGCGTGGGGGCGCGTGTGAGGTAATTTTGGGAAACTTCCAACATGACTTTTGTCCTATACAATGTAACGAACATTTTGGGATTGGTTTCGTGTCGATCGGATCCCGTTTCGATATTGTTCGGGATGTCCGAAGGTTTTAAATCCAGTTTAAAAATTCGGGAAAATTACGGGACTTGAATAGGATGTTAATGATGGGGGTTAGTGATCCTCTAATGTGATTTGAACAGGATTGGGAGTCCCGGTGATAGTGGTGTGACCCGGGAAGGCTTATGGCACGCGTATCGAGGTGCTCGGTTAAACGGTCTGTGAGTGGACATTGGTTTTATAAATTCGAAGCATGCATAACTGTTTCATGATTGTTATAACTGTGATTAAATGATTTATTTTGGATATCGGTGAATTTAAAATGATTTCACGTATTTCGAGGTGAATTACATATTTGCACGTAAACCGAGGTTTTCTAGATTTGCACCGATTTCCATAAATGTGGTTGGATATGATTTCATGAAACGGTTACGAATTTAAATAAAGTAAAATCGGGCCAGGGGCCCAGTTAACTTATGAATCGGGCCAGGGGCCCAGTTAACTTGTGGAGCGGGCCAATGGCCCAGTTAACTTGTGAAATCGGGCCAGGGGCCCAGTTGATTTCTACATGTGATTGCGGGTCGGGGACCCTAAAATGGAATTGAATAAATGTTTTCTGGTTTACATTTTATATATGTTCACATGCTGGAATCAATAAATGGTTTTGATGATATTTCGGTTACGGCACGTTTCACGGTATTCGGGCATGAGACCCGTTTGATGAAACGTAACGATCGGTTCGGATTGTACCTACGTATACATATATGTTTTGCATGTGGATATCAATAAAATGTATTTGGTACTGCACTGTATAGATCCTTCCATATTATATTGTCTCCTCCAGATGAGGTACCCCGGAGAGGTCACGGACGTCTAGTACGTCCAGCGTCTATGACGCTAAGCATCGGGGATGCTGTACTCGAACGGGGTTCGGGGATTGAACTCGGAAATTGAGACCCGAGTGGCACGCGTAGCCTTGTGATTGTGACCTTATTGACGTCAGGGACGTCAGACATCAGGGATGTCGGATTGGAGTGTATAGTGCAGTGGCTAAAATTATGGTTATGGTTTTATTATATGCCTTAGGGTTCACATTACTGGATTTATGAGATAACTCTTGGATTGTGTAACACCCCGGAAATTCGAGGATTTTAATATTGTAAATTAATGTTTGAATTGACGCTTTTACCCTTGCGTTGGGTATGGCCAATTGTTGACTTTTTAATTTATAAATTAAATCAACTTTGATCTATGACCGTGATGTAGTTCGGGACGTCACGAGTTCATAGACAGGTGGCACGTCCATTTCGGACGATCAGGGAAAAAGTTATGACTATCGGAAGTTCAGGGGCATTACCGTAATTTGGACATTTGGGGGTGGAAATGTTTACTTTTCTTTTGGAAAATAATTTTCAGTTGACTCAAGGACCGTTGGGTAGGTCTCGACGTCCTGAGTCCGTAGACAGGCGGCACGCCGAAATCGGACTTCGTACGAGGAAGTTATGGTCACGGAAGTATTTCGCATTTAACCGAACCAACCGAGAACCGGATTAAAATAATATTTTATTATGGGATCTGATTACTTTAATCAACTCAATCTGGACCCTTAGATGAGTGACAAGTGTCACTCATCCCCTACATTCCCCAAATTAAGGATCTGTGTTGGCCAATAGGTTAGTTTATTGTTTTATTTTCCTTAAATCCTCACCATTGATCCTATGCTGAGATTGAATCTCAGCCCTTCATTCCATCCAGCCATCTGTTTAATAATTCTCAAATTTTTCACTCTCACATTTCATTCTCTCAAACCGTGAGCACGGCTACCCCTTCGAACAAACACTTCAGCACCTCACCTCTCAACCTCACACTCACGGCAACACCAGGCGGCCAACTGCCACCCTCAGGCGCCGGCCACCACCCCACAGCCACCTGCACGGCCGGAAATCCTCCCAGACCCGAGAAGGAAACCCGAACAGCCCAAGTCACCAAACCATCCAAACCTTCACTCTGGGACTCGAACCAACGTACGGTTGGGTTCACTGTGACGGCAGGACGACCCAGAGCTGGACTGGATGACGTACGGCGGTGACACGGCGGCGGTAGATTGAAAAACCCGAGAGACCCGATTTTCTTCCCTTCTTCGAAACGACCATTTTTGACGTTGAATTTGTTTGGTTGCTTCTAAGACACACTTAAGGGACCCAGACGACCAATTTAAACCAAGGTTCGCGGCTGGAAGCTTGACGACTCGCCGGAGAAGACGAACCAGAGCCGGCAGCCGGTTTCCTGTCGATTTTCAGGTAGATTTTTGAACCTAGAAACTAGTTTTGAGTCCACAGAACCATAGAACACATTGTGACGAGTTCATAGGAACAAATCCCATCAGAAATGGTGGTCGGGTTGATGAGAACTGATCGGGTCGAACCGTGGGTCTGCGGTGACCCGGTTCTCAGACCCGGTTACTGTAGCTGATGACGTCATCATGCTGACGTCAGCAGTGACGTCATAATGACGTCATCATGTCAGAATTCAGTCAGACCAGGGACCAATGGACTGCTGACACGTGTCCTCTGACACTGTCAGTGATGACGTCATGCTGACGTCAGCAGTGACGTCATGCTGACGTCAGTAGTACTGTAGCACAGTTGACCAGAGGGTTGACCAGGCGCGTGGGGGCGCGTGTGAACAGTAATTTTGGTGGGACCACCACCATTCTTTAGGTTTCGACGATCCGGATCCAATGGCGGTGGTTTCGGGTCGATCGGAGATCATTAAGTTGGTCAAAATGAGAGTTATTGCCTTGGAAAGCGCGTTCAGGCGGCTTATCCGGACCAGTTTCGGTCTAGGGTTTCATGGTTAAATGTTAGGGGTTTGTATTTACCCTTACGTATACTTTGGATGTGACAGGAATTTTGTAATTGTACCAGATCGAGGGTAAACGCTCGGTTTTCAGCAGGACTGTACTGTGAGTGGGCCATTTTCTTAAACCCTTGCGTGCATAAATATTTTCTGGTTTATTATACTTATTCACATGCTAAAAACAATGATGGTTTTGATGATATGGAAAATATGGTTATGGCACGTTTCACGGTATTTGGGCTTGAGACCCGTTTGATGAAACTTAATGATTGATTCAGATTTTATCTAGGTATATATATGCCTTGCATGTGGATATCAATAAAATGTATTTGGTACTGCACTGTATAGATCCTTCCATATTATATTGTCTCCTCCGGATGAGGTACCCCGGAGAGGTCACGGACGTCTAGAACGTCCAGCGTCTATGACGCTAAGCATCGGGGATGCTGTACCCGAACGGGGTTCGGGGATTGAACTCGGAAATTGAGACCCGAGTGGCACGCGTAGCCTTGTGATTGTGACCTTATTGACGTCAGGGACGTCAGACATCAGGGATGTCGGGATTGGAGTGTATAGTGCAGCAACTAAAATTATACTTATGGTTTTATTACATGCCTTATGGTTCATATTATATGGTTTATGATTTTAAACAATGATGCATGCATGTTTGGAAAACAGAGGGGTAAATTATATGTTTTACTTATCAAATGGTTTTATAAACTTGAGTTCGGTCCACTCACCCTTAATGTTTTTGGTAACCCCTCCAGGTCGAGGTAGAGGAGGAACCTGAGGCTGAGGCATAGATCTACTTCTGCGTACCTGAACCCCTGTTGGGTGGTGTACCCGCAGGTTTATAATAGAGTCGTGCTCGCAACTTGTAATTCGGATTTTCATCCCTTGTCTGACATTCGTTTAATTCGGATTTGATGTATAACTTTAATTTGGTTTTTATGCATTTGATGTTTTGAGGTTAAAATTGGTATGAATTATTGGGTGTCAGACGGGAGCAGGGCACGTCCCCTTGTGGTCCCTGTGGGGTCGGGGCGGGTCCTGTCAGATTGACTTTTGGGATTTGAAACTATGCTTTGGTTTCCGGGCTAAGGCCCTAATGGTTATTTCTAAATAAATATGAGATTATTGGTTTTGGCGCATGCATATGTTTTTACTGAGGGGCATAAATGTCTTATAAAGGTTTTTAAACAGACTTGTTTATTTTCGTCCACTCACAGTTTTGTTTTTAATGCCCTTCAGATTGATTCCGGATGCGACTGCAGCAGAGACTTGAGCATCATACACCTCCTCCATCGATCCTTACGCACTCTGGAAGCCCGGTTGGGCAGTGGTAACAGGTTATCCCTTGTTTGACACCTCTTGTCAGACGGGAGCATGACACATTCCATGGTAATCCCGGGGGGGATTGGGATGGGTCGTGTCAAGTGGTATCAGAGCAGGTTTTGCTCTTTTGTGCGCGAAGGACGAAGGTGTGATGTCTCTTTGGGCTGCAGTTCCGTTGTCAACCTGATAGATAGTTTTGGGTTTGAATGATGGATCGGTGTGTTTGGCCCGATACGCTGTGCATTGATGCGATTCAACCCAAGTGGGGTTGTATACGATTAACTGGTAGTGTGGGACCGTCGGTTCGGTCACGTGATGATGGACGGTTGTGCTACTGGGCACAGCTAGGTTCAGGGAACCCCATTTGAATAATGTATTGGAAATACGAAACTCAGTTGAGTAATGGTCTAAATTATGGACCCTGGTAGTGTTGGCTAGTATGCGGGGTGTTGGTGCATCGGAGTTAGCCGATGACCTTCGTGGTGGAACCCACGATGGAACCCACGTTGAGTTGACGATTGGATTGGATTGGACGTCTATACGATGTCAGGACCGCGGAGTCGGTCAGGTTGTGGATTTTACTGCAGAGGGCAGTTGGGTTCGGTGGAACCCTAGGGTGTAATTTTGGAACCCTAACTTATAATCGATGGACTGGAAAAGTGAACCTTAAATGAGAACTTGTGCTGCGACGAGCGGCTGAGGTCGTGGATGACCATGTGGATGACTCTAGTGAGTCTAGTCAGGATTATGGGTTTCGATCCACGGATGCGGTTACGAGATATGATGTGGATTTCCGTGTGGGATCGAATGGTAGTGTGATATGTGGACACGGATCTTGACAACGATGACTGTTGGTCGACAGTTGTGTAACACCCCGGAAATTCGAGGAATTCCATATTGTAATTTAATGTGTGATTTGACGATTTTACCCCTGTGAATGGTATGGTCAAATGTTGACTTTTTGATTGATGAACTAAATGGACTTTGACCTATGACTGTGACGTAGTACGGGACGTCACGAGTTCGTAGACAGGTGGCACGTCCATTTCGGACGATCAGGGTAAAAGTTATGACTATCGGAAGTTCAGGGGCATTACCGTAATTTGGACTCTCGGGGGAAAATGTTGACTTTTCTTTTGGCAACTAATTTTCAGTTGACTCAAGGACCGTTGGGTAGGCCTCGACGTCCTGAGTCCGTAGACAGGCGGCACGCCGAAATCGGACTTCGTACGAGGAAGTTATGGTCAGAAACGTGAATTCGGGAAGTTCGTGTCTCGGTTTTCGTGTCGAATATTAAATTCAGGAAATCTGATTGGAGGACATCTGGTGAGTGACAAGTGTCACTCACCCATTGGCTAGATTGGATCAGATCCACTATTGGATTAATTATCATTTAAATCTGCTTTAAATTACAGCCCTTAGATCTGAAATCCCTTGATTTGATCTCAGCCTTTGATCTCATTCTGAGATTTAATCCTGGCCCTTGATTCATTTTCCTATTCAGTATTAAAAGTCCATGAGTTCATGCACCCATGTGTTCATTCCCTTAACCGTGTGTGCGATTTCTCCCTGGAACCAGCCCATCAGCCACCACCACTCAACCCCACACCTCAGACAACCAGCAGCCACACCCCTGACGCCGGCCACCGCTCCACGGCCACCCTGCACGGCGGCATCCTTCCAAACCCGTGAAGGAAACCCGCGGAACCCAAGTCACCGAACCATCCCAACCTTTGATCTAGGCCTGGAACCAACGTGCGGTTGTGACCACCGTGACTACTGGACGGCAAGGAGCTGACCCTGACAGTGTACGGCGGCGACACGGCGGCGTTCGGACGTTAAACCCGTAGGTAACCATTTTCCTTCCCGGCTTCAAAACACCTGGTTGTGACGTTGACATCATTGAATTGTTGTTAGGACTCGTCTAGGTGACCTTGACGACCATTTTGGAACCAGGACCAGGGCTGAACAACCGTCGACTCACCGGAAAGGATTACCAGAACCGGCAGCCAAGCTTCCCGTCGAGTTTCAGGTAACCTCCTAGACCTAAAACCTAATTCTAATTACATAGAACCAATCTAGGGACTAGGACGAGTATTTAGGAATTGAAAGAACTGAAAATGACCCAGGAATGAAGGAATGGCAACCGGGTCTCGATCGCGGGTCTGATCGACCCGAGTTGCAGGAAAACGGGTCAACCCGTCTGAGGACAGTGGTGCTGACGTGGCACCCTGTCAGCCTGTCAGATGACGTGGACCAACCGTGAGCCGACACGTGTCACATGTCAGTGCACAGTCAGCACTGACATGTCAGTGACGTGGACCAGTCAGGGACTGCCACGTGTCACTGACATGTCAGTGACGTGGACCAGTGCCGTGCTGACACGTGGCACATGTCAGATCTGACACGTGGTCTGACAGATCAGTGAGGTGGACCAATTGGATGTTGACACGTGGCACCTGTCAGAGTCTGACACGTCAGACCTGACAGCTGTCAGATGACGTCAGCATGACGTCATGCTGACGTCAGCAGTGACGTCAGCGATGACGTCAGCAGGACTGTTCCACCGTTGACCGCCGCGTTGACCGGCGCGTGGGGGCGCGTGTGAACAGTGTTTCTGGTGGGACCACCACCATTCTTTAGGTTTCGACGATCCGGATCCAATGGCGGTGGTTTCGGGTCGATCGGAGATCATTAAGTTGGTCAAAATAAGGGTTATTACCTTGGGAAGCGCGTTCGGGCGGCTTTCCCGGGTCGGTTTCGACCTAGGCTTTCATGGTTGAATATTGGGGGTTTATTTTGACCTTTACGAATACTTGGATTTGACAGGGATTGTACATTTGTACCAGGACGAGGGTATACGTTCGGTTTCTAGCAGGATTGTACTGTGAGTGGGCCATTTTCTTAAACCCTTGTGTGCATAAATGTTTTCTGGTTTTATTATACTTATTCACATGCTAAAACAATGATGGTTTTGATGATATGAAAAATATGGTTATGGCACGTTTCACGGTATTTGGGCTTGAGACCCGTCCGATGAAACTGAATGATTGGTTCGGATTCTACCTATGTATATATATGTTTGCATGTGGATATCAATAAAATGTATTTGTTACTGCACTGTATAGATCCTTCCATATTATATTGTCTCCTCCGGATGAGGTACCCCGGAGAGGTCACGGACGTCTAGTACGTCCAGCGTCTATGACGCTAAGCATCGGGGATGCTGTACCCGAACGGGGTTCGGGGATTGAACTCGGAAATTGAGACCCGAGTGGCACGCGTAGCCTTGTGATTGTGACCTATTGGACGTCAGGGACGTCAGACATCAGGGATGTCGGGATTGGAGTGTATAGTGCAGCAACTAAAATTATGGTTATGGTTTTGTTATACGCCTTATGGTTCATATTATATGGTTTATGATTTTGGAATTATGGTGCACGCATGTTTGGAAAACGGAGGGGTAAATTATATGTTTTACTTATCAAACGATTACATAAACTTGAGTTTCGGTCCACTCACCCTTTAATGTTTTGATAACCCCTCCAGGTCGGGAAACTGAGGTAGAGGAGGAACCAGAGGCTGAGGCATAGATCTACTTCTGCGTACCTGAACCCCTGCTGGGCGGTGTACCCGCAGGATTACTTTAGAGTCGTGCTCGCAAATTTGTAATTTTGGATTATATCCCTTGTCTGACATTCGTTTAATTCGGATTTTATGTATGACTTTAATTTGGTTATTTATGCTTTTAAATGTTTGAGGTTAAAATTGGTATGAATTATTGGGTGTCAGACGGGAGCAGGGCACGTCCCCTTGTGGTCCCTGTGGGATCGGGGCGGGTCCTGTCAGCTTGGTATCAGAGCACTAGGTTGTGGTCAGTACTAGGGTATTGGTCTGCATGCTAGACTAGCGATTAGTACTAGTTACTTTTCGACTTTTAAGAATATTGTTTTCTGATCTATGCCTCTTGACAGTTGGTTATGCCTCCTAGGAAAATTCCGCATACTCGAACGGACGAGGATCTAGAAAGAGAGATGGAATGCGCGAGCATCGAAAGGGCTCAACGTTTGGGAGCCACTCCTTTCTGCGGGGGATCAAACCCCGAGGATGCTCACGACTGGATCACCAAGTGGGAGAGGATCTTCTCGGTGATGCACTGCCCTCCGGGCGAACGAGTGACTCTGGCGGCCTTCTTACTGGAGGGAGGAGCCTACCAGTGGTGGCATGGACTCGAAATGTCCGGGTGGTCTGTCCATACCACTACCTGGGAAGCTTTTCGTTCCAGGTTTCTGGACCAGTACTACCCGCGATCCTTTCGCGCGGCGCGGGAGGCGGAATTCCTGCGGCTGGAGCAGGGTGACATGTCTGTTTCAGACTACGAACAAACATTCGGGAGACTTTCCCGGTTCGCTGCCTCATTCGTAAGCACGGAGGAGGACAAATGCCAGCGGTTTGAGCTTGGACTCCGAGGGGAGATCCGGGCCAGTGTGACTGCTACCACTCATGCTTCTCTGAGGGATATGGTCGACGCAGCGGTGCGTGTCGAGGCCAGTCTGGCGGCACACCAATCACGACAACCTTCGGGGGAGGGGCGACGTCAGGATCGCCCACACCATGGACCATCGGGCCGGAAGAACAACAGGGGAGGGAGCTACAGAGGAGCACCCTCATCCTTCAAGGGTCGTGGCTGGTCGGGTCGACGTGGAGGCTCTCAGGGCAGAGGATCTGGACACAATTCTGGGCAGCACTCATCTTGGAGTGGTGCATCTGGTGGGCATTCGGGCAGGCCAAGGCCAGTAACTTGTTTTGCTTGCGGAGAGGAAGGCCACTATGCCTGCGATTGTCCGCAGTTGTCCAAAAACAACGACGCTGGGGGCTCGAGTGTGGTGCAGAGCACGGCGTCCCACACTAACGGAGGTCGCGGTCAGGGAGGTGACCGTGGTGCTGGAAGTGGCGCGCGCGGGCGCGGACGGAACGGAGGGCCGAGGGCCCAAGTGTTTGCAATGACCCAGCAGCAGGCGAGGACTGCTCCAGGCGTGGTCACAGGTACACTACATATCTTTAATTTTCTTGTACGTGTATTAATGGATGCGGGGGCTACACATTCTTTTATTTCGAAGAGTTGTGCTGGTTTGCTTGATTGTGTGGTATCAGCCTTAGATTGCGAAATGGGTGTTGGCACCCCGATGGGTACCGAGTACCTTGTGAATCAGGTGATTCGGAGGTGCCCGGTAAGAATTGAGGATGTGGATTTACCAGCAGACTTAATTATTCTGGATATCCACGACTTCGACATAATCCTAGGGATGGATTGGCTGTCGGAGCACGGATCGCTCATCGACTGCTGTAGCAAGCAAGTAATTTTGCGGAGCCCGGGTTTACCGGAAGTTATCTTTCAGGGGGAACGTGAGGGTTCGCCTCCTGAAGTGATTTCGTCACTTACTGCTACCAAACTTCTACGGAAGGGATGCCAGGGTTATCTGGCGCATGTCGTGTCGGAACGGGTCGATACTCCGGTCATCGACGAAATACCGGTGGTCTGTGAGTTTCCGGACGTATTCCCGGAAGACTTACCTGGATTGCCACCATCGCGGGAGATTGAGTTTACTATTGAACTACTCCCGGGTACCCGACCTATATCCCAGGCACCATACCGGATGGCGCCGGCCGAGTTACGAGAACTCAAGACTCAATTACAGGAGTTGGTAGATTTGGGATATGTCCGACCGAGTACTTCACCGTGGGGGGCACCGGTGTTGTTCGTGAAGAAGAAGGAAGGAAGTCTCCGTTTATGTATTGATTATCGACAACTCAACAAGGTGACATTGAGGAACCAATATCCTCTACCCAGGATCGATGACCTTTTCGACCAGTTGCGGGGAGCTCAGTGCTTCTCGAAAATTGATTTGCGGTCTGGGTATCACCAACTGAGGATTTCGGAGGAGGATATTCCGAAAACTGCTTTTCGAACCCGCTACGGGCACTACGAGTTCCTTGTTATGCCATTTGGTTTGACGAATGCTCCAGCAGCATTCATGGATCTGATAAACCGGGTCTTCCGACCCTACCTGGATAAGTTCGTGATTGTGTTCATCGATGATATTTTGGTATACTCGAGGAGTGCCCGTGCACATGAAGAACATCTACGGTTGGTCTTGGAGAAACTGAGACAAGAACAATTGTATGCCAAGCTGAGCAAGTGTCAGTTTTGGCTGAGCAGTATTGGTTTTCTGGGACACGTGATATCGACGGATGGGATTTGCGTGGATCCCCAGAAAACAGAAGCGGTGACCAACTGGGCTAGACCGACAACGGTGACCGAGGTGCGGAGTTTCGTCGGATTAGCAGGTTACTACCGGAGATTCGTGGAGGGTTTCTCCAAAATTGCTGCACCATTGACTCGTCTGACTCGGAAAGGAGTAAAGTTTATCTGGGACGAGCAGTGCGATCGGAGCTTTCAAGAGTTGAAGGATCGATTGACCACTGCACCTGTCCTTGCATTGCCGGACGACAGTGGAGAGTTTGTAGTTTTCAGTGATGCTTCACTGCAAGGTTTGGGCTGCGTGTTGATGCAAACTGGCAAGGTTATCGCCTATGCATCCCGGCAGCTGAAGACTCATGAGTTGAACTACCCTACCCATGATTTGGAGTTGGCGGCGGTGGTTCATGCTCTCAAGATCTGGAGACATTATCTGTTCGGCGCAACGTGTCGGATATACACCGACCACCAGAGTCTTAAATATTTATTCACTCAGAAGGAGCTCAACATGAGACAACGGAGATGGTTGGAGCTACTGAAGGACTATGACTGTACGATCGAGTACCATCCGGGTAAGGCCAATGTGGTGGCGGATGCACTCAGCAGGAAATCAGCGGGAACTATTGTACACCTAGGGATGGTGTATCTTCCCTTGTTAGTGGAACTCCGGAAGACGGGAGTTATTTTGGGTACGGATGCGCATGGAGCTTTGTTGGCCAGCTTCCATGTGCGACCAGTACTGATTGATCGGATCATCGAAGCACAACTGCAGGATCCGATACTCTGTATTTACAGAATTGAGGTCGATGCGGATGGGAGACAGGATTTTACCATCCGGGACGATGGAGCACTGGTGAAATTGGGCCGTTTGTGCGTACCTGCAGTGGCGGAGTTACGGGCCGAGATACTTGAGGAGGCCCACAGTTCGGCCTATGCTATGCATCCGGGAGGTACAAAGATGTACCGTACCCTCCGGAACCATTATTGGTGGCCAGGAATGAAGAAGGATATTGCTGAGTTCGTGAGCAAATGCTTAACCTGTCAGCAGGTTAAGGCGGAACGGCAGAGACCGTATGGGGCTATGCAGCCACTTCCGATTCCTGAGTGGAAGTGGGATCACATCACCATGGACTTCGTCTTTAAGTTACCGAGGACTCAGAGTGGAGTGGACGGAGTATGGGTGATCGTGGATCGGTTAACCAAATCAGCCCATTTTCTGCCAGTTCAGGAAACCTATAAACCTAACCGACTGGCTCAGTTGTTTGTGAAGGAAATCATACGACTTCATGGTACGCCGGAATCGATCGTGTCTGATCGTGATCCGCGTTTCACTTCCAGGTTCTGGCGGAGTTTGCAAGCTACTTTGGGAACAACCTTACGTTTCAGTACTGCTTTCCATCCACAGACCGATGGACAGTCTGAGAGAACCATTCAAACCCTGGAGGACATGATGAGGTCATGCGTACTACAGTTTCAAGACTCTTGGGATACTCATTTGCCATTGATGGAATTCGCTTACAACAACAGCTATCAGGCAAGCATCGGGATGGCACCTTATGAGGCACTGTATGGCCGACAGTGCAGGACACCTATCTGCTGGACGGAGGTAGGAGAGCGAGCGGCTGTAGGGCCGGAGATAATGGACTTAACCATGGAAACTGTTCGCGTGATCAAGGAAATATTGAAGGTGGCACAGGATCGCCAGAAGAGTTATGCCGACCGACGGATTCGAGACTTGGAGTTTGAAGTGGGAGATTTTGTCTTCCTGAAGTTGTCTCCGTGGAAAGGGATTATCCGTTTTGGCCGACGGGGGAAACTGAGTCCGCGTTTTATCGGACCTTATGAAATCGTGGAGAGAATTGGCAGAGTTGCATACAGATTGGCACTACCCCCAGAACTATCAAGAGGTCACGTGATGATGGACGGTTGTGCTACTGGGCACAGCTAGGTTCAGGGAACCCCATTTGAATAATGTATTGGAAATACGAAACTCAGTTGAGTAATGGTCTAAATTATGGACCCTGGTAGTGTTGGCTAGTATGCGGGGTGTTGGTGCATCGGAGTTAGCCGATGACCTTCGTGGTGGAACCCACGATGGAACCCACGTTGAGTTGACGATTGGATTGGATTGGACGTCTATACGATGTCAGGACCGCGGAGTCGGTCAGGTTGTGGATTTTACTGCAGAGGGCAGTTGGGTTCGGTGGAACCCTAGGGTGTAATTTTGGAACCCTAACTTATAATCGATGGACTGGAAAAGTGAACCTTAAATGAGAACTTGTGCTGCGACGAGCGGCTGAGGTCGTGGATGACCATGTGGATGACTCTAGTGAGTCTAGTCAGGATTATGGGTTTCGATCCACGGATGCGGTTACGAGATATGATGTGGATTTCCGTGTGGGATCGAATGGTAGTGTGATATGTGGACACGGATCTTGACAACGATGACTGTTGGTCGACAGTTGTGTAACACCCCGGAAATTCGAGGAATTCCATATTGTAATTTAATGTGTGATTTGACGATTTTACCCCTGTGAATGGTATGGTCAAATGTTGACTTTTTGATTGATGAACTAAATGGACTTTGACCTATGACTGTGACGTAGTACGGGACGTCACGAGTTCGTAGACAGGTGGCACGTCCATTTCGGACGATCAGGGTAAAAGTTATGACTATCGGAAGTTCAGGGGCATTACCGTAATTTGGACTCTCGGGGGAAAATGTTGACTTTTCTTTTGGCAACTAATTTTCAGTTGACTCAAGGACCGTTGGGTAGGCCTCGACGTCCTGAGTCCGTAGACAGGCGGCACGCCGAAATCGGACTTCGTACGAGGAAGTTATGGTCAGAAACGTGAATTCGGGAAGTTCGTGTCTCGGTTTTCGTGTCGAATATTAAATTCAGGAAATCTGATTGGAGGACATCTGGTGAGTGACAAGTGTCACTCACCCATTGGCTAGATTGGATCAGATCCACTATTGGATTAATTATCATTTAAATCTGCTTTAAATTACAGCCCTTAGATCTGAAATCCCTTGATTTGATCTCAGCCTTTGATCTCATTCTGAGATTTAATCCTGGCCCTTGATTCATTTTCCTATTCAGTATTAAAAGTCCATGAGTTCATGCACCCATGTGTTCATTCCCTTAACCGTGTGTGCGATTTCTCCCTGGAACCAGCCCATCAGCCACCACCACTCAACCCCACACCTCAGACAACCAGCAGCCACACCCCTGACGCCGGCCACCGCTCCACGGCCACCCTGCACGGCGGCATCCTTCCAAACCCGTGAAGGAAACCCGCGGAACCCAAGTCACCGAACCATCCCAACCTTTGATCTAGGCCTGGAACCAACGTGCGGTTGTGACCACCGTGACTACTGGACGGCAAGGAGCTGACCCTGACAGTGTACGGCGGCGACACGGCGGCGTTCGGACGTTAAACCCGTAGGTAACCATTTTCCTTCCCGGCTTCAAAACACCTGGTTGTGACGTTGACATCATTGAATTGTTGTTAGGACTCGTCTAGGTGACCTTGACGACCATTTTGGAACCAGGACCAGGGCTGAACAACCGTCGACTCACCGGAAAGGATTACCAGAACCGGCAGCCAAGCTTCCCGTCGAGTTTCAGGTAACCTCCTAGACCTAAAACCTAATTCTAATTACATAGAACCAATCTAGGGACTAGGACGAGTATTTAGGAATTGAAAGAACTGAAAATGACCCAGGAATGAAGGAATGGCAACCGGGTCTCGATCGCGGGTCTGATCGACCCGAGTTGCAGGAAAACGGGTCAACCCGTCTGAGGACAGTGGTGCTGACGTGGCACCCTGTCAGCCTGTCAGATGACGTGGACCAACCGTGAGCCGACACGTGTCACATGTCAGTGCACAGTCAGCACTGACATGTCAGTGACGTGGACCAGTCAGGGACTGCCACGTGTCACTGACATGTCAGTGACGTGGACCAGTGCCGTGCTGACACGTGGCACATGTCAGATCTGACACGTGGTCTGACAGATCAGTGAGGTGGACCAATTGGATGTTGACACGTGGCACCTGTCAGAGTCTGACACGTCAGACCTGACAGCTGTCAGATGACGTCAGCATGACGTCATGCTGACGTCAGCAGTGACGTCAGCGATGACGTCAGCAGGACTGTTCCACCGTTGACCGCCGCGTTGACCGGCGCGTGGGGGCGCGTGTGAACAGTGTTTCTGGTGGGACCACCACCATTCTTTAGGTTTCGACGATCCGGATCCAATGGCGGTGGTTTCGGGTCGATCGGAGATCATTAAGTTGGTCAAAATAAGGGTTATTACCTTGGGAAGCGCGTTCGGGCGGCTTTCCCGGGTCGGTTTCGACCTAGGCTTTCATGGTTGAATATTGGGGGTTTATTTTGACCTTTACGAATACTTGGATTTGACAGGGATTGTACATTTGTACCAGGACGAGGGTATACGTTCGGTTTCTAGCAGGATTGTACTGTGAGTGGGCCATTTTCTTAAACCCTTGTGTGCATAAATGTTTTCTGGTTTTATTATACTTATTCACATGCTAAAACAATGATGGTTTTGATGATATGAAAAATATGGTTATGGCACGTTTCACGGTATTTGGGCTTGAGACCCGTCCGATGAAACTGAATGATTGGTTCGGATTCTACCTATGTATATATATGTTTGCATGTGGATATCAATAAAATGTATTTGTTACTGCACTGTATAGATCCTTCCATATTATATTGTCTCCTCCGGATGAGGTACCCCGGAGAGGTCACGGACGTCTAGTACGTCCAGCGTCTATGACGCTAAGCATCGGGGATGCTGTACCCGAACGGGGTTCGGGGATTGAACTCGGAAATTGAGACCCGAGTGGCACGCGTAGCCTTGTGATTGTGACCTATTGGACGTCAGGGACGTCAGACATCAGGGATGTCGGGATTGGAGTGTATAGTGCAGCAACTAAAATTATGGTTATGGTTTTGTTATACGCCTTATGGTTCATATTATATGGTTTATGATTTTGGAATTATGGTGCACGCATGTTTGGAAAACGGAGGGGTAAATTATATGTTTTACTTATCAAACGATTACATAAACTTGAGTTTCGGTCCACTCACCCTTTAATGTTTTGATAACCCCTCCAGGTCGGGAAACTGAGGTAGAGGAGGAACCAGAGGCTGAGGCATAGATCTACTTCTGCGTACCTGAACCCCTGCTGGGCGGTGTACCCGCAGGATTACTTTAGAGTCGTGCTCGCAAATTTGTAATTTTGGATTATATCCCTTGTCTGACATTCGTTTAATTCGGATTTTATGTATGACTTTAATTTGGTTATTTATGCTTTTAAATGTTTGAGGTTAAAATTGGTATGAATTATTGGGTGTCAGACGGGAGCAGGGCACGTCCCCTTGTGGTCCCTGTGGGATCGGGGCGGGTCCTGTCAAGTGTGTCGAGATAACTGGCTATCGAGGGTATTTAGTGTGGTTTTAATACTTGGGGATCAGGGGACGTTCAGGGAACGTTCATTATCCTGATGTGCCGATGGCAAAAATTGGAGGTACCCATAGTCGTGGGGTACGAGTGCTGTTACGGGATCGTCGTTCGGAATGAACGGAGATCCAGGGTAACAACTTTGCACACAGTGTGCTAGCATGGATGTTCGTGTGCTAGTGTGGATGTTCGTGTGCTATGTATGAATGTTGGTATGTTGGTACTTTTATGCCAATACTAGTATGGATGCCAGTGTGCTGATACTAGTGTTGATGATGGTGCGTTGGTACTGGTACTAGCACTGGTGCTGGTGTCGGTGATTGTGATGACGATGAGCCACCATTTGGGGTGTGACTCTGTCCTGATGGACATATGATTGGTATCTGCGACTCAGTGGTGGTTGAGTCATGGACTGGATGGGATCCAATGGAGGTTGTGTCGTGTTGGGATAAGTCCCAACCGATTTATGATGACAAGTGATGAACGGATAAAATGGTATGATTGGAACTTGAGGAATCTAGGGATGATGTTCCCTATGTCATGAGAATTGGTGGATTTGGGGAGTTGTTGCCAACTCCGAGATTGGTATGTTGGTATACTTCTTATATCCCCAGAAAGTACAAGGAAATTATTGGAATTGGAAAAGTCGAGGAAACCATTCGTGGTATTGATGTGGGATTTTGTGATTGTGAATCATTTGGAACCTGAGGATTGAACTTGTAAAGGTTGAGATGTGAGACAAAGGCAGTTTGGTATGCACATCCAGGCAAAGTTGTGGATATCCCGTTCGGAATCGGGGTGTGTGCGTACATGATTATTGACGGACGTGAGGTCCGAGTAATGAATTGATTTTGGACACGTGGTGGTCCAAGTGAGGTATGGACGTGGGAAGTCTAGTGGTTGGACTTGACATCTCACTGGGAGCATGTCTGTTTCCAACATGGCTGGAACTCCCGATTCGGGGAGAGTTGTGATTGGGAGACGAGATGAGTGCTCGTTTCCGCATCGGTGATTGGTATTTCGAAGTCATTGGGGTTGACTTCCTATTTCCTGCCGTGGCAGATGATGATTGTTGTTACCAGTACGTTGAGCGTGTCTTGGTGGTGAAATACAAGGTCATCTTTCCACCAAGGGAAATTTGACGAATGATTCATTGAGGGTTAAGCCCCTACGATCAGCTTTCAGATGGATTGTTAGCTATGTGGGCATATGTGGATCCTAGGCGGATCTAATTTGTGATGTTGTTGACTTTGGTCGATGTGACGATCTAGGATCGTGATGTTACTTGTCAGATGACGTAGAGATGGATCTGGATCTGGATCGTGATCTTGATGATCCAGATGGGTGGAGAGTTTATCACTCTTACCTTGATATGTGAGTCGTAAATGACAGGACTGAACTTCTTTTCGGAGTGAGTCCATATGGTTTGTGACTTGGTTGAGTAGGTTTCCGATGTGGTCGGATTTTGTCAAACTTTGACGTATGGATATTGGGATTGGCTTCCCTATGAAGTCAATTGAGTGTTTCAGACAGGTAACCGATAGGATCGGTTATGTTACGTCTTGATGGACGTAAACGAGATTTTGAGTTTTGGAATCGAATTTCTGGGTGACGATTCAGGATTCGATTGCGAAGCTCGAAAATGGATTACTGGATTTGGGTGCGGAATGATTATTCCAATGCTAGCTTACGGAATAATGATTTCAGATTCGGATTTAGACATGGAATAAAAATATGATGTTTGGGTTCGGATTCGGGATTTCTTACGAAATTGCGGATTCGGATTCGGAATTGGAACTAGATGACGGGTGGAGTTCGTTTTGTCTCATGTTGGTTTGGGCAAATGTACTCCGTTACTAGAACGTGTTTGGCTATGACCTGGGTGGTTGTAGGCGGATTGATGGATTGATGTACGTACAGGGTACGTGTACGAGGATTGATGCTGGTTAGGCTGAATGGTGCCTAATGGCGGTACATGGGATGTACCCGTGGTGTGTGATTAAACGTGTTGGTAATCGGCTTGGTTCCGATATCATTTAGTTGGTTGTGATGGTGGATTGGACATTGGATACTATGCGCCGAGCAGTGTGATTTTGTCGGGTTCAGTGATTGTATGGGCATGTGCTCTTAGCCATGGTTGGCTAGTGGAACCCTAGTATTGAGATGTGTGATCACTGTTGGGCTGGTATTCAATGTGTTTCAGTTACACCTCTTGATTGTGTAAGTTGACGGTATACGTACACTCAGGATGAGTGAATTGGTGGTCAGAGTAACCACGAATAGCCTTGTGTGATGTTTTCACACAGTGATTTCCCAGCGTCTTGGTTCGCTGAGGGAGTCGAAAATTATGGACATTGAGATTAATATATGTCGTAGGATTGGGCTTGCCCTGCGAATTGAGATCATGTGGTTAATCTTACGCTACATCAAGAGTGATGTAGTGTGTGGTGTTGTCACTGACTGGCTGATGGTTGGGGCTTTACTAGGGTGGTAAGGCTTAGCGGTGACAGTTTGACTGATGGTATCAGCATGGACTGACGAGTGGGATTTGGTGACTCCCAGGGGGAGTAGACGTCATGTGTATTGGCAATGGAAAGGAACCCTCTAGCTGAAGGAGTCAGCTTAATGGTTGAGCGATTTTATCGCGGATCAGGTGATCAATTCCACTCGAGGTGGTCGAGCGTTGTTGTTATGACGTATGCCCTGTGATGGGGTGTCTGGGTACAGACGAGACTGGTGTTGTTCCAGTAAGTGGGTGTACGGGTGTACAGAGATGTGAGGTCGAAATGTTTTCCACGTGGTGGTTGTGGAATAAGGTTATTGGTAATTTCGAGGACGAAATTCTTTAAGGAGGGAAGGTTGCAACGACCCGTCCTGAATATTGGGATTTAATAATATTTAATTGTGATTTACTAATCTGGGATTAGTTGGACGATTTCGGACGAATTGTGCAAAATGACCGTTTTGCCCTTGGGCGTGGGCAAAACGTTGACTTTTAATTCGGATGGTCAAACAGACTTTGACCGATGATCGTGACGTAGTTCGGGACGTCACGAGTTCATAGACAGGTGGCACGTTCGATTCCGACGTTCGTGGAAGAGGTTATGATGTACAGAAGCCCAAGGGCATTTTCGTAATTTGACTTAAATGGGGCCAAATGTTGACTATTTGATCGGAATGTCCGATGGGCCAGGGCCAAGAACCGTTACGTAGGTCTCGTCGACACGAATCCAATGACAAACGGCATGCCGAAATCGGAGATTCGACGACGAAATTATGGGTCACGGAAGTTTGGTTTCGTTATGCACGCATTACGAGGCGAGGACACTTGGCGTTCTCTGATTGGTCTGAGATTCTGAGTGGGACACGTGGACCACTAAACTTAATTTATGGGATCAGATCTGGATTGGTGAGATTTGATTAAATTATTGGAATTAAAAATCTAAAGAATTCCCACTTATTGCACCTTTTGATCTGGACCCTTAATCTCATTGGTGAGATTGAATCTGGACCATCCATTTTTCTTTATCATTTCCCTCCCCATATTATATTTGCTTACCCGAGTGCACAACCATTCGAACCGTGCACCAGATCTTCACACATCTCCTCTGTGCACAAGTGTGAGTCACTGAGATTGTGAGAACCGGCGGGAGGCGGCAGGACGACGGCGGCGACTGCGGTGGTCCACGGCGGATGTGTTAACCCGAGGAGAATTTATGCCCAGGTCTTTGGAAATCGACAATTTGTTGTGTTTCTGAGCTCCTTCTTGATTTATTTGGGACTTGGGGTCAGAAACAGACACGGGGGACGAGTTTTCGAAGCTCGAAGTGAGCTGGACACGACGGGGACGGCGGTGCCCGTAACCCGGTTCGAAACCAAAAATGGTGATCGGGTTTTGGATGGGTGTTGGTCGTTGGATTTGATCCTGCGGTGTTCTATGAACATAAACAAATCTTGTGGACGTGATTTTGGGACTCGAGGCGGCCGGAATCGGGAGGAAGGACGATCGCAAAATTCTGGGCTTCGGGTTTGAGTCAGAGGTAAGAATCTTGACGTTACTTTTGGTTTTTGATTCCACAGAACTGTTGGTTGAACTCAGACGATCTTGTAGGTGAAAACCCCGTCCAAAATGATGGAGAAATGACTGAGAACCAGTCGGGTTGGCCCGCGGGTCACGGAGACCCGTTTTACAGACGTTCGGGCTGAACGACGATGAACAGTACCCGACGCGTGGGTTTCACGCGCAGGGAGTTCAACCGGCTCGTGGGGACGCGTGTGAGGTAATTTTGGGAAACTTCCAACATGACTTTTGTCCTATACAATGTAACGAACATTTTGGGATTGGTTTCGTGTCGATCGGATCCCGTTTTGATATTGTTCGGGATGTCCGAAGGTTTTAAATCCAGTTTAAAAATACTTAAAAATTCGGAAAAATTACGGGACTTGAATAGGATGTTAATGATGGGGTTAGTGATCCTCTAATGTGATTTGAACAGGATTGGGAGTCCCGGTGATAGTGGTGTGACCCGGGAAGGCCTATGGCACGCGTATCGAGGCGCTCGGTTAAACGGTCTGTGAGTGGACATTGGTTTTATAAATTCGAAGCATGCATAACTGTTTCATGATTGTTATAACTGTGATTAAATGATTTATTTTGGATATCGGTGAATTTAAAATGATTTCACGTATTTCGAGGTGAATTACATATTTGCACGTAAACCGAGGTTTTCTAGATTTGCACCGATTTCCATAAATGTGGTTGGATATGATTTCATGAAACGGTTACGAATTTAAATAAAGTAAAATCGGGCCAGGGGCCCAGTTAACTTATGAATCGGGCCAGGGCCCAGTTAACTTGTGGAGCGGGCCAAGGTCCCAGTTAACTTGTGAAATCGGGCCAGGGGCCCAGTTGATTTCTACATGTGATTGCGGGTCGGGGACCCTAAAATGGAATTGAATAAATGTTTTCTGGTTTACATTTTATATATGTTCACATGCTGGAATCAATAAATGGTTTTGATGATATTTCGGTTACGGCACGTTTCACGGTATTCGGGCATGAGACCCGTTTGATGAAACGTAACGATCGGTTCGGATTGTACCTACGTATACATATATGTTTTGCATGTGGATATCAATAAAATGTATTTGGTACTGCACTGTATAGATCCTTCCATATTATATTGTCTCCTCCGGATGAGGTACCCCGGAGAGGTCACGGACGTCTAGTACGTCCAGCGTCTATGACGCTAAGTATCGGGGATGCTGTACCCGAACGGGGTTCGGGGATTGAACTCGGAAATTGAGACCCGAGTGGCATGCGTAGCCTTGTGATTGTGACCTTATTGACGTCAGGGACGTCAGACATCAGGGATGTCGGATTGAAGTGTATAGTACAGTGGCTAAAATTATGGTTATGGTTTTATTATATGCCTTAGGGTTCACATTACTGGATTTATGAGATAACTCTTGGATTGACTTTTGGGATTTGAAACTATGCTTTGGTTTCCGGGCTAAGGCCCTAATGGTTATTTCTAAATAAATATGAGATTATTGGTTTTGGCGCATGCATATGTTTTTACTGAGGGGCATAAATGTCTTATAAAGGTTTTTAAACAGACTTGTTTATTTTCGTCCACTCACAGCTTTTATTTTTAATGCCCTTCAAGTTGATTCCGGATGCGACTGCAGCAGAGACTTGAGCATCATACACCTCCTCCATCGATCCTTACGCACTCTAGAAGCCCGGTTGGGCAGTGGCAACAGGTTATCCCTTGTTTGACACCTCTTGTCAGACGGGAGCATGACACATTCCATGGTAATCCGGGGGGGGGGGGGGATTGGGATGGGTCGTGTCAATAATCCACCCCTCTTGGGCCCAGTGTCCTCGCTGGCACACTCAATTCCGGCTGAGGTTAGCCTCTGATACTAAATTGTCACGACCCGACCTTCTTCAACAGGATATTGTCCGCTTTGGGCCCAGTCTTCACGGTTTTTTCTCGGGAGCTCAGTGCAACTTCCCAGTGGGTCACCCATCCTAGGATTGCACCAGCCTCTACTCGCTTAACTTTGGAGTTACTAATGAATCCAAAGCTAGCGAGCTCTCAAAAGGTCTCCTGTTGGATAAATACGTGTCCACATATATAAGACATTTCATCCTTCCCTCCCCGAGCGATGTAGGATTGTTCACTGCTCTTCTCAAGACACGGGTCTTACAATCCACCCCCTTTGGAGCCCAGTGTCCTCGCTAGCACACTTCCGGTCGAGGTCCAACTCTAGTACCATTCTATCACGACCCGACCTCCTCCAACAAGATATTATTCGCTTTGGGCCCAACCCTCACGGTTTTGTTCCTAGGAGCTCACATGCAACTTCCTAGTGGGCCACCGATCCTAGGATTGTAACAGCCCCTACTCGCTTAACTTTGGAGTTCCAACCAAAGCCAAAGCTAGTGTGCTCCTAAAAAGCCTTGTGTTGGATAGATGTGCGCCCACACATATAAGACGCATCCCCCAGATCCCACGGGCGATGTGAGATTGCTAACCATGCCACCAAGGCACGGGTCTTCACATGTGACCCTTTTAAAATGATGTATCAGGCTTGTGATTGTAACGACCCGTCCCGGGAGTCGAGATTAGTGAAGTGATTAGCGACGGATTAGCTGAGTTAATTGGTGGTTAGTTGGGTACTTTTGGACCTTGGGCGTAGAATGTCGATTTTGCCCCTGATTTGGGCAAAATGTTGACTTTGAGTTCGGGCGGTCAATTGGACATTGACCGATGATCGTGACGTAGTTCGGGACGTCACGAGTCCGTAGACAGGTGGCACGCCCGATTCCGACATCTGAGGAGGAAGTTATGATGTTCGGAAGGTTGAGGGCACTTTCGTAATTTGGTTAAAATATGGGGAAAAGTTGACTTTTAGCACGACAGGGTTTTTACACGTAAACCTAGGACCGTTAGGTAGAGCTCGTCGTCCTGAGTACAACGACAGGCGGCATGCCTTCATCGGACGTAGGACGAGTGAGATACGGGTCTAGAACGGTTAAGGGTAGAATCGTAATTTGAACATTTGGGGGCAGTTTGGTCTTTTTGTGCCTTGGGAATTGTGCCAATCGGATGAGAACAAGTGTACAGATCTGGTTGGATATTTTTAGTTTGGGACCACAGGATTGGGACACGTGGGCTGTGTCTGGTGGCTTCTAGCCACTTGCACGATTCAATTAAATTGGCTGTGTTTGAGAGTGAGTCGTGCTTGGAGAAAACAGAGACCGTGTGACAAGGAGGAGAATCGAGCAAATTGCAGGGTGAGTGAACCTTTGGGAGTGCGTGTGTGTGATCAGAAGGAAGCTAAGAGTGAAGAGAGTGTTTTGGGAGCTTCAGGAAAATCGAGAGAGGGTGTGAGGGGAGTAGGAAACCAGGAAAACAGAGAGGGAGTTTTGGTGGTGGTGCTGTCGTGTTTCGATCAACCGTGGTTTGTGGTGGTATTCTAGGATGGAGGAGGACCAGAGGAGAGGTTTGGGGACCCTGAGACCACGGCGGAGCTCACGACGGTGAGCAGAAACATGGGTAAGCTCTGGTTCCCCTGTTTTTCAGTTTTGGTTCGAATCAAAAGTCGTGACTTTGGGACGCTTGTTGGTTTGTTGTGATGATCCTGGCAGTTTAAGGAGGTCGTAATTGAGCTTTGGGAAACGGAGGCGTGGCTGGAAGGACGACGGTTGGCCGGAATCGAAAAACTGGGTTTTATGGGTTTCTGTTCGCACTACTAGTGGTGAGATTAAGACCGTTATTTCTTGTTTTAATTACATGAATAGATTGCTAGGAAGGGGACTAATCTAGTGGAATCAAAAGGGTCGAATTTGAACTGGATTTGGGGGGAAAACCGGTCACGCCGGTTTGGTTCGGTCGGACCGGTCTGAACCGGGTGAACTGAGGTTGAAGACGATGAATAGTGTGGCGCGTGGACCTCACGCGCAGTCCCTTTGGGTGGCGCGTGAGGGCGCGTGGAGCCTAGTTTAGGGAAGTTTCCAACATGACTTTTAAAGTATTCGATGTAACGAACATTTTGGCACTGGTTTCGAGACGATCGGACATTGTCTCGATATGTTTCGGAAGGTCCGAAGGTTTTAAGCCTCGATTAAAAATAGCTAAAATATGGGAAAATTATGGAGTTTTAGTATGACCTTTGTGAAGTAGTTAGTGACTTTAGTATGAGTTTTGGACAGGTCCGGGAAAACCGAGGATAGCGAAATGGCCGGGAAAGGCGTAAGTGCTCGCATATCGAGGCGACGTCGGAATGGTCTGTGAGTGGACTTTGCTTTCTAACTCTTGATGAATACATATATGTTTTTATATGTTTTCTATACTTGATTCTATGATTTGATTTATGATTTTGATGGTTTACGATTTTGCACGTTTTTAGAGGTATTTCCAGAATTTCACGTTTTACGAGATTTTGATTGACCTTGTGATTTGACTACGGTTTTAATGAGTTGATTTTGGGATTTGAAACATGATTGATTTCAATGATTTGGAATGGATTTTGGAAAAGTGATTTCGGGCTTGGAGCCCTGTTTCTGAGATTTCGGATTTGGAAAGGAAGTGTGGATTTGGGTTTGGGACAGTGGTTCTGGATGCCGGCTTACAGAATCATTGTTGCGAATCCGGAGATGGAATTTCTGTGGTTTTCATGCTTTATTGAAAAATGGTTTTGGGTTTAAAGACCCGGAAAGAAAAGAGAAAAACCCACTGGATCTGGTTTTGAGTTTAAAGACTCAGATCGATTGACGGAGGGAGGGCCCTGGATTGATGTTTTGAGTTTA
This sequence comes from Prinsepia uniflora, assembly GCA_032719365.1. Taxonomy (NCBI): domain Eukaryota; kingdom Viridiplantae; phylum Streptophyta; class Magnoliopsida; order Rosales; family Rosaceae; genus Prinsepia; species Prinsepia uniflora. The sequence continues at coordinate 77,215,968 of CM064868.1, read as the reverse complement.
AAGACTCGGTATGGTTTTGAGTTTAAAGACTCGGATATGATACTCCCCGAGGCCTGTGATTGTGTTTTGAGTTTAAAGACTCGGATATCCCGGGAAGGCCTGGTTATTGCGCATTGTGTTTTGAGTTTAAAGACTCGGGCGCACTTGAGATCCAGTAATCTTGTATGATTGATATTTTCACTGGTTTTTCACTGGTTTTCTGATGTTTTGGGCAGTGGCCCGGATGAATTGGATTTGATGAGTTTTGGGACTGAGTTCCCGGATTTGAGATGGATTTGAGATTGGTTTGAGGCTGAGGCCTGGATTTGAATAAAGTTTTGATACGGGTTTTCAAATGGTTTTTTTTTTAATGATGGTTTTTTATATGCGTGATTTCATGACTTGACTTGATATGCATGCATTGGTTTTTGCGTGGAGGGTATAAATGTAATTGTTTTTATTGAACTGTTTTCTAAATTATACTTTATTTTTGTCCACTCACAGTCTTTTCGTGTTTTTGATACCCTCCAGGTTGTTGCGGTGCGGGCTGTTGGTCGAGAGAGATAGAGACATCACACGCACGATCCACAGTAGACTTTGCGCACTCTGGGAAGTTCGGAAGTTTTTGGACGGTCGGATCGAGAATCCCTTGTCCGACTTACGTGTCACATGAAGGTTGAACGTCAGTTTAGCTTTCGTGTCATGCGTAAGTTAGAAGGGATCGGGATTTAGCCCTTAATCCCGGGGGATTAGGGGTGGGTCCTGACATGTGACCCTATTGAGATGATATTTCAGGCTTGTGACCCTATTGAGATGATATTCCAGGCTTGTGAGCCCGTTGAGATTTGGTTTTGGGCAGAGACCCCACGTGAAACACATGATTTGATTTGAAAGTAAGGTGTTTGTGAAAATGTGTTTATGAGATTTGATAACTGTTTTCACTGAGACCATTCTTTAAGGTTGATACAGCTTCGGCGCGAATATGTTTCCCGGGAGAGGGACTCCGATAGGAATATATTTCCACGGAGAGGTCCCGACGGCCTTCGAGATGCGTTGTGTTCCCCTCCGGAGAGGTCACGATACACTGCCAGTTTTCGAGCAGCCGTGGGAGGCTCGAATCAGGAGTGTTGATGTTATATGAGATCGATCGTTGATATGTTCACGACAATATGTGGAACGTCGGCCGGTGATATGTTCACGGCGACGTGTTCGGACTTGAGCAGTCATAGAGCTATGTGCACGCGTTGCTTGGATATCATGACTGATGATGATGATACAATGATATGAAATGTGACAGATGTTTTTCACTAGTTATTGATTTGAAAAGCAAAATGATTTTATTTTAAGAAAGCAATTGAGATTACTTGTTTTCTGATGCATGCATGTTTATAAGTGACGTGGTAGGATGACGTCACCTATTGACGTCAGCAGGTGACATGTGTCAGGGTGTGCCACGTGGCAGGGCTGTCAAGTGTCAAATAACGTCAATAGGTGACGTCAACAATGACGTCATTTTTGACTGCGCATGGGTGAAACTTTGATCGACGCGTGTGGCTGCGTGGGACCGAATTTCGAGGTGAAAATTGGTCTTGTTTGATAGATCTCGATATCCTCAATCCGATGGTGGTGGTTTCAAGTCGATCAGAGGTCATTTGGTTGGTGTTTTGGAGGAAGTATGTTCGGGACGTGTTTTTTGGTTCCAAGGTTTTTGGGGGTTCCTTATATGGATTGTTAGTAACCCCCGGGTGTGACTTTGATAGGCTAGGACGTTCCGATGGCTTCGGTTTGGTTTACGACTGGGGATTCGGGTGAGCAGTGGTACTGTGAGTGGACATTTTATTTGATAAATGTGATGCATGCATAATTATATGTTTTATTGGTTTTATGCTATGTTTTGGCATGGTTATTATTGTGATTATGAATTATGGATATTATGGTGGTTTTTGGAAAACCAGGATTTAGGCTGGTGCTTGGGAGGTAAATGTTTTGGGCTGGTGCTAAGGGAAGGAAACTATTTTGGGCTGGTTCCCGGGTTAAAATGATTTTGTTTAGGATATTATTTTCTAGATTGGTCAACCTCATGCGATTGAATTGCTATATCCGGAGTTAAACTCCGAGGATTCCCAGAGACGGGCTCGGACGTAGTCGGAGTTAGACTCCACACGTGCCAACGGTGTTGGACCCTACATGACCCGTACTCATCTACCGGTAGTACAGATGAGATGCTAGTTGGTCTAGCGGTTGGTTGGACCAACATGACGAGGTTTGACATATGGCTAGTTGGACTAGCAGACTGGTTAGACCAGCGGGGCCAAGTTTGGCCTTGAATATTTGTGATGTGTTCAATGTTTTCAAATGGCTTGGAGGCGGGGATTTTCAGGGAAATGTGGGCCAAGGGCATTTATGTGTTTTATGTGATTGGGGTTGAACCTAGGGTTTTAATGATTTGCTGTTTTCTTTAAAGCAAGGTTTATTCAGTTATGCATGCATGGTTTTATAAAAAAAACGGAGGGTTAAAGGTATATTTCAGAAAATATTTTTTCAAAACTTTATTTTTGTCCACTCACAGTTTTCATGGTTTTTTGGTATGGGTAGGTTGGTTGCGGACGTGGCCTGTAGGGAGGCTAAGGCAATCACGTGGGTTGGCGTACTCTGTTTACTCTGATGTGTGTTGGGGTAGGTATCTCTTGTCTGGTATGGGGTATGTTTTTATCACGTGTTATGTAACAACCCGTCCCGAATTATCGGGATTAATTAAGAATTAATGACAGATTAGCGAGACTAATCGAGGATTAGACGAGGATTAACAGACGAGCAGGGTGAAATGACGATTTTGTCCCTAGAATGGGCGAAACATTGACTTTTCGTTCAGGCGGTCAAATGGACTTTGGCCAATGACTCTGACGTAGTTCTGGACGTCACAAGTTCATAGACAGGTGGCGTGCCCGATTCCGGCGTTCGAGGAAGAAGTTATGATTTTCAGAAGTTCGGGGGCATTTTGGTAATTTGGTTGAAAAAAAGGCAAACGATTGACTTTTGACCCGGGAGGTCCGATGGCCGAGGGCCGGGGATCGTTACGTAGATCGAGGCGATATGAATCCGTAGATAGGCGGAACGTCGAATTCGAACATTCGACGGGAAATTTACGGTTCACGAAAATTCGAAGGAACTATTGCACATTTTTCGAGACGAGAGACTTTTGTCAACAAGTGGGGACCGCCATGAACCCTTGAAAGGTTTTTATGGGTCATGACGGTTTATGGGGACCAGGCATGAACCCTTGAAAGGTTTTGAGAATGTTTTCAAAGGGTTTTATAAACGTTTAATAAATGGTTTTTGAATGCATGCATATGATTTTAGTGAAGGACATAAATATCTTTCAGTGAAAATATTTTATTAAAATATTATTTTCGTCCACTCACGACTTTTACGGGTTTTAATGTCCTTCAATTTGATCGCGAATGCAGGCTGTAGCAGAGATCGAGACATCACACTCCTTCTACGATCCTGGCGTACTCTGGAAGTCCCGGTGAGGGCTAGAGACGAAATTTTCCCTGGTCTGACACTTCGTGTCAGACGGGATCAGGCGCGTCCCATGTTAATCCCGGGGGATTTGGAACGGTCCTGACATGTTAAGGGTATTTTGTACATTCTGTCATGTGGGTGTCAGACGGGAGCATGTCCTCTCATGGTAATCGAGGGGGATTACAAGGGAGATTACGATGTAGGGAGATGTTGATCTGTTTGCTTGCTGGTTAGTTTTGTTTGATGTTTTGTCTTTTAATTCTACGTAAGTTTTTTTTTTGTTAAATCAAAATTTTATAATGGGGCCTGCATGAACAAAACTGTTACATGAAACAAGAGCTTGAGCAAACAGCGCCCATCCCAGCAGACACACCTAGTAAGACCCAACTAGCAAACCACTTAGCTAAGTAACAAAGGAAGCAACACACAGTTGAACAAAGCCCCAGCAAAAGATGCCAACCTAGAACCAGGAGACCGCCTAACACCAACGCCTACCCAGGCCACAAGCCTAAAAGAGCAACAAAACAGCAAGCAACAATACAGTAAGCAACAATACAGCATCAACAAAACCAATACCTAGGCACTACCCAGTAGGGAGAGTGCCTAGGTAAATTTGGCTTTAGAGCTATATTCTCTTTTTAATGAATATTCTATGTAAGTTTGGCTTTATAGCTCTATTCTCCTTTTAATGAATATAAAGTTTAGACAAAAAAACAATGAAACCAAGTTTAGTTGACTGATTTGGTTGGATTTGTTTTCAATTTTTTCGGTTGATTTTTAAGTGAAAATTATCAATTCATGTAATTTTCATTGAATTTCTAGGATAATAATAGTATATTTTTATAGTTTAGTTCCAATTAGCTTATTTAAACTTTTAGAGTGAAGTGAATTCGAAACAATTTTCTCATTATTTCATTGTTTTAACTTATAATAATCTTTATCTTGCTATTATCTAAACTATTTTAGTTAATCTTTTTTAGAAGTGGATTTCCACAATGCAGCTTTTACATTTGCACTCCTCTTTTTGAATCTATCAATTAATTTTGTTTTGATCTACTTAATTTGACGATTAGAAAAAAATATGAAGGATTGAAACATTGCTTGAGCAGAAAAATAGTGTGAAAATTAATTATTTTTGTTTGGACGGCTTTGACCCTCCCCTCGACCAACTATTACTTTTGGGTTCAATTCGGGGAAATTCTGTGCGGTTTGGTTCAGATGTGTCAGTTTGGTCGGTTTTTCGATTTTATAAACCCGAAAGTAAAGCGTAATTAAACAATAAAAGAACAGATTGTCCAAAAACAACACAATAAGTAAAAAGAGGTCCGGAAGTAAATTATTTTGGGCCTGAAGTAATTTGGGCTTCAAGCTGGACCAGCCCACTGGGCTAAAACTGAATCAGGCAACTGGGCTAAATCTGAGAGTTTTCCTACTGCCATCTCTAATTATTTGCTATAAACAACAAGGAGAAGAAAAAAAAAAACACACAAAAATCCCTTCTGCTCTCCCGGCTTGTCTCAGAGAGTCAGTCTCACTTGCCTTGAACAAAAAGAAAACCTCAATAAGAAACCCAGAGGTTCAGCAACAGAGTGACCTGTGAGTGTTTGTATAAGCGCCAAGAGAGAAAGACGGCGCCGTAAAGATGTTCAGAAATCAGTACGACACGGATGTGACGACCTGGAGCCCAGCTGGGCGGCTCTTCCAGGTGGAGTACGCGATGGAGGCTGTGAAGCAAGGTTCGGCGGCTATTGGGCTCCGATCCAAGACCCACGTGGTGTTGGCCTGTGTCAACAAGGCAAACTCCGAACTTTCGTCTCACCAGAAGAAGATTTTCAAGGTGGACGACCACATCGGCGTCGCCATTGCTGGCCTCACCGCCGACGGTCGTGTCCTCTCGCGATATATGAGATCGGAGTGCATTAACTACAACCACACTTATGAATCGCCGCTTCCCGTCGGGCGGCTTGTCGTTCAGCTCGCCGATAAGGCTCAGGTGCGTAGCGTATTCAGAGCCCTAATTTTGAATGTGTTTCAGCTGCTTAGTTGTGTAAATTATTGGTTTTTTCTTAGTGGGCTTTGTGATTTGTGGTTCTTGGAATGGGAAATTGGGAGTTAGGGTTTTCGTGGTGGTGGGACTCGTATGGAAACATTTTCTTAGGGGTTCCTCTCCAAATTGAGATTTAAAGAAAGGAAGTTGGTATGTGATTGCGGTTTTATTTGTTTTTGTAGAATTGTAGACTTCATTTCAACTCAGTCAACTTGAATTTGTCGAGGATTATTGTGGCCCAGGAAAACCAAGGTTTAGAACCCCAACAAAGGAAATTAGTGGCTGGAATATGCTTAGCGAATGAGTTACTCTACTCTTTGGATATCAAACATGCAACCTTAAAGTTCATATTTTGTTATCTCGTTTACTTTTTAAAGTTGCCTTGAGTTGCTTAAAAGTAAATTTTAGGGGACAATAGGAATATGCTATTGGGTTTGATTGAGCTGTTAGTGTGACTTTTGAAGAAATGTGTTAATTTCTTTCATTATATATATTGCTGAATGCTGTCATTTCAGAACCTTTAGTCTGTGTTTGAATGAGTGGCTTCAAAGTACCAAGGGACTTTGGATAAATTAGTTAGAAATGCACCACAAAGCATTAAATTGGAGGGCTTTCAAATGAGTAGATGCAATGCACTTAGAGGGATTTGTAGGAAACTAGTTTATAGCTGTGACTTGGAAATCCCTTGTTTACTGTTTTTGTTATGCTCATGTGGTGCATGTTTTCCTTTGCTAGCGGCTCAACTAGTTACTTACGAATCCCTCTATTTAATATTTTTGTAGTGCATTTCTTAGTAGTGTTGCTTAAATCCCTTGGCACTTCAAAGTTCCTCATCCAAACATAGCCTTAGGAAATAGTTGACACTCACTAGTGGGTTTCTTTCAGCGAATTACTCAAGAAAAGTAAATTAACTTGAGAGAAAGGAAAAGACAAGGACTTGCCTAGGAAATGCATGTGCGGAAGCACTGATTGAGTAGTTAATGTATGTCTTGTTTTCAGGTTTATAGCTATTTTTTTTAGCTTGGTAGACTTGGGGAAATTTTGAAGTTTTAATTTTGTCTTATCAAAAAGATTTATTTTATTTGCACTGTACACTGTATTCTGGGATAGATCTCTTTCTTCCTACCCTCCCTTCCTCTTTTGCGTGTCTTTCTCTATCTGTGTGTGATGCATATAGGCATATACTCACGTGGGCACGTGTAGATATTACGATCTTTGAATCTTGAAGTTAAATTTTCTTTCAGCTTGATATAGAAAGCTTTCTCCATCACTTGGAAGATGAGATTTTGTAAATAATTTTATCCTTCATTTTACAATTTTGTGAAACATGCAGAACGTCACATCTGCTGAACTTTTCTAAGCTTTAACTTTGTGATATTCTAACTTGAAACCAAATGCAAGTGGATAGTTTCAGTAGAATGATGTAAAGATTTTATTAGTTGACATAATTTTGGTTAATCGATAATTGTGATTTATGAGTTGATTCTTAACATGTCAAGTTCATCACCTTATGCATTTTGGTGTCCTGGTAGTGCGTTGAAGTTGAACTACAGGCAACCCTGAGATTCTTTAGGAGTTAATTTTTTAGGTTTATAAATCAGTTGTCTTAGCTGTAGTTGGTCTTTTGGTATTATTAGATGCTGAATCTATCTCTTGAATGCTACTGATTTGAAGCAATGTGCAGAACTGCCACAAAAAGAACAACCGAACTTGCATTTAGTCCTTATAATCATTAATCTTCATGCTTGTATACTAGTGTTTAATTGTACATCCATTTAAGAGACAATGTTTCCCCTCTTAGTTAAATACTCGTGTGGGTGGCAGGTCTGTACCCAACGCTCATGGAAACGACCATATGGTGTTGGACTACTTGTAGGTGGATTGGATGAGTGTGGAGCCCACCTATACTACAACTGTCCGAGTGGAAATTACTTTGAATACCAGGCTTTTGCAATAGGGTCTCGCTCTCAAGCTGCAAAGACATACTTGGAACGCAGGTTTGAGAACTTCCCAGACTCTACACGGGAGGATCTGATCAAGGATGCCCTCATTGCGACAAGGGAAACCTTGCAGGGAGAAAAACTGAAAAGTTCCATTTGCACAATTGCTGTGGTAGGAGTTGAGGAGGCCTTCCATATATTGGATCAGGACGCTGTTCAGAAGTTGATTGATGCATTTGAGATCGTGGGCCAGGATGAGCCTCCTGCTGCTGAACCCGATGCTGCCGCTGAGCCTGGAGCAGCTGCAGAAGAGGGTGCCGGAATTGGTGCTGGTGCAGGCCAGGGTGCTGCTCCTGAACCAGATGTAGCTCCAATGGATATTTGAGGAGGCTAGAAGCAGTTGTCTTTCCATCCTTTCAACGAGGTTTTCTAGTATGTGTTTCTTAAGAGTATGGATGGCATTGTGGAATATATAACTATTTATTTGTTAAACCTTTTACCCTGTCCTTTTCTTTTCATCTTCTCTTACAAACATTTTGACTCTGCCCTTTGGTTAGATCTATCAACTTTACATTTGCTATTTGCCGTTAAGATGCAGTTATTGAACCCTTTTGGACCTTTGGTCATCCCCAACGTTGTTATACAATGTTTCTTATGTGATGATTTCTTCTGGATGTATCGAAATCCAAGCTAATTCCACCCCCAATAGCAACCTTTCTATGGCTGTGGGTGCCTAATCCTTCACCATGGGTTACCCCAGTGCCTCCAATGCACTTGAGATTTGAGATTAAATACACATATTACGAAGATTAAATCGTGAATATACATCAGTGGTTTGCTTGAGTCGTCTTTGAAATGAATGTTGTTTAATGATATTTACATTTACTTTTCAACTTGTAATTCATTCAATTTATAATCCATGTTTCAACAATTTGATTTCAAATTCCATTTGTAAAAACGCTTGGAGCAGTTCGAGGCCTTCGGCCAAACAACTGTTCAAACAACCCAACATTGAAGCAGCATGGTCCCCGACTAGGGATATGGGTCTCACCCCATAACCTGCATCACACAATTTTCACTTACCGTTTGACTCGAGCATCTCCGCCGATGATCGACGCACCATGTGCCGGTACGGTCGCTGCACATCGCCTAAACCGTTTTTCGCATGGGAAACTAGGAGCACCCCCACATCACCAGATAAGTTCCTAATTTTTTTAGATTTCCTTTATCTATTTTAAATAATCTTAAAAATGTTAAGGAATCTTCATTAAATTTCTTCTGGATTTTCTATACATTCTTATATTTCTTGGAATGATTCTATGTTGTTTGAGTTGTTGCATTGTCACATCATTACATTGTTTTCGGTCCAATTGATATCGGCCAATTTTTTGATTAACTTGTTGCCGATCTGGGCTTATTAATTGCGGTTGTTGGCTCCAAGTCAGTCACACATTCTGGAAGTTCTCTTCCACGCTATCCCACGTTTTGCCAATCTGCATGTAGGCACGCCCATGCTCCTCTTTCAGCCTCGTGTTTACCCAAGTTTATTGTGTATTAAAACTTGCCTCATACAACATATTTTGTGCATTGATGAAGATAATACTGGTTTTTACCCTACAAAAAATTACCAGAATCTTATGATTCTAAGCTTTGCAATTCAATGGATACTCGTCCACCGGTACACCGCTCACTCTCACAAAAACCGAAGATCCATGACTTACGATCGATTTCGCTTCCTTTGAAGACGTGACATTCGATTATATTTTTAGTTTGATTGGAATTTTGGCTACAGATCGGCCTTACCCAAAGCATGTATCTAGCACGAAGTGATTTACCGCAGTGGCGTATTCCTTTCGCTGAAGATCATGACCCTTCCGTGGTACGTGACACACAAGCGGCGGTGGGAGCAGTTGCTGGCAGCGACAACTCAGTGATTCAGTTACCAGCAGTTTCTGATCGGGCGGAAATTCAAATCCTTCACACAATAAGAAAAGAAATGAAAAGTTCTTATTTATTTATTTACTTTAAGTACATATCACGAGATGCCTTGAAGGATAAATTTAATTTTGTTCGGAGTGTGACTTGTCGTTATTCTTCTTCCACAAAACTGCAATAATTTGAAAGAGTTGGGAAACTTATAGTTTATGTCAAGGATTGATGTACAAACCTTCATTTTTGCAGCTGGAGTTTGATAAAATATTTGTGCCGGTTGTGTATTTCTCAAAGCTCTACAGATTTCTGGTTACCAGTTCTTAGCGAAAAAGTCACATATTTTCTTTGCCACTTCATTGATGTTCGCTACACTCTTTTTTCTTCAACTAGAGGTCTTGTAGATGAAGACGAAGCTGTAGGTGGCGGTGGTGAGAGACAGAGCGAGCGAACGGTCCTGAAGATAAAGACGAAGGTGATGGAGGCGATGATGAGAGTACGCGAAGATGAAACCGAAAGTGTTGGAGACGTTGTTGAGAGTCCACAAAGATGAAGATCAATGGTGGCCCTTGTTCTCACTATTTACCACATGCTTTGCTTCCTTGAAGACCAACGTTCTCAGTGCATGTATTATTTAGCTAACATTGTTAACAGGTTCAAAGAAGGTGAACAAGGTTGTCACCAAGTTCGTCAAGGCCGGCCTCTTGTGCCCACTTCCATGGATGATTGCCCTCTCACCCTCATTGGCAGCATGTTCTCCAACTCTTATATTTATTTGCTGACCGCTGCACTCTTTTTCCTTCAATTAAATTTTTATCCCAAGAGATTTTTTCTAGTAAGGTTTTTTAACGAGCCAGCATCTCAAGCTTTGTCATCCTTCTCGCATGAGGAACTATGTATTGCTAATATGATACTTAGCAAGTAGTCGGTCTTTTTGTTTTTTTTATCCTTCGTGATTCATTTCAGGCCGCAAATCTTTTAATTGTGCTATTGTTTCTGGTGATCACGCTTGGATTCATGACAGGTTTCGTACCTATCTGTTGTACTATTTCTAGATGTTTTTAATAAAACGTATCTTCTATCAAAAAAAAAAAAATTCCATTTGTAAAGAGGTTTTGAAATCTGGTGTCTTCATTTTTTTTTCCTCAAATTTTTTAGTTTGAATTTTGGAGTTATAAGGTTCATATAAACTAATATTTAATATTACAAGTTATGAAAAAGAATTTTGAATTTGGTTTTTCTAAGATTGATGTTAATATTACGAGTTGTGATAAATAATTTTGAATTTTGGTATGTTGTATTGTACTTATTATTTCAGTCAAATAGACTAATTTGTCCATTGGGTAGACTCACTATTTAGTCGGGCGTTTGGTACTTTACTGGATTAGAATTCCGACTATATTATACTAGTCAGAATATATTATAGTAGTTGATATGAAGTATTTATATCCTAAATATTAATTATGTATATTATTATTTTTTTGATTTAATATTTATTTTATTTTATTATTATTATTTCTATTTATAATAATTATTAATTTTTATTTTTATTATTATTTTATTGGTATTTTTTAATGATGATGATTATTATTATTATTATTACACTTTTCAAAATTACTAGTCATCCGACTATTTAATACGGACAATTTCAAGGGTATTATTTTAGCGTGTCTGGATCGTATAAATATATTCAACCGTATTAATTTATACAGTGACTAATTAATACGATGGTACCAAATACTAGTTTTGTACTATATTATCCTATCCAATCCATATACAACGTACCAAACGTAGCCTCATAGTTTAATTTAAGTTTTCAAAATTTTGGAGGTTTGATTTTAAAATTACAGGGTTTATAGAAACACTAATGTTTCATATTACATGTTGAAGAAATACTTTTGAATTAATCCCTTTTGGATTTTAGTTTTTTTTAATGGTAAAATTAATATAAACTCGTACACTATAAGATTGGATTTCGAAGTTCTTTTTCTTTTTTGAAATTTTGAGTTTGGATTATGGAATTATAAAATTGATATGAACTATAATATTTTGGAGAAGAATTTTAAATTTTCTATGATTTAGTTTGGTAATGTTGCTGCAAATTCCCACGATATAAAATTGAGGTTTCAAAGTTCAATAGAAAATTTCAACTTCGGATTTTGGAGTTATAAAGTTCAAGTTACATTGGAAAAATTTAAGAGGCTTTGAAGGAAAAGAAGAGAGAAGGCAACATTAGTGGGATAACAGCTACTACTAGTAAACCAAAAACAAAAAACCTCCAATATTCAGAATCCGCCTCAATATTTAACCATGCCTCCTCCTTCCCCCATCTCTAAAAAAATTAGGCCTACAGGCCATGGAATTCGAAACAATCGCTTTTCGCATAAAAAGAACAAAAATAAAATTATTTGGGGATTTCAGGAATAGTGAGGCCCTTGTTCTGCATCTGCTTGTACATCCATTGCCAATTCTCGGGAGTGACTTCGCCCCCGAGAGAGCGAATAACAGATCCTCCACTGCAAGATCCTACTTTGCAGCATTCTTCCAGGGATAATCCCTTTACCAATCCATACAAAAAACCACTTGCAAACAGGTCTCCGGCTCCTGTGGCATCGACTGCATTGGCTTCCCCGATGGCCGGAACTCTCACAACCTGACATATCCAAACAAACAATTAAAAGATGACACTTGATGATCACTCTATCAGTATAACATTTGCCTAAGCCTCTCCAAAGTTATTAACCTCTTTTCCGTGCTTTGAAATGCAACCGTTGGGGCCTAACGTCACCACTGCCCACCGGCAGTGTTTCCCCAAATATTCAACTGCAGCCTCGGGATCAGCTTTTTGATCAACCTCAGCACCTCTATAACAGAAATTAAACACCATATTACCAGTCAGCACAGAAAATAGAAAGAAAAATCCCTCAAAATTGTACGTAACATTGTGTTAAGAATTCTTAAGACAGCTTTATTTAATCAAAAACGGGGTTTATCAGTTTGCATGTACGATTCCAAGAAAACGAATGTCACCTTAGCAACTCAGTTGCTTCATCCTCATTCGCAAAGCAGAGGTCTATGCCCCTGACTCCAGCAATTGTAGAAGAGGTGATCTAAAGTTGCGAACCATCTGGTAATGTTAAAGAATAAAAGACTATATAAGAAGAAAAAGAAAAACAAAAGAAATGTATTTTTCACTTTTCTTGCAAATCAAGACACAAAGATAATATACCAATGCACTTGAAGCATCACTGAGATCTAACTTTAAGAAGCGAATTTGTTTTTATTGCATTTACATGCATGGAAAGATAGCAGGAGATTATGGATAGGCATTGGTCGTGTGGCCTTAAACAAGTTTCCGGAAGAACTAAAGCCAAACAACTGTACCTCAAAACTGGCCAGGTCCAAGGACACAAAAAGACCCTCTTGTTTCGCAATCCGTATAGCCGCTTGAATCACTTCCAAATTGATTATACCATACCTCAACAACAACCACTGAAGGAAAAGATATACCAGAAGTTACATCTACAAAACCATTCTAACTGTTCAAATCGTACCATCCATCGGATGCTACAGGGCCAAAAACTTTACCAAACATGTCAAGTATTTTAGCATAGAAAGAAGAGAAGAGACTAACCTTTGAGCCCTTAAAATCCGCTCTGGTCAAGTCATCAGCCTGGATAACATAATTCTAATAATTCTTGGTAAGCACATTTGAATTAGTAGAGAAAAGACTCACAGCTCAAGCACACACCGCACACACACACAAGCATGCACACAGACATGCAGATATGTATGTATGCATATATGGAATGGACATAAAAGGAGGTATGAACCTGAGGCTGAAGTTTCACAGCACTTGAGAGACACGGCCGCATTGTACGATTGCCCAATTCATCCACCAAGCAAACACACTGCGTCACACCAAATACAAATAAAGTTTCATCATCCAGCATAAATGAGCTAAGGGCTTTTTTGTTGGACAAGATTGGATTGGATTGAAAAACCCCATATTAATTCTATCTATTTTGGAAATAGAAGTGAGTGGTTTTCTTATTTTGGCGGGACTAGAGGGGATTGAACATGAAGAAAAACCAGCCCTATTGAGGGACTGGATTGGATAAGTTTTCCTCATCTCTATTTGTCTAATCCAAAGTTGCCTATCAAACGCCTAGATGTTCAAATGCTATATGTACTATGAAGCTAACCTGAGCAGTGGGGCCCTTCTTCATCCTCAACCTTGAGAGGTTCACAGCATGAGAGCTCATGTTACTGACAAATAACTGGCCTTGCTCATCATCCCCACAGGCACCAATTATTCCACTGGAGATTCCAAACCCTGAACTCAGCCCTCTGATAGTGTTGGCCACACTGCCTCCCGCCATGGTTTTCATGGATGAGGAATCATCAGGAGAAGAGATTACATGGGTCTTCACCTCACTCAGTATGTGCTCAAGCTCCTCAATTGCAACCTACACAGAATAATATGTGGCAAAAGCTAAAGTCTTTTTAACTTCTTCCTTGCACAGGCGAACATCAAATTAAATACCCGCGAATTCCAAAATTGGCATAAAGCTTTAGACCGCCAAAATTTAACAAACCCAAATAGTAAAAAGCAAGAAAAAAGGCAAAGAAGCTCTAAAGAGATAAAAGGGTTCACCGGAATGGAGCCACCGCGCTCGCCGGGTAGTTGATTGAGCAAGGTACAGTCAACGCGAGCGACGTGGTCGATGAGAGCGGAGGCCTGTATTCCGAGCACCATAGGAGCCTCCCCGGCGGCGGTGCCGTTAGACAATGCTTCTGCTACCATTTTCAACCCCTCTCTGGCTTTGCTGCTATATGATTCTCAGGGAATTGTGGGGACTTATTATGCTTTGTTTCAGAGTTGGGGTTTTTGTCGATGCGTTGTTATTTATAGACACTCTCCCGCGATCAAAGCAGGAGGCGCCTTTTGCAACTTGCAAATCCAGACTGAATACGCCTCCACTATTCTTGTTTTGTTTTGTTTTTTTTTTTTGCCCCCCCCACCAAAATTAATACCCTTTTAAAAGAAATTAATTTTACAAATTTACACGTTCAAAAAAATCAATGAAATCATGCTTTCTATTTATGAATTTAGTTCTAAATGTAACTGAAAATTTCAATTTGTATAATAATAAATAGACATAGCATCTAAACGGAAATTTTTTTCTTTCTTTCGAAACGGAATATTTTGTTTAATTGTTTAAAAGAAATGTTGTTTTTAATATTTGAATTAAACTAGCATGCTCAAGCTTATGGATTGAACCCGAATGAATCTGAATTCACCTCAAAATCGACATAAACATGAAGTCATCTGCATTCATATAAATTCAAATTAACTCAAACTCAAACTTAAATTGTGAAAGTTGAATTAGAGTTAAATTGACATAAAACAGAATTAATCTATATTTATATAAACTCGAATTACTCTATATTTATCTCAAACTTGAATTAGAATTAGAATTATAATTGAATTGACCTCCTTGCCAGAATCTACCCGTACACCTAATAATTCTTCGTGCATATCGTGGTCACAACTCACAAGTAAACGACATGATCTCAACTCACAAGTAAACGACATGATCTCAACTCACAAGTAAACGACATGATCTCAAATAAGATTGTGTAAGTAAAGTTTGGCATGAGTACATACAAGTGAACCAAAAGAATACAAGGCTGCCATTATCATCAAAAGGAAAGAAGCAAGCAAGGATGGATGATATATATAATTCTCTAGTGGAAATCCGGATTACAAAGTCAAGTTTGCAACTGACATTTGATTTATAGTTAAGGAGAGACTAAACTCAAGGCATTTGACTTATGATCAGGAAGAGACTGAAATGCATATGAGAAGACTGAATTCAAATTGGTTTTTAACTAGCCCTGGGCATAGTTCGGTACGGTTGGATATGAAGGTGATATCAGAATCGTACAAAACAATTTTAATCGGTTCGGTACGGTACGATATTTCAAAATATGAAATTGATACTGTACCGTACCAATTATGTTCGGTTTCGGTACGAGACGGTATTCCCTAACATTGAAACCAGTTCGGTTTTTTAGTAAATCCATCAACTAAAAAACTTTAACATACAATTAAATCTATCAACTAAAATTAATTTATAATTAAATCCATCATTAGCTATTAGACTATTAGGGTTTTTATTTTTTGGATTTAATTTAATTTTTAATTAATTTAAAAAAATTAAAAAACGGTTCGGTTTCGGTACGGGATGGCATTTCCTAACATCGAAACTGATTTTGTACCGATTTGCAGCGGTACGGTATCGGTATCATACCGATCATCTATTCGATTTTACTATTAAGTTTTTTTTTTCAATTTTACTATTAATTTTTTTTTCGATTTAGTAAGATACAAAACGAAATAATTTCGATATTTCAGAACGATATACCCACCTAGACCTAATTTTAACTTATAACCTCGGAGAGAAACTAAAATATCAATAAATCTTCTCGATCTCGGACGTACAGAAAAACAAAAAGGACCGATAATACAATATAGACCAAATATTTTTTCCAGCATTTGAATGATTGGCAATGGTGGGGCAATGATTTTGGTCACTTTCAACTGAAATCACGGACTTCTTTTGTTTTTGTGGTTTTATGAGATTCCCGTTAGCCAATAATTATTTCGTAAATGATTCTATGAGTAATAAATTAACAATATCTTGGTCTCTTTGGAGTCACAATAGTAACGGATACCCACACCTTTATCTGCAAATCTGCAGTATTACATGTTTCAGTGCGTAGTAGGCCTGCGATTAGGGTTACCTGCTACTGCTATTCGGGTTACCTGCTACTGCTACTCCGGATCTTAGATAATCGAAATACTTAAAAAGATAGGATTGTCAATGGGTTAAATTTACGTGGAATTATGAATTTTATTTTATTTAAATATATATAATTTAAATCTAATCTATCTAATAATTATGTCAAAAATATCTAACTTGAATCTTATCTGTTAATGACTAAGGTAACCCATTTAATAAACAAGTCATACTCGAAATTCAATTAACCTATAATCCGCTTAATCCATTTAAACTGTTTAGCATATCTAAACTATAAGATTTAATTGGTATATAAATAGGTAAATGGATAGATATATGAATCAGTAATTGACACGTTTATTAAACGGGTTAATATATAAGTAATTATACGGATTAACAGGTTGACTCGAAATCTACCCATTTATTAAAATGAGTTAATAAGTAATTATACAGGTTAACAAGTCGATCCGAAATCCACCCGTTTATTAAACGTGTCATAGTGGATTGACTCGAAAATAACCTGAGATTTTAATCGTGCATATTGATTCGGATGAATTTCGTGCAGATTTCGAGTCGTGTCAAAAATTGTTATCCTTATCACGTTGTAAACAAAAATTTAAAAATATATATGATAGAAAATTTTTAAAATATTAAAATCCAATCAAGAATAAGAATGATGAGTAATTGGAGAAACAGGAAATCGAAGAAGTAGACAATCGGAGAAGTGGGTAATCATTCTCTTATATGTTTTTACTAACTATATAAAATCAGAACATTAACGAGAATAATTTTCATTGTTATTGTTTACTAATTAGAATTTCATTGTTATTATTTACTAATTATTATGAATAAAAATAAAAATTAATTGATTAATTTTTTTTATTACTATGTGGTTAATATATAATTTTTTTTACTCATTGACAGAAAAGACAAAAAAAAAAACATAATAGACAACATTTAGGGATGCCACATGACTAAGATACTAATCAATCCCTATATCCATTATATAAGATGCTAATTCGTAGTGGTGGTTAGATTATTGTATTGCCACTCACGTCCAAATGTTAAAACAAAAAAAGTAATATCTTTGAACTTGTTTGATCTGCTTAAGGTTTCTCATGGATTTTGTTGAGGTAATTGGTGATTATTTCTTATGTGGTAAAAAATGATGAACTTTTTAAATTTATTGTGGCTGAATGATATGGTTTTTACGAAGTATTAAAGTAAATACAAAGTAACATTTAACATTTAATAAAATTATATGCAATTTAAAACTCTTTTTGTGTAGATATAGTATTAGTAAATAGGGATTGTTCTGAATCACAGAAATTAGTGAAAATTTAAATAATGGTTAATGAAAAAGAATAAAAGATTACCGAAGAATAAAAAAATAAAAAATATTAAAGAATAAAATGAGCAAAAGAATAAATGAATAAAATGAATAAAAAAGGATGAGGTAATTGATGATTGTTCTCATGGATTTGTTGAGGTAATTGATGATTATTTCTTATGTTGTAAAAAATGACGAACTTTGTAAATTTATTGTGACTGAATGATATGGCTTTTACGAAGTATTAAAATAAATACAAAATAATATTCAACACTTAATGAAAGTATATACAATTTTTTTTTTTGTATAGATATAGTATTGGTAAATAGAGATTGTTCTGGACCGGGGAAATTAGTGAACATTTAAATAATGGTTAATGAAAAAAAATAAAAGAATAAAAGAATTCAAAAATTTAAGAATTTAAATGAGAGAGCTTATGCTAACTAGGATTTACAAATCATAGATTAGTTTCGTAGAAAAAACCAACATTTTTACGTAAGTAAATCCGAATTAACAATCATATTATTTAAACTACTTCTATTTTAACCTTTGTACAATGGACTTTCTTCAAAAACAAATTTTAAAACACTCTAGTATTTGTACATATCGAACAAATCACGAAATCTTACCTCATTCATTTTAATCATCTACATACGTTTTTCAATATTATAAATGCCCCGACAGCGGCCGGCACTTACAATATGATTCACCTTTCGTTTTTGACTGAATGTGCGGACATCAGTCAACATTAAATATCTTCAATCATATTCTATGTGCACCGACAATGGATAAAACACATAGCGTCAAATTGAAGTATTAAACACTAAAACGTATGAAATAACTAAAATTCATAAAGTAAAACACATGGAGATTGTATTTAATACTTACAAATATTAAAAAGAAAATACCAACACATATATTGAATTAAGTAAAACCGGAACAATAACAAGAGTTGAAGTAGAGGGAATAAAGTTATACTTTCAGAATCCAAGAATAACTTGTGATGTAAGGACCCGTCTCGAATCTACAAAATTAATTAAGGTTAATAATGAATTATCTAGAATCAATTAAGGACTAATCGAGATTAGTCGATGATTATCAGACAATTTGGGTAAAATGACAATTTTGCCCATAGGAAGGGTGAAAAGTTAACTTTTGACCCGAGAGATCCAATGCACTTGGATCGATGACCATTACATAGATCAAAATGATACGAGTCTATAGACAGACGGCATGTAGAAATTGGATATCGTATGGGAAAGTAACGGGTCACGGAAGGTTCAGGAAACTATTCATATTTGCACGAAAACTGAGATAGTTAACTTTTGGTTTGTCCTTAGAGGGCCCAAAAGATCTGGAATGGACCAATAGATGAGTGACAAGTGTCACTCATCCTTTACCCCAAACCCATACATACATGCATCATTCCCCATTCCCTTTCATTTGTTCATCCAACTCGAAACCCACCCTCAAACCTTCATCATCATCTTCTTCAACTGAGACCAGAGAGAGAGACTGAGGGTGAGTGAGAGACTGGGAGATGGCGAGGAACGAGGTAGAACCGCCGTGGACGGTGGAGGAAACCGAAAAAGGTAAAACCCGAAACCCGTTTATGTTTGAAAATTCAAAATTGGGTTTTGGACGTTTGGGGTATATTCTGATGCCATGGTTGGCTTCTCTGAGCTCATATGAGCTAGTAGGGACCAAAACGGATGAGGAAGGATGGTGGAACCGCCCTGAAGGAGGTTTGAAACTGGGTCGTGAAGATCGAGCTTAGACAGCTAAATTCTAGACCCTTTCTTCTGGTTTTAAGGTCATAGATCAATTCCTGGGTTAAAGACGAGTCGATAGGAAGAAAAATGGAAGAAAATGGCGGCCGAAAAATTGAGATACGGTAGGGTCGCGGGTCAAACGACCTGTTACAGTGGTTCGGGTCAACCTGGCCAGAGGTTGACGATGATGACGTGTCAGTCCATGTCATCATCTGTCAGACCTGTCAGGCCACGTGGCCAACCAGAGGGTGACACGTGGCCAGGTGTCAAGTCCAGTTAGCAGTGACGTGGCAGTGCCATGTCAGACCACGTGGACCAGTAGGGTGGTGCCACATGTCAACATATCAAAGGTTGTTAGATGACGTGGTAGGTCCACGTCAGCATTGTTAGACCACGTGACCTGATAAGGTGGTGCCACGTGGTAGTGTGTCAGATTGTCAGAGTCGATGTGTTAGTGACACGTGACACTAGTCAGGGTGTGCCACGTGGCAGGTTGTCATACCTGTCAGGCTGACGTCAGTAGATGACATCATCGTTGACTTTACTGACGTTAACATTGACTTTGACCGTTGACTAGATGACATCAGCGTTGTCTTTTGCTAATCTCAACGTTGACCGAAACTTTGACCAGCTGACATCAGCGTTGACTTGTGCGGATGTCAACGTTGACCAAAACTTTGACCAGTGCGTGGGGGCGCGTGGGCACAAATTTTGAGGTCAAATCGATATTGTTCAAAAGGTTTCAACGATCTGAATCCAGTGGTGGTGGTTTTAGGTCGATCAGAGTTCGTTTGATAGGTCATTTAGAGATTTTAACCTCGGGAAGTGTGTTTGGGACACGTTGAAAGTTCCAGGATGTGTAAGGGTCTTTGGTATGGACTTGTATAGGTTGATAGTGACCTTTGAGTATGATTTGGATAGGTTCGGACGTCCCGGAGACTATAGATTAGCCCCGGAGTAGCTTATGGCTCAGATTTTGGAGCATGCAGCACAGACGGTCTGTGACTAAACTTTGTTTTATGAAATATGATGCATGCATAACTGTTTTATATGTCTTATGTGACACGACCCACCCCCAATCCCCCGGGATTAAGAGGCTAAGTCATGCTCCCGTGTAACTTACGCGTGACACGAAGGCTAAACCGACGTCCAACCTCCATGTAACACGTAAGCCGGACACGAGATTCCCAAACGAACTGTCCAAAGCTTCCGGACTTCCTAGAGCGCGCAGAATCTACTGTGGATCGCGTGTGTGATGACTCCATCTCTCCCTAACAACAGCCCGCACCGCATCAAACCTGGAGGGTATCGAAAACATAAAACACTGTGAGTGGACAAAAATAATCAATACGTTTAGAAAACAGTGTATAAGAAATTACATTTATACCCTCCACAAAAAACCAATGCATGCATAAGAAAACCTTTCCATAAACCATCAACGAAAACCGGAAACATTTCCTTTTCTCAAATTTGTAATTCATATCCAGGGCCTCAACCCAAAATCATAAATCAACATCAAAGTACGGGAACTCAGCCCAAAACTCATTAAATCCAAATCATCTGGGTCACAGCCCAAAACATCTGAAAACTAGTGAAAAATCAGTGAAAAACATCAATCAATCAAGTTGCTGGATCTCAAGTGCGCCCGAGTCTTTAAACTCAAAACACATGCGCATAATCAAGCCTTCCCGGGATATCAACGAGTCTTTAAACTCAAAACACAATCAACAGCCCTCGGTGGATATCACAATAACCGAGTCTTTAAACTCAAAACTAGATCCAGCCGTATCAGGATCTTTAAACCCAAAACCAATTTTCAACGGGTCTTTAAACCCAAAATTAAGTGAAAATCCATATCCAAATTCAAAATAATGATTTCGTAAGCTGGCATCCGAAACCATCACACCGAACCTAAATCCAGACTTTCACTTTCAAGTTCCAAAACTGAATTCGAATCACTTTTCCGAAATTCGATTCCAAAATCGAAATCACGTGAACAGGGCTTCAACCCCGAAATCACTTTTCCAAAATCCATTATAATTTATTAAACTCAAATCATATTTCAAATCCCAAAATCAAATCATCAAAACCATCATCAAACCATAGCAGAAAACCATATCTCGTAAAAAGTGCAATTTCATAAATATCTCGAAATACGTGCAAAATCGTAAATCATCAAGATCATAATCATAAACATAGAAATCAAATATAGAAAATATATAAAACATTTATGCATGCATCAAGAGTTAGAAAGCAAAGTCCACTCACATATCATTAGCGTCGCCGTCTTGATACGCGTGCAATTACACTTTTCCGGCTAATCCACTATCATCGACTTTCCCAAACCTGTACAAATCCAACAATAAGGTCACTAACTACTTCATAATGCTTCTACTAAATCCCCGTAATTTTCCTGAATTTTTAACTACGAGCCCTAAAATCTTCGAACATCCCGAAACATGTCGAAACGATGTCTGATCGACTCGAAACCAGTGCTAAAATGTTCGTTACATCGAATACTTTAAAAGTCATGTTGGAACTTTCCTCAAAGTCCGTACCACGCGCCCACATGCACCGCCCAAAGGGGCTGCGCGTGGGAGCCACGCGCCAACTGTTCATCATCTCCTACCTTGAGACAGACCCGGTCTGAACTGATTCGAACCGACTCGGTCCAGCCGAACCGGCGTCCACGGTTCAACCTCCGAAACCGTCTAATTTTGATTTCTTTCTAGTCCTAATTCATCCCTTAAGTTCGTCCTTTTAATTCCTAATCGAGTAGCATGATCAAAACATGAAATGTCAATCAAAATCATACCTTCCAAAATCGAAGAAAATCCTTCAATTTTTCTCCTCTGGTTTCGGCCACCACAGGCCACCTCAAGCTGTGATTTCAAGCCAACACTTTCCCTTTTGACCTCCAGAATCTCATCCTAGCATTCAATTCAACCAGCCATCACTGAAACACGAGTTGCCATGTTCATATTCAAATTCGATTTTTATGGAAATATCACATACCTTCCCTTTCAAGCTTCAACTTCGAGTCCAAGGAGCTCGTCTCAGCCTCCCAATCAATTTCCATTCAGACATGACAAGCAATTGGGATGTGTGAAAGTGGTTCAACCATGGTTCCTCACGTGTATCCACATCCCCTATTTTTTCCTGGTTTCCACGGTCACCGTCGTGGACGACCCTTGTAACGATCCCGAATTCCAGGATTAGATTAGTGACTAATCACGATTAATGAGGTTAATCAGTGATTAGTGGGGTACTTTCGGACGAACGAGGCAAAATGACTGTTTTGCCCCCAGCGTGGGTAAAACGTTGACTTTTTGTTTAGGAGGTCAAATGAACTTTGGCCGATGACCGTGACGTAGTTTGGGACATCACGAGTTCATAGACAAGTGGCACGTTCGATTCCGACGTTCGAGGAAAAAGTTATGACGTTTGGAAGTCCATGGGTAATTTGGTAATTTTGGTTAAAAGGGGCAAATGTTGACTTTTGACTTGGGATGTCAGGACCTACCCCGATTATCACCCCGATAACCGAGGTGAACCCTGCTCCCGTCTGACAACCCAACACAAAAGACCGAAATAACCTCACGAAAACCACAAATTACACTGTCAGACGAAGGAGAATTTAAAATCCAACGAGTCAACCGTTATACAGAGCATAGTACAAAACAAAATAAACAGTACTACACGCACAACGGAAAGCTGAAAACACTCCGAGACAAACTCCGGAATAACACTATGCCTCCGACGCTGCCTTGACGTCAAACCCGAGCGCTAGCTCCACTACCTGGAGGGCAATTAAAAACCAGAAGGTGTGAGTGGACCAGAAAGAATAAAAGTTTCAAAAACCATTTCATAAACAAACTAGGGTTTGGCCCTCCGTTTTGAAAACATGCATGCATAACCCATTAGCTGAAAACATTTATAAATCATATCATTTTCATTATGGAAACCGCAACAACATAAACACAGTATGGTAAACGTTATAAAACATTAGTAGTATAACATAAGATACCAATATAATCATCCGATCAAACCTGCTGGATCTATCCGAGTCTTTAAACTTCCGAGTCTTTAAACTCAATCTAGGCCTCAATATAATCCGAGTCTTTAAACTCCCGAGTCTTTAAACTCAACAGGCCTACGGGGGAAATATCAATATATCCGAGTCTTTAAACTCAATCCGGGTCTTTAAACCCAATCTGGGCTCGTCCCCCGTCAAACATAATCCGGGTCTTTAAACCCAATAACCAGATCCAGAAAATCCAATCCAAAACCGTTTGAAAACCATTTCGAAATCCATATCCAAACCCGAATCCGAAATCACTATCCTGAAGCCCTTCCGGCGTTCAGAACCGGCATTCCGAATCCAAATCCGGAAATCCACTTTTCAACTTTAAAACTAAATCTCGCTTTCCGAAATCCGATTCTAAAACTGAAAACCTTGATCATCAAATCATGTCTCAAATCCCTTTATAATCATTGAAAACCATTTATCGTTTGAAATCCCAAAACCATGGTATCATAATCAGAAATCAAGCATTTCTCGTAAAACGTGCCAAATACGTAATTTCTCAAAAAACGTGCAATTAAGTAAAACAGTTATAGCATATTCAAATAACCATGAAATCACATATAAAACCATAAAACAAGTAATTAAAAGCAGTTATGCATGCTCCATTTAAGGAAGAAGTCCACTCACAGTTACCGGGCACGTCACTCGCGTCCCGAACGTCCTGTACGTTCCTCGACCTCCTCGGGGATTCCCGATCCTGTCACAAGTCATCAAAATACGTCACTAACACGCCCACTAAGTTCCTCCTATTTTTACCCAAAATTCCCGAACTTAAAACATAATTACACGAAACCCTAAACATTCGATTTCATAGAACTAACCCGAGACAACGTCCGATTGTCCCGAAACCTATCCCAAAAGACTCGTTACAACATTTAGACCAAAAACCTAGTTGGACGTTTCCCCAGAAACCGCCGCACGCGCTGCTCGAAGTGGCTGCGCGTGGGCCTCACGTTCCTGCATAGAACACTATTCATCTCCTACCTCGAGACCGTGCACTATTCTGGACCGGCGTGGCCGGTTCTCCGCCGTCCGTGACATGACCCGTCTCGATCCCACAGGGACCACAAGGGGACGTGCCCTGCTCCCGTCTGACACCCAAAATAACATACCAACTTTAACCTCAAACAATCAAATGCATAAATAACCAAATTAAATTTATACATCAAATCCGAATTAAACAGATGTCAGACAAGGGATGAAATCCAAAATTAAAAGTTGCGAGCACGACTCTAAAATAAACCTGCGGGTAAACCACCCAACAGGGGTTCAGGTACGCAGAAGTAGATCTATGCCTCAGCCTCAGGATCCTCCTTTACCTCAGTAGCACCGCCTGGAGGGGTTACCAAAACAATAAGGGTGAGTGGTCCAAAAGTAACCAACTAACCACCGATTAACTCCGCTAATCCGTCACTAATTACTTCACTAATCTCGACTTCCGGGATGGGTCGTTACATGGGAAGTCCGATGGTCAAGGACCATTACGTAGATCGGGACGATACGAATCCTTAGGCAGGCGGCACGTCGAATTCGGACGTTCAAAGGCGAAATTACGGTTCAAGAAAGCTTCGGGGCACTATTGCACGTTTTACGAAACAAATTAAATTTTGTCCTTAAGTGGGCCAGATATTTTAGAAGGGACCAATGGAGGAGTGAAAAGTGTCACTCATCCATTGCTCATTATGATCCCATACATGCATACCATCCCTTAATCGTGCAAACCATCCCACACAAAACTCAAACCCGATCTCACCATTTCCTCTCCTCTGTGCAACCCAAACCATTCCCCTTCCATTTGATCCAAACTGATTAGAGACAGTGAGAGACTGAGGACTGAGAGGAGGTTGATGGACGTCCAGAACCGCCACCGACGGCGGCGTGGAGGAGGCAAACCCGAGAAGGTAACTCGGTTTACCCATTTTTCCCATATTTGTCGATTTATACATTATGGTTTGTTTTGGACGATTGGGGTAAGGTTATTTAGGTTTCTAGGGATATGATATGAAGTTTTTTGATGGGGTTTGATGGCTGTGAAGCCTGGGAACAAAATGGAGGTTTTGGACCGAAAAGGGGTAATCGGGTTCAATGGATTTTTGTATGTTTTTCTTAGTTTTTTTTTTCATAGGAATGGATGGGAATTGAAAAACTAGGAATAATGGAATTAAAATGGAGGCAAACGGACCAGAAATGAAGGAGGAACCAGGCCGGACCGGTCACGTCGGTCCAGGCGAACCAGCGAACTGGCCAACCCGGTTCAGTCGAAGGTTAGGGGTGATGCTACAATGTGGCGCGTGGGCTCACGTGCAGGGGGTTCCTAGGGCACGTGGGGGCGCGTGTCCAATCTTTTGGGAATGTGTTCAACACACAAAATCATCTATTCGATGTAACGAATATTTTGGGACTGGTTTCGTGTCGATCGGACATCGTTTCGTTAGGTTTCAGGGTGTCCGAAGGTTTAGGATCGGGATTAAAAATAGTTAAAAATTTCAGAAAATTACGAGGCTTTAGTAGGAGGTTAATTAAGTAGTTAGTAACATTTTATTACGATTTGGATAGGTTTGGGAGTCCTAGTGACGACGATTGGCTCGACAGAGCCTTATGACACGCATATCGAGGCGACAGCTCGGACGATCTGTGAGTGGACCTTGTTTTCTAAATTGGTGCATGCATAAATGTTTATTATATGTTTTATTAGATGTTTTGTGATGTCATGAGTGCATTAGAGTGTGGTTACGTATTGGCACATATTTCAAGGTTTCAGCCTTATACGATGCCTATACGTGTTTGTATTTCCTTATTGGTTTAAATGAAATGGATTTGGATTTACAAAAGGATAAACTCGGGCATGAAACCTAGTTGGTTTTATCTCGGGCATATGATGCTATTGTGGCCTACGGGTCTGAATCGTGGTCGCGGCAAATGCTATGTGCACGGAGACCGACGATATAACGCTCGCCTCCGGATTGGGATGTGTTCCTACCAGATAGGTCACGATGCACGATCTATGGTCAGGCAGGCGATGGAGGCTCGACTTCGGAGTGCTGACAGTTCAGGATATCGATCGGTGATGAGTGCACCATGATCTTGTGGTGGTCGCGTCGGTTGATTCGTTAACGGCGACATACTAGGATTGAGGGCGGTCCTGGATGGATGGTTGCACGCATCACTACGATCGGAGTCGTGACTGACCCTGAGATATCAGTTATGATGCCCAGTGAGTCATGTGTTTGGGCACGAGACCCAATTTTACTTTACGGTTATGATTTAAGGTCGGGGACCCTAATGGATTTCCAGGTTCATGACGGTTTATGGGAACCGGCATGAACCGTTAGAAGGTTTTCATGATTCATGACGGTTTATGGGAACCGGGCATGAATCCGTTGAAAGGTTTTAAGGACGATTTCGTTATATATATATATATGTATATTCATATACCTTCCTTTACTTGTACTATCTCCTCCGGGGAGGGTCGTTGGCTTGGGTGGACCCCGGAGTAGTCACGGAACACTGACTGAGTGGAGTCGCCCCAATTGGGTTCCTTACTCTCAGGAAGGCTTGGATCATAATGACAAGACCCATCCCGATTATCCCTCGATAGTCGTGATGAATCCTGCTCCCGTCTGACAATAACTAAAAATTTCCGAAAGTAACCAAACTTATATACATACAACACACAACAAATCCCGAAAACATTGTCAGACAAGGGATAGTTAAGTTTTACAGACCAATGACGTCACAAGTTTGATTAGTCAAGGACAATACAGAGCATAGGTATCATGACAGATAGGGGTCAAATTCCTACTCTGTAGAATGTCTGAGTGCGCAACGGTCTATTTATTCTTTTGCCTCGCTTGCCTCGTTTTTAGCCCTCGTACCTGTACACTGGCCTGGAGGGTGCATAAAACAATAAAGGTGTGAGTGGACAAAAATGACCTCTTATAAAAACATTTGCCAAAATACATTTCTTACCCTCCAGTTTTCACAAACATGCATGCATATCATAAAACACGAGTAATAATGGGAAATCAATTAAAGTGGATCAATCAAAACAATTTCCACAAATTCACGGGACTTATATCCATATCTTGTTGCTTAGAGTCACGTTTTATCCCTGCAACGCGTGCATATCAATAGGCTCAAGGACCGCTCAAAATCCGAGCATCCGCCGCTGTGAACACATCACAAGCCGGCAATCCAGATCTAGTGAACACATCACTTACCGATCCATATAATCCAGCACATCTGATCTGAGTCAAGCCTCCCTTGGGCTGCAAGACAAAGATCGTGCTACGTGACCTCTTCGGGGTAAACACTTCCATCCCGAAGGCGAGCGTTATCTCCAGGGTGCACTCCGGGGAAAAACATATTTTCTCCCGAAAGCCCTAAATATCCGCAACATATCACCATCACTAAAACCAGTGAAAAACAGTTGCATTGAAAACCAAATCATATATCAATACAGGGTCTCAGCCCTAAGTTAACCAAAGTCCCGATTTACTTTATAAATCCGAAATCATCATTATCATCATATAATCACATGGAAAATGCAAATCCAATCAGAAACACAATTCCATTGGGTTCCAACCCCAAAATATCAATTTCACGTAAACCCGTGCAACCGTAACCCGAGTTGCCACGAACACGTAAATCCATAAAAGCAATCATTGACTCATAATCCGAGTCCAAATATCATTTTCAATCCGGGCCTAGCCCAAAACATCATTTCCACGTTCCTCGTAAAACGTGCCCGAAAGACTGATTAAAATAATCACAAAAATCACGAAAATACCAAAAATCATCAAATTCACATGTAACTCCAAATCCGAGTCAAAATCATTATTTACTTGGGTTCTCACACCCACAATATCATTTTTAACCAATTTCATGATTTCTCGAAAAGCGTGCCAGAATATAATAATATAATAATCATAAAACCGAGAAAATCGAGAAATCACCGAATCAAAGCATCAATCATGTCAAATCATAGAAAATCATATAAATAAGCATTTTAAACCATATATGCATGCATCACAGTTAGAAAACCAAAAGTCCACTCACACACACCGTCCCGATTGTTCAGCCTCGAGCTGTTCGTTTTCCTCCGAAGTCCCGGGAATATTCCAGCCTGTCAAACAAAGTGATTTAAGGTTACTAGGCAATCATATAATCCTTAAACAGGAATCCCCTAATTGTCGGAATTTTATAATATTATTTTAATATAAATTTAAACGTGTCGGGTACTCGGAACTACACTGAAACCATATCCGATTGACCCGAAACCAACGCGGATAGGTTCGTATCATCGAGAACATCAAGTTTCATGTTGAACACTTTGCCGGAATCCTCCCCACGCGCCGCCGCAAGAGGCTGCGCGTGAAAGCCACGCGCCTAGCACAGTACAGCTACAGTGCATCGTTCTCGCCCGTTTGTCTGATAAACGGGTTGAAATACCCGCGATAGGATCTGATGCAATCTCAGTCAATTCGACCTCAAATCGATCCGTTCTTTCAACTGATCTCATCTACTCTAACTTCATTTTAGTTCTGTGAATTCAATTACCTCAGGTAAGGTCCAAATCTTCACGACTCACGATCGAAATTCGACGGGTCTCCTATTCGGGTTTCAGGATTCCGTGCCTGATTTTTCAATTAATTCATATGGTTAGCTTCGTGAGAGTATAATGAACAATTTTCCATGATCAATTTCGAATGAGCTTACCTCTAAGTATCTGAACTCAAGGTCGATTTTTGGCAGCCATGGCAGCGTCTGTTCTTCCTCAATTCGACACGAATTCTTCTCGTTTTTGTTGCAAAGCTTTTAGTTTTGATCCCAGCAACTTAATGGAATCCTCAATTGCTCCTCTCCTGGCTCCCAAATCCGAATTCGATTTTCCCCCAATTTCCCAGAATTTTCGAAGAAAAATTCTCTTAGTTCTCTGAACCTCTCGAGTCCCTCTCTCTCAGTTATGCTACTTAGACGTTCAATTGCATAATGACGACGAGTTTGGGGCTTATCACGGGCCAATTGGACATAATCATGGTTCAAGCCTTAATTTGGGGAAAAGTTGTCAAAAGGGGATATTATTGTGTTTCCCTTAAGACCCGGTTCTGTGTTTTATGAGGTGAGAATCAGACAAAAGACAAGTCTGATCAAGGCCAAAAGTCCATTTTGCCCCTGGTTGGACAAATTACCATTTTGCCCCTAGCCTTCCGTGACCCGTAACGTTCGTAACCGAACTCCGTTTTCGACGTGCCGCCTGTCGTTGTACTCCGGGCATCGAGACCTACCTAACGGTCTTCGAATCGTGTGAAAATTAGTTGGCAAACAAAAAGTCAACATTTTCCCCCTTTTTGCCCAAATTACGAAAATGCCCTTGGGCTTCCGAACGTCATAACTTTTTCCCAGATTGTCAGAATTGGGCGTGCCACCTGTCTATGGACTCGTGACGTCCCGAACTACGTCACGGTCATCGGTCAACATCCGTTTGATTCACCAATCAAAAAGTCAACAATTTGACTATACTATTCACAAGGGTAAAAACGTCATTTACTCATTATGTTACAAAATTACATTTTCTCAATTTCCGGGGCGTTACACATAACCTCAGGACGGGTCATTGGTCTACGGACATTGACCTTGAACCCTGAAAGACTTGGGTTGAGACCCCGGGTAGCACGCGGGTAGCTTTGGAAACCGTGACAGGATTGGTTGTGTGGTTATATGTATATATGATATATGATATGTGATCTACGATATATGATATGTGATGTGTACAGGTTTTGGGCTGAGTCCCGTATGGATTGGGCAGTGGCCCGTATGGTTGGTACCCGTATGGATTTGGGAGTGGCCCATATGGTTGGTTCTTTATGGTTTCTTCGGTTATGGTTTTGGGCTTAGCTCCCATATATGGTTTCTTTGGTTAGACGGTTTTCAAATGCATGCATGCTTTTTAGTGAAGGGTACAAATGTCTTCGATAAACTGTTTTTACAAACTCTTGTTTTGTCCACTCACAGCTTTTAATGTTTTGACTGCCCTTCAGGTCGCAGCGGATGTGGACTGTAGCAGAGACCGAGATATCACATACCTCCTCCAGATCCTGGCGTACTCCGATAGCCCGAGAGGGCAAAGGTTGGAAATATCCCTTGTCTGACACTTCGTGTCAGACTGGAGCAGGGTCGTCCCGCATTAATCCGGGGGGGATTGGGACGGGTCCTGTCAGCCCTCCACGGTGGCACTACGCTGCTCCTCATCTCCATCATTCTGTTTCAATCCTAAGTTATTAGAAATTGGTGAAGAGCAAGGAATTGGATTTCTCAGTCACAGCCACACCTTATTCTCTGTTTTCTGTCCCAAAACCGTGCACAAACACATAAACCCATTTAAACAGATTTTTTGAGGCGGCTTGTGCAAGGTTCTACCACCATCCAGAGAAGGACAGGTGTCCAAAATTTGTTGGTCACAACATCCAAAACAACCAAGTGTCCCACTTTCACTGGGCATAGATCCCTAGGCCATCAAATGACCAAAATGCCCCTGCCTTCACAATTTACCATTTTGCCCCTCAAGTTCCTAGACCCGTAACTCTGTCATCCGAACTTCAATTGAAGCATGCCGCCTGTCGTTTAAGTAGGGGATCGAAACCTACCTAACGGTCCTCGAAATACGTGAAAACTACATGTCGGGTAAAAAGTCAGCAAATTGCACATTTTAAACCAAATTACCAAAATACCCTCGAACTTTCGAACATCATAACTTCCTCCTCGGCTGTCGGAATCAGACGTGCAACCTGTCTATGAACTCGTGACATCCCGTACTATGTCACAGTCATCGGTCAAAGTCAATTTGACCGCCCGAACTAAAAGTCAACCTTTCGCTCATTTTAGGGGCAAAACCGTCATTTTGCACCGTTCGTCCGAATCACCCATCCAATCATCGATTAAACACACTAATCCGTCATTTCCACTAAGCTAATCCCGATTTCCGAGACGGGTCGTTACATTATGAACATAATTTGTGATGCCTTGAGTGCATATGATTTAAATATATTTTATATGGCATTTTCTACGATATTGCACGTAGTTCGAGATTTATATTTTATATGATATTTGGGATAGGTCAAATACACTACGTGCATGTGATTATATGATTTGACGGTTTCACGGAGATGCGTGAAATCGAGGATTTAATTTACCGTTTTGAAGGATTTCACGGAGATGCGTGATGTAAGGACCCGTCCCTGAAATCAGGGTTAAGACAGTGATTAAGATGAGATTAGTGAGCTTAATCGGTGGTTAGTTGGTTCCGATAGGTCCGTTAGTGTATAATGACGATTTTGCCCTTGGTTTTGGCAAAAAGTTGACTTTTAGTCGGGCGGTCAATTGGGTATTGACCGATGACCGTGACGTAGTTCGGGACGTCACGAATTCGTAGACAGGTGGCACGCCCGATTCTGACATCCGAGGAGGAAGTTATGATGTTCGGAAGGTTGAGAGCATTACCGTAATTTGGTTAAAATAGGGGGAAAAGTTGACTTTTCGTACGATCGGGTTTTGACGCGTTGACCGAGGACCGTTAGGTAGATCTTGTCATCCTGAGTTCAACGACAGGCGGCACGTGTTCATTGGACATAGGACGGGCAAGTTACGGGTCTAGAATGGCAGTGGCATAACCGTAATTTTTGACTCAAAGAGGGGCATTTTGGTCTTTTGGTGCATTGGGAATTGGGCCAATCTGATAAGGCCAAGTGTACAGGAGAGATGGGATATTTTGGTTTGGGACCACAGGGTTGTGACACGTGGGGTTTGGCTAGAGGTTTCTAAGGGTTGCACGGTTCAAAATAAACGGGTAAATAATGTGTTTGTGGCCGTGTTCGAAAGAAACAGAGACTGAGATTTAGGGAGGAATTGGTCGAGTGCAGTGCGTGTTGGTGTGTCTTGGTGATTGAGTGAGTGAGTAGAGATCGAGAGGGATGTAGTGAGTGAGTTGTGAGGGCAGCTTGTGTGAGTTTGAGTGTGTGAGGAAAGGGTGAGTTTTGAGGAAAACAGGGAGTACAAACCAGAGAACCACCGTGCACGGTTGTGCACTTCCCATGACTGAACCGTCAAATTGGACCCGTGGTGGTGTTGTGAGGACGGAGGAGAGTCGAACAGATCCATTAGAGCTCACGGTGGTGGTCGGCGTACCGGTAATTTCTCACCTCCTTTCATTTGCTCTGTTTTGTCGTGGAAGTTCAAATTGATAGTCGCGGTTTTTGAGTACGATTCGAGGCATTTGGTGAGGTCTGGTGAGTTCGGTGAGTCCTTAGGAATCGTTTAGGGTCGCCACCGTGACGGGGGAGGTCATGGGTGGCCGGGAATGCAAACAGGGGTTTGAACGGGTTTTTGTTTCGAGCTAATGACGACGATTTAGGGGTTGTGTTGGAGTGTTTGGAGTAGGGGAATCGGTTACTGGGTAGAGGACGATGAGATTGGTGAAAAGAGGAAGGGAAATGGTGGACGGACGGCGGAGAACCGGTCACGCCGGTCTGGAACAGTGCACGGGTTCGAAGGTTGAAGATGAACAGTGCCTGTGCAGGCGCGTGAGGCCCACGCGCAGCCACTTTGGGCGGCGCGTGGAGGCGCGTGCGGCGGTTTCTGGGGAAAGTGTCAACTAGGTTTTTGGTCTAGATGTTGTAACGAGTCTATTGGACTAGGTTTCGGGTTAATCGGACGTCGATTCAAGTTAGTTCCGTGGGATAGAAGGTTTAGGGTCTCGGTTCATTACGTTTAGGACCCGGGGATTGTTGGGGAACATTAGGAGGATCTTCGTTGACGTGTTAGTGACGTTCTTTGGTGACTGTTGACAGGATCGGGAGTCCCCGAGGCGGACGAGGAACGTACGAGAAATACGGGACGCGAGTGACGTACCCGGTATCTGTGAGTGGACCCCTTCTCTATACTTGAGCATGCATAACTGCTTTTCTATAATTGTTTTATGGTTTTACTCATGATTTCATGTTTATTGAATATGCTATGTTGGTTTTAAATAATTGCACGTTTTTCGAGAAGTTCGATTTCAGCACGTTTTACGAGGAAACTTTGAATTCTGATTTCGATGCCATGATTTTGGGATTTCAAATGCTAAATGGTTTTCAATGATTATAAAGGGATTTTGGAACATGATTTCGATGATTAAGGTTTTTGGTTTTAGAATCGGATTTCGGAAAGCGGAATTTGGTTTTAAAGTTGAAAAGTGGAATTTCAGAATTGGGTTCAGAATGACGGTTCTGGATGCCGGAAAGGCATCAGACCAATTTCGGATTCGGGTTTGGATGTGAATTTAGAAATAGTTTTTAAATAGTTTTGGATTGGATTTGCTGGATCTGGTTATTGGGTTTAAAGACCCGGATTGTGATTGACGGGGGAGGGGCCCGGATTGGGTTTAAAGACCCGGATTGAGTTTAAAGACTCGGGAGTTTAAAGACTCGGATATAATGATATTTCCCCCGTAGGCCTATTGAGTTTAAAGACTCGGGAGTTCAAAGACTCGGATAGGTCCAGTAGGTTTGATCGGATAATGATTGCTTGATGTTTACGTTTTATGATACGATTTTATGATGCTTATGATGTGGTTTCTATAATTGTTTTTACGATGATTCTGTAACTGTTTTAATGGTGATGATTACGTGATTTATAACTGTTTTCATCTAAAGAGTTATGCATGTATGTTTTCAAAACGGAGGGCCAAAACCCTGGTTTGATTATAAAACGGTTTTCGAAACTTTTATTCTTTATGGTCCACTCACACCTTCTGTTTTTAAATTGCCCTCCAGGTCGTAGAGCTAGCGCGGGGGTCGACGTCGAGGCAGTGTCAGAGGCATAGAGTACTCGAGAGTGACCCTGGAGTGGTTTGGTTTCCCGTTGTGCGTGTACTCTGTGTATCGGCTTCACTTTGCTTTTGTTTAGTTTTATGCTCTGTATAGTTTTGACTCTAGGTTGTATTAAATCTCCTGCGTCTAACAATGTAACGTTGTGGTTTTTGTGAGGTTACTTTAGTCTGTGTGTCGGGGTGTCAGACGGGAGCAGGATTTACCTCGGTTTTCGGGGTGGAACCGGGGTGGGTCTTGACACGTGAAATCGAAATTCGAGCATGAGTCCCAGGTTGAAATCCCCTTTGATTATTGTAATTTGGAAAATGATTTGAACAATGAAATGGTTTTAGAATTTAGAAATATCTTCCGGGCATATGCCCTAGTTGATTTATGGTTTGACTTAGAGTATAGTCAAACGTGAGATATATCGGGCTATGATGACAGGACCCATCCCAATCCCCCTGGATTATCGTGGGATGTACCTGTTCCCGTCTGACACCGCGTCTTAAACCAGGGATAAACTAGTCACCCGCTCGAGGTTAGCCAGAGTACGCCAGGATCGGTGCTGGCATGTGATGTCTTGATCTCTGTTATAGCCCGCATCCGCGATCAATCTGAAAGGTATTAAAACCATAAAAGTTGTGAGTGGACAAAAACCAACCGATTTATAAAAACAGTTTATCGAAAAGACATTTATACCCTTCACGTAAAAGCATGCATGCATCATAAAAAAGCCTTTCAAATACTTTATCGGAAGCTAGACGTATTGCTTCCCAAATCAAATCTCAGTGAAAAATGCTTCTCAATCGAAGCCAGTGTCTTAGTAGGGTCTCAGCCCCAAAACCAACTCATACAAGGTCTCAGCCCAAAACTGAAAACACGTACAGAGCCTCATCCAAAAAACCAAATCATAGAAAACAAGTACGGGGTCTCAGCTCAAATCATAGAACACGTGGGAACTCATCCCATCCTCATCTCAGTGTCAGTCACGATTCCACATGTGCAAATATAAGCTCAGGACCGCTCACAATCCTAACATGTCGCCTTGAACACATCACCCATCGCGACCATATCTAGATCATCATGAACACATCACCAATCGATCTCAGAGAATAACATCGGCACTCCTAAGTCGAGCCTCCCCTCGGCCACAGCCTCAAGAAACTGCTCGACAACAGGTAGTGCATTGTGACCTGTCCAGAAGGAACACATCCACAGTCCGAAGGAGAGCGTCATATCATCCAGCACTCGAACCTGAATGTCATCATCGACCGGGACTCAAACCCGATCGTCCGGAACTCTAACCCCTAGTATCACGCCTGAAATATCTTTTGAAATCTTGTAACTGGGTCGTAACCTGACTTATCCCACATTTGACTATACTCTAAGTCAAACCTCCAATCAACTGGGTCATCTTTCCGAAAGATATTTCCAAATCCTAAAACCATTTCTCATTTCCAAAACGCTTTCAAATCATCCCTAACTTCACGCTAAGTCAAAGTCTTTCAATTGGGTCTTGTGCCCGGAATCTCAATTTTCCGCATCTCCGTGAAATCCTTTAAAATCACATAAAATCATGTAAAACATATGCACGTAGAATACTTGGCCGAAACTCAAATATCACATAAAACAGAAATCTCAAACTACATGCAATTCATTTTAAAATCACATGCACTCATGACATCTAAAATCATGTTCATAAACACATATAAAACATTTATGCATGCATCTTATTCATAAAACAAAGTCTACTCACAGACTATCCAAGCTGCGCCTCGATACGTGTGTCATAAGTCTCTCCGGGCTAATCCAACCTCTCTGGGTCATCCGGACCTGTCCAATTCATACCCAAAGGATGCTACTAACCTATACAAGTCAATATCAAGAACCCCCAACATTCTCGGAAAAGTCAACGTGTCTCGGACACGCTTCCCTAAGCTTTAAACCTCAATTTGACCAACCTAACGATCTCTGTTTGACTTGAAACCACCACCATTGGATTCGTATCTTCGAAACCTTTAAAATGGTCCTGGTCTCACCTCAAAATACATGCCCACCCGCCCTCACATGCGAGTGAAAGGTGGCTGGTATAAAATCAACGCTGACATCAGCGGTCAACAGTAAAAGTCAACGGCTGACGTCATCTGACATATGACACGATGACTTCATCTCGTTCCTATCCTCTGTCTTGGTCAACCCGGTTCACTGTATCGAGTCGCACAGACCCGCGATCCGACCCGGCTTTTTCTCTCTAGTTTCTGGTCCGTTTTCGAAGCCGTTGCTTCCTACACGATTGTCCAATCATCCCTAATTGATCTAAGTGATCAAAATGATGAAAACCAGCCTAAAACTTTACCTTTAATTCGATGAATAGTCACCCAATTTTTCCTCCTCCATTCCA
This sequence comes from Prinsepia uniflora, assembly GCA_032719365.1. Taxonomy (NCBI): domain Eukaryota; kingdom Viridiplantae; phylum Streptophyta; class Magnoliopsida; order Rosales; family Rosaceae; genus Prinsepia; species Prinsepia uniflora. The sequence goes on along the minus strand of CM064868.1, from coordinate 77,179,302 downwards.
GCTGTCTCAGGCCACCACCGCCTTCGAAACCAATCTCTCTGAGGTCGCCTTGATCCCCAGAACCTGTTAGAATCAACCCAAACCTTCAACAAAGTCGAAAATTCCATTTTCAATTTTTGAACCAAGAACGGGTTTTGGGTTTACCTTGGTTTTCTGGGTTCCTCCGCCATCCACGGCAGTCCTGCAGCCTCCCACGACTTCTCTCGGTCCCTCACTCACCCTCAGCCACTCTCTTGGCCTCAAACTGAATCAAATAGGGGAATGAGGATGATTTTTGGGGCTTTCGGACTTGGTTGATCGAAAGAGAGAAAATGGGGAGACATCCATGAATGATAAAGGAAGGGGCAATGGATGAGTGACACTTGTCATTCATCCATTGGGCCTGACCAAAATATTTGGGGCCCACTAAAAGGCAAAAGTCAACTTTGCCTCGTAACACGTGCCACCGTAAATAGTTCCCAAAATCTTCTGTGACCCGTATCTTTCCCGTACGATGTCTGATTTCGACGTGCTGCCTATCTACGGACTCGTATCGATTCAATCTACGTAATGGTCCTCGGTCCACGTGCATTAGACCTCTCGGGTTAAAAGTCAAATTTTTGCCCTTGTCTAGGTGCAAAATTGTAATTTCACTTGAACGTCCAATAGTCCTCGACTAAGTCCCGATTAGTCTCGTTAATCCTCACTTAATTCTTAATTAATCCCGTAAATTTGGGATGGGTCGTTACATGTGACCCAGTTATGAGATTTATGAAAGATATTTCGGGCATGAGACCCAGTTATGGATTTGATAGGATTCGATGAATCCTGGGTTTGTGAAGTGTTGATAGACACTGTTTTTACGATGGTTTTTTGGAAACTGATTTGATGAATTATAGCCGGACGTAGACCCTATTGAATGTTTCCACTGTTTTCAAAATGATGATTATGATTTGAGTTTAAAGACTCAGGAGTTTAAAGACTCGGATAGGGCCTCCGGCTGTGAATATGTTTCCCCAGAAAGCACCTTGGAGATAATGCTCGCCTCCGAGGTACGGAGAGGTCATGATGCGCCTACTGTCGAGCAGCCGGGAGAGGTGGCAGCCAAGGGAGGCTCGACTCAAGAGTGCGGTATATGAGATCGATCGATGATATGTTCACGACGATTTGGAGATTGTCGGCCGATAATGTGTTCACTACGACATGCTCAGGATCAGAACAGTCCTTGAGCTTATGGGTACACGTTGCTAGGATTCGAATTGTGACTGATGATGATGGGCTAAGATCCCACATGGTTTGATATTTGGGCTGAGATCCTACATGGATTTGTTTTGGGCTGAGACCCTATATGATTTGGTTTTTGGCTGAGACCCTATTGAGGAAATGGCTTTAATTGAGAAGCATTTTTCACTGTGTTTTGTTTTGAAAAGAAAAATGATTTGTTTTTGAGAAAATTATTTGAAATACTTGTTTTCTGATGCATGCATACTTTTACATGAAGTGTATAAATGACATTTTGATAAATTGTTTTTATAACTGATTGTTTTGTCCACTCACAACTTTTAATGTTTTTGATACCCTTCAGGTTGATCGCGGATGAGGGCTATAGTAGAGATCGTGACATCACATGCCAATGCGTAACTCCACAGATCCTTGCGTACTCTGGACAACCCCAAACGGATTAAGGTTTACCCTTTGTCTAGCACGTGGTGCCAAACGGGAGTAGAGACATCCCAGGATAATCCATGGGGATTGGGATGGGTCCTGTCATGTGATGCCTATGTGGATGGAAAACAGTGAAATGTTATTCACAAGATTCTCTGACAGCATAAGGAACCTTGTGAAGATGGAGGAAGAAACACGAGGGATTTCAGACTTAAAACTCTAGAATTTTCTCGAAAATACTCGGACTCGGTTTTTCTTAAGGAAAGCTCAAAATGTGTCTGAAAGAAAAGTCTCAAAAGAAAGTCCCTTAACAATGAGAAACATCTCCCTATTTATAGAGAAAGTGTCACTAAGAAAAACTAGAAAATAAAATACAAATGAGATCATAAAAACAATAAAAGATTAAATAAGGGAATAGTGGAATTATTGGCTGAATTTTTAGTGGAACGGGGCTGAAAACCTGCCCAAATGGAGCATGTTTAATGCAGAAGGAGCATGGAATGGTTTTCGGTAGGGAGCTACTAACTAGTAGTGGGTTGGACAACGACTGACACGATGATGCAGGATGGGCTGAAGCAGGTGGGTTTTGGTAGGCTTGCATTGAGCAAGGCAGGTGGGCTCGGCGTGGGCTGGCAGAGCAAGCGCGGCAGAGTATGGGCTACACGTCAGCGGATCAGGCACGAAGTGGGCTAGGTAGGTGGCATACGGACACGGGCCTCGCGTTGGCGAAGGAGTGGACCGAGACGTGGGCTGAAGCGCAGATCGCGCTAACAAGATGGGGTGCAGCTTTCGGTAGGCGCAGGCGGAAAATGGATGAAGAATTCGGAGGTGCGCGACACACGCGGGTTGAGCTTCACTGAGCGTTGGGCTGGGCTCGACGCAACTTGGTCTAGGCCTGGACGTTCGAAAATGGATTGAGCTTGCATGGGCTGCGATATGAGCTAGGCTAGGCGACAAAATTGGGCTGATGGTGGATTCGGTAGAGTCTTACTGAATTTCTCACTCATTTTGCTAGCCTCAATTGTTTCAATCATAACTTCTTCAATATAATTCCAATTGAGATGATTTTTTTGCCAAAATCCCAATAATTTCAAGAACTATTTAATTCTGTAAATTTCCCACAAAATATATTATTTTATCTAATTGTTTGACAATTTAACATTAAAAGACGAGTATAAAAGATATAAAATGATATAAAATAATGTTCAATTAAAAGCTTATCACTGAACTTTTGTAATTATTAGAAAAATTGTACGCAATTTTGGTATATAACAAATTAAAATAAGTAATGAGAATTATAATCGTACCAATTAACGTAAAGGCACTCCGTAAAGAAAATTATTCCCTTTGATTTAATCCTGATTACCCTTAAGTAAACACACTCCAATTCCCGACCCGTACCACCAGTGGTGTGAAGAGATAGATACCCTTAAGTAAACACACTCCAATTCCCGTCCTGTACCACCAGTGGTGTGAAGAGATAGATAGACGTACAGATCAAACACTAATTTGTGTAGAAATTAGGTACCTTGGATACAAATAGAAAAATTCGACATACGAACTGCCAATACAGAAAATATAGTTTCCGAGAAACAGCATAATGTGAAGATCGAATGTCTACAAAAAGATTCAGAGTTAGTGCCCTAAAACATGTCGGGTATTATTGGGAAAGGAAATGATACCTTTTCCATGTATTTGCAACTTAACAACAAATGTTCCTTGATGCCAAATCTCTCTCAAGATTTGAGATCAAAAGGAGGAAAAATAAAACAACTAAAGGCCACGAAATCATTTTTGGTCCTTTGGTGCTTTATCTGGTAATACATTATCTGGGAGAATAAGTTCTGGGGGAATTTCACGGACAACGCCGAGCATTGAGTCGTACTCCTCATCCTTATGAGCATACTTCTTTCGGAGGGCCTTCTCAAACTCGATTTCATCAAAGGACTTGCCATTTTCAGCCGCATGGACTTGTGCAAGGTTGGTATAATTGGTGGCTGACTGGGAGATGAAGGCTATTTCTTCATCTGTGAGCTTCCTCAGGAACTTTGCCGGGTTTCCTCCCCATACCTGCAATATGTATCACAAACATATGTTACTGCTTATCATCACCCCAAAAAACTAAAAATAAAAATAACTCCCCAGATGGAAATAAAACAGACTTTTATATCTTGAATGACCAGCTTGTTTAAACCTGTCTGAAACGCCTAAACTCCCCACAAGAAAACAGAAAGAGGATATAAGTGAATAAATACAGTAAATGACACTTCGAATTTGGATCAGTGACAAGCAGGTCCGGGGGTGGTTTTATAACACTCTCTGCTCCACCCATGAACCATCCCCGTGCCATTTTATGTCACCCTCCTTAAACATAAATTGAGCAAGCTTGTTGTGTGTTAATAGGATTCTTAACTAGATGATAGAATATAACAAGGCCGTGCGGGTAGAACTTACATTCCTGCTTCTACTCATTCCAGGCACAATAGAATCTCACCATAATATCATATTCTCCGACTTCAAGAAAGAGAAATTGTTTTAGGGACAACTGCTTTTTTATTTATTCTTTAGAACCCAAAGTACAACATGTTTTAGGGTCAGTGATTCGGATTGTAACAACAACAATAGATTCAGATTCTCTGCTACGTTTTGCATGCTTGCTAAGACTTCAAATGAATAAAGAGGGCCAATATAGATAGGATTCTACCATTTTGACATGCCTAGCTGTCCAAGAGTTATTTACGAGTGTAAGATGTTATTATTATCTAGTAAAGTATATATAGGCCAGAAAGCCTATGATTTAAGGAGAGTTAGTGAATACCCAAATGGGAGGGGTTTCCTTCAGGGCTCAAGCGGAGGAATAAATAGATAGGGCTACTGTTCTTCAATACAAGAATCATATTTTATTTGTTGCTTTCTTCTCTGACTTCTCTATAACCCTATACTTCATTCTAACATTCTTTATGCAATTCCTCATAATAACAGAGATTCCATGAACTCTTTCAAGCAGGTGGGATTTTAGACATACCTCTCCACTGGGGATCGTTGTATTCTGTCTCACCAGGGCTCCAGCAGCGACCATGGCATGCTTCTCAACAACAACACCATCAAGCAGTGTAGCTCCCATACCAACAAAGGCCTCATCCTCAACAGTACATCCATGTATAACAGCACTGTGACCTGCTCAGTGCCAATTTTTGTTTCAAATTTATCGAAAGTTAATCAGGAATACCATCAGGCTAATTCGCATCAAATAAAAATTTGACAGCACATTTACTCACCGACAGTAACATTGTCCCCAATAATAGTTGGTAACACCTTCCCACTCAAATTAGACTTTGCCACATGTACAAGGGAGTTGTCTTGTATGTTAGTTCCAGATCCAACAACAATGTTGTTCACATCACCTATGCACAAATAATTTTTACAAATTATCACCAAAATCCATTATTAATATCCCCAAAAAATTTCAAATTTAACAATTCACATAAATAGACAACAAACTAGAAATCTTCGCATAAAGTTATCAACAAAGAATTGGCAAAGTCCTATATCTAACAAGTTACATCCTTTACATGATAAATGAACTCAATAACTTTAAGTTGACAAAACTTTTCAAACGTAGTACTCAGGTAGCATGCTAACATTCCTAACCTCCATATACAATGAGAAACTGGAAACAACCATATAAACTATGAAAAAGACAAAAAATGAACAGCCAGCACATATTCTTACAATTAAAAGTAAGTAATAATCTGAAAATCATTCTTCATTTCATCTACAAATTATTCATCTTTCCCGAAGACAAATTTGATATAAGAAATCCACAAGTTAGGTATCAATAGCAATTTAAACTAAAACCCAAAGAGGTCACAAGCAACATGTGTACTAACCTAAACAAAGGTAGAAACTAAAGAGGTTATAGATATGGAAATCACGAAGCCCATATCACCAACTATGGGGTGAAAAATCGAGTATGAAAAAAAAAGTTTTTTTCCTTCCCAAAAGGGTCCTGCATTATTTAGAAATTTATGCATAATCACAATAATGCTGGGTCTTAAAAGGAGTTCTTACCTCTCAAAACACAACCATACCAAATTGAAGACCCTCTCCCCACTTGAACATTGCCAATGATGGAGGCACTTGGGGCCACAAAAACATCCTTGTCAACCACGGGAGCTTTATCAAATATGTTCATCAGAGTTCGATGCCGAGACACTACAGAAAAGAACATAGTCATTACTCTCTCGAATGGAAAAATGAAAGCAAACCCAGAAAACCCTGAATCTTACAATGTAAACAAACTAAGGACACATTATGCTACAACATATTAGCTTTTCAAAAAATAGATGAACTAAATTATGGATGCTTGCAATAAAATAGAGCTTGAGGCTAAACCAACCACACGCCACCCCTGCCACCACTTACCAATACCACCTGAACTAAAACCATATGGCTTTCAATGATTTGGAAAAGAAAAAAAAATTAATACTCCACAAAATTTCATTTTAAAAATTATACAAATTTGACGATTCTACGAATGCCCGTCTAATTAATGTTTAAATTAGTGATTGGTTAATAATACTCCACCCGTGAGTAGACACATTTCTATATTTAACGGAAAGAAATTGGCAGTGTGTGACTCAGCTAAAAAAAATGAAAAGTAAAACCATAGACTTTATGCTAATCCTAGAGCTGCGATGTTTAAATTAACACAAAATGGCCACCAAAAAGATCATTAATTAGTAAAACCAGTAAGGATCAATACCTAATTCAAATATTCAGACAGATACGGATCTAGGGTTAGAGAAATGAGAGACTTACGCTGCTCTTTGAAGTAGTAATTGCCTTGGAGGCGGCTGCCGAGGCGATCAATGGCCTGACCTGTCTCCCTAATCCAGAATCCGACGGAGTATATGGCTCTTCCTAAAGTCCCCATCTTGTCGACACTTCCACCAGCCACCAAGAGCTCCCACTCACTGCCACTCTCTCCGAGTCTCTGTGCGATGAGAAGCAGGCCGGAGAAAAAAGGAAATGACCCAAATTGGACGGGGTAGGGTAGAATTAGAATATACCAAAGCCTTGGGAGGGTATAACCGACTTTTCAATTTCCCGGTTTTGCGAAGTTAACTTACTAAAACATCCTCAGGTTCCCATTCAATTTACCACTTGATCAAGATTGCCGGTAGCATACGTCCATACTGGTCTTTCCACTCTACAAGTTTTTTTGAAAAACTGATTTTCACATTATAATTTTTTTTAATATTCAAAAAGACACTAGGCATTTTTAAGCCGATCAATAGAGATGTAGTGTCTAGGTGAGTATTGTCCAACAAATTGTTTATCAATGACTAAAGAATATGAACTTTCTACTTATGATCGACACGAATTGAATTATAATCAAATTGCTTTGGGCCGTTTACCAATGTCAGTAATTGACGATTATACAATTAGAACAATTTTTAATTCGCCTAAAAAAAATAGGGAAATCTCTTGATTAAAGAATAGTTTATAATTACTTTACTAATACTTTTTGGTTTTGATCTAATCTAAAGGAAAAGGTGGTTAGACGTTATCTAAATAGGAGTTTAGGGGTTTTTTTTAAAGATAAAATTCAACAAATTAATAATATATTAAATACTATCAAATAATTTCAGAACAAAAATTAATTATTTAGATAAATAAATTGAGTTGGTAATCATAAATGTTGAAAATGTAAGGCTTTTATTAATTTTTTTATCCAACAATCTATATTTTTTTAATTTATTATCTTTGTTTTAATTAATACTAATATTATTAATTAAATATTTAACAAATAAAATAACTTATATAACTAAATATATATATATATATATATATTAACTTATATAACTAAATATATACATATAAAGATGTACACATAAATTCATCTAGTTATCTAGTCATTATACGGGGTGGTTTCTCAACTTAGAGCGATTAGATGCTGCCTAGGCGGCTGCCGTTTTGAACAATATATTTTTTTTCTCACGTACTTATAAGTTTTTTTCATCCGTCAAATTAGTAGATCAAAACAAAATTAATGGAGAGTTGAAAATGAGGAGTGCTAAAGAAAAAAAGTAAAGAAAAGTAAAGTGTGAACGTCGTTTTTTTTTTTCCTTTTTACTTTTATAATAAGGTGTTAACTCAAGATTATGTTTAATTTGGCTAATAGCAATTACGGTAGTATTCAAGTTTCCGCTACGAAACTTATTAAGGATAGCGTTGATGTGTAAAGAAAATAACATTTTGAATTATCAAATTTTGATTATAAAGATGATCCAATTAAGATGGTAAACCAATGACAGTCACTAATTCTCCGATTCCATGGTATTATTTTGGTCACTAGTACGTCGGTTTAATGACAGTCACTAGTAGTCTTGCATTCGATTACTTCCAATATATATTTTGTTGTCACTAATGTTTTCACTAATATTACAGTGTGGTTTTGTAGCCAAAAATAAAACTTACCATCAAATCAAATTAGGATAAATAAAACTTACCATCAAATCAAATTAGGATACAAAGTCAAACTAAAAATATCTTGATAAATTAATAAATTATTAATAAATTGATAAAAATTAATAAAATTTTAATTTAAGCTAAATTAATAGAATTATTTAATTCCAATGTTGTTAATTAAAAGTCCGATTTTGCTCATCACCACCTCTTGGTGGTAACACGTACCACTAATTTCAGAACTCGCCATGTGTCATATAAGATAATTATGGTTCACAATTTTAAGTATTATGTAAATTAATTAATATAATGAAAAACATTATTATTCTTTTCATATTAATATTGAATAAATTAAGTTATTATATTATTTAGAGTTATTTACACAAACACTCTCTGAGTTTTTTTTTATGTTTTTACAAACACTCCATCAGGTTTTAGACCTTACATAAACACCCCCCTCAAGTTCCCAAAATATTAAATGTAACCCGTAAAATATGAAAAGTCTTTAATCAAATGTAATATAAGTTAGGTAAATATTAAATGTTCTTATGATTATTTGAATACTTTATCATTCTAATTCCGAAAATATTACTATATAAGGTCAATTTTGTCAATTTTTATGTTATTTTTCAAGTTTTAATTGATAATCACATAACAAATGAATTTATGTGTAATGTTCTTTGGGACCTAAGGGGTATTTGTCTAAAGTATAAAACATGAAATGAAATTTATGAAAATACAAAAAAAAAAAAAAATCAGAGAATACTTATGTAAATAACCGTACTATTTTATTAGTACATTCAATTTTATATTTAATTATTTGCCGATCAAATCAAATTTGAATCTGATCTATTGTACATTAATAATTGCAATGCACCCAGTACCATACTCTAAGGAGCCCGAACAATGTAACAAATTCATGTTACTTGCGGTTCACACAAAGAGAAAATTTCCTTATTATGATAGTACTTAGTCAAATTAATTAACGTAAGATCCAAATTTGATTTTGTGTATAAATTCGTTTTTTTATAATATTTCGATTATTCACAAAAATTTAGAACATCTGAATGTAATTAATGATGAATTTTGAGCACGAGAAAAAAAGTTTGTGAAGAATAGAAAATGTAGAAGACGAAGGAGATAGAAAAGAGAAACAATATGAAGAAATAGCTAGCGATGGGAAACCAAGCGGTGCGTTTTGGTTGCTGACGCTCGGTAGAGCCGTAGAGCCACGCCACGCGTGCGGGTTCTTCATGTTCTTGCTTGTTTTTCCTTCGTTTCTGGAAATCTGAAACAGATAGAAACGAACAAATCGCTTCGTCCTCATGCTAGTAATTAAGCTCATAAATTTTCACAGATCCGATTAGAATTGGAATATAATAAATACCTTCTCTTATCTCATCCTTTCTATTTTCTTCCAGGTAAAGCTGTCTTCTTCTCTCCCTCCTTCAATTCTCTTATTAAACTAAAATTAATTGTATATTCGACCCTAGCTCCTTACATTTCCATTTTCAATTTGATTTTTCATTTTCGCTACTGTTTATGTATGAGGAAACTGTTTGATCCAATGGGTTTGAGAAATCATGACTAAATCTTTAGTTTTGAATTTGATCCAGGGAGTAGGGATTTATTTCAGCTTTGATGTGCCCGTTTATCATATGATTGATCATGGTTGAAATTTGAATTTATTCGTAAAATGTGAATTTTTTAAAGTGAAAATTTTTGAATTGGACTGTTGCTTTTGTTGGATGCTCAGGAAATCAGAGGCTAAAAATTTGATGGAAGGAGGAGAGGCTGACTCCGGCTCTGCGGTGGCGCCTTTGGCCAAGTGGAGGGATGAATTTTCGAAAACGTTTCAATACTATTTGGACCGTTCAACCCCCAACCCGGTTCATAGGTGGGTGGGAACTCTTGCTTTGGCGGCAATTTATGTGCTCCGAGTTTACTGTGTTCAAGGGTTCTACATTGTGTCATATGGCTTGGGAATCTATATCTTGAACTTGTTGATTGGGTTTCTTTCACCAAAGGTTGATCCAGAGCTTGAAGCCTTGGACGGGGCTTCGCTGCCAACAAGAGGCTCTGATGAGTTTAAGCCATTCATCCGCCGCCTTCCCGAGTTCAAGTTCTGGTAATTGGAGAATTTCATTTCTGAAATCTAGCTATATCATTTATGAAATGTTATAGCTAATTCAAAATGTCTGGCTACTTATACATGTGTGCTTAGCTGCTTATACGAAGTGAGATTAATTGGACGCCTGGCAATTATCATTGCTACGGTTAAGCTAATGGCACCCCACAAACAACTAGTGACCAGATATTTTCGGGTTAAGGCATGGTCGATAATGGGTAGTTGAATTGACTCTAGACAGAGCTGAATGGAAGATAAGGATATCTGTGAGTGACTTCGTTTATGAACTGTTTTACGTTGTTTCCTGCTCTTTATTTTTGGGTGTGATCTAAAGTAGGTGTTCTAGCTCTTTATTTTTAGGTGTGATCTAAAGTAGGTGTTCTAGCTAATTTAAAATGTGTGGCCTTTGCTTATATGAAGTGAAATTAATAGGAAACCTGGGGGTATCGTTGCCATGGTTAAGCTAATGGAACCTCACAAACAATGAATGACCTAATATATCTTATGGGGTAACTCGTGGTGGATAATGGGGTAGCTGAATTGGTTCTAGATAGAGCTGAAAGGAAGATAAGGGATGGCTGTTGAGAATAGCACATTGACTCAATGATTTATTCTTTTACTTTTGCTGTTTCAGGTATTCGATTACAAAGGCTTTCTGTGTTGCCTTTCTGATGACCTTCTTTTCAGTCTTTGATGTCCCGGTTTTCTGGCCCATGCTCCTCTGTTATTGGATTGTTCTCTTTGTCCTTACAATGAAGCGCCAAATTATGCACATGATCAAGTACAAATATGTACCATTCAGCATGGGGAAGCAGGTGAGTGAGCCTCCATTGTCATCTATATCTTGAATCATCCAACTCCTTATGAAATGAAGTTGGTTGGTTGTTACATCACAAGTTTCGGTAAGTCCAACATATTTACATTGTTTTCTTCGGGGTTCAGAGATACGCTGGGAGGAAGCCCGCTGCAGGTAGTGGTGGTGGCTCCTCAGACTGAAGCTTGGTCGGATCAGCGTCTAGGACAAGTGAACAGGAGAAGTGGTGTTAAAATGTTTTTAGTTTTCTGAACACTTTTCCTGTTAGCAAGCACTCAGCAAAGTTCATCACAGATATGGTGAACTTCGCGTACTATTAGAATATAATTTTCTTAGTATTAGGATTTGATGAGCAGTGGTAACTTGCATAAATCTAGATCCTCACTTCTCATGAATCTCATTTTGATGTCCAATTTCCCTGCATTTTCACTTTTACTCTTTTAGAGTTGAGTTTTACACTTCTGTTTACCACCTGAGCGCCTAAAAGGGCATATTATTACCGCGGTAGTAGTTTAAATCGATCTATTTAGCAAGGGGGATTATGCTAAATTATTTATGATTAGGAAATGATTTTCCAGGTGGAGTGTGTGGGATATTCTGACTTAGGGTTAGAGAGGCCAGATGGTTGTCCAAATCATACACCTAATTAGTATAACAACCCTCCAACAACTGAACACGAAATCGCAAAGTGCAGTTGTTAATTTGTAATTTTCTTGACTCTATTTGTTTTATCAAAGCCATAACTAACAATTTATATGAAAATTAAGCTTTAAGCTTTTTATAATCACAAAATTATTCAGGCAGAGCCAGCTAATGAGTTTAGGTCTCCCATTCTCTCTCTCTCTCTCTCTCTCTCTCTCTCTCTCTCTCTCTCTCTTCTCTAATTATTCCATTAAAACCCTCAAAACCATAATATTCTGATCCACCGAAGAAGCTTTAATTTCCCCCACAAATGAGTGGGAGAACTTATGCTGTGATATTCTTCTTCTCGGCTGCCCTCACTATCATCACCCCGACGCTCGTCTTTCTCACCGAGACATCAAAACCCTACACGGATCCAACAGGTAAGAAAATTTAAATCCAAAACCCTACTAGTCTATGAAAATTTATTTATCTAGTGTGTTCTTTGATCTTAAAGTCTGATGTTTCGCTTCTTGTTTGGCAGGTGAGAAAATTGAAGGGCTTAAGGTGAGAAGAATGATAGAGATTATAGGATATGCAGCACAAGATCAAACAACAGAAGCCTCCACACAAGCACCAGCACCAGCACCGATTCCGGAACAAAAACCAGCTTCGGAAATGAACCTTGGTGAGGTTTTGTTAGAATCTTTGAGATTTGTGATCAACAATACTAAGTTCAAGTTAAGTTGAGCCAGATTGAATATCGGAACTGTACAAATTAATTTAAGACCGGCAGGATTTTATGTTCAGATTGTTCATGTTGCATGCAAGCTTATGACTTTTTGGTTTAATGGCCGGAAGAAAATGTATACGTGAACCGTCAATAGAAGTAAAAGAACTGGTTTTCTTGTAAATTGACGTTTTCATTTCGTTTTCAGGGACGTTAGTTTTGTCGTGAAGAAAAATAATAAGAAATTATAAGGCGACGAAACAACGTTATATTATGTGAGCAAAGACATTAAATAATCATGGATGTTTTTGTCATTGTGTAAAGTTGAGGTTAAGTCACAAAGGCTAGCTTAGCTTGCCTCCAAATTAAGACTGAGGGACAATTTGAATCACCAAATACGAAATCGACCGAGACTAATCAGAAGAATTCATATGATCACGAAATGCAAGAATGAATTTGTGTGTATAATGATAACGAACCTTGTGGACATTTTACCATTCCCACTGTGTTTGGCATCTCAGAACATCAGAGAAAACCACAAATGTTGGATTGAAATACTCAGAGATTATGTTGTACAATGCATATAACAACACTACTAGTTGAAGCAGCACAAGCACTCTTCCTCTCAAACAACAAGTACATTAACTTATTAGTAATAATGAGAGATTAAGCATATCTTAAGCAATGCCTTAGTAATTTCTTAAACAAATTGATCGAGGTACTCATCCACGGTGGTGTACTTGACGTCCGGGTACAGCTCGGACGCCTCGATTCCGAACGACGGCTCAATTTTGAAGTTGGTATGATCTCCCTTCACAAACACGGAGTGGTTGATTGCTAGTATCACATTGATCGGAATTGGGGCCTCTGCAACAAAATTAATTAAATTAAAGCTAATAAACATAATTAATTAGCATGATTGTGGTTCAAACATATTGTTATGTACTGATTGATGGAGACCTTCAATGTCTTTGAGAAGCTTGTGCTCAGGGACATAGATCTTTTCAAGGACTTTGCCAATTTTCTTCTCCCACAAGGCAACAAGCTCATTGAATGAGTAGATGTTTTTGGGAGGTTTGAGGTACAAGATCTTGTTCAATGTTCTTGGGTCATCAACTGCCCGGATTGTATAGGTTCCAATGTCATCTTCCTTGTTGAACACGGCTGCATCAATGAAAACTCACACACAATTAAGAACACTTCTTTACATAACAGATACTTTGAGAAATTTTTTTATTTTTACAATAGATACGGTGAGAAATTTTTATTTTTACAACAGATAAGTTCTAATGTAATTCGGTTTATTATTTTGTACAAGTAAATTTTTCTTATTAATAACTTTATTTTGTACTTTTTTGTTGTTGGTCGAAATGGATAAATTTAACGAAAAATTAGATAAAATGTGCCTATATGGAAAAAAAAATTATTCATTAGCAATAATTCAGAGGTTAATTGGTTAAAATAATAGTTTAATTGAGGCAAACAAGGGTAAAATAGTACAAATTTAAAAGGGAAATTAATAAGTCACTCTAAATAAAATTGAGTATGTCGTGTCTTATAATTTTTCTACTTGCCGAACGTTTTAGATCTCAAATTTAACATTCGTAAAGAGTGAAATTAAATCGAATATATATATCGTACCTGCACATGGATGTATAAAAATAAAACAAAAAATGAGTAAGTAAAAAATTTAAGGTCGGAGTTACCTTTTGGATTTCCATCCCCTAAGATGATGACTTTGTCCCTGGGGGGAGACGTGGCACCTGGCTGTGCCAAGGTGGGCAGAAAATAGCCAGCAAAGCAGTTGCTAGACACGTAAGTGTAGGGTATGCCCTCCGCCTCTATGATACGCCGGATTTGGACCTTCACTTCAAACGTTGACTTCGCAGGCTCAACCGCGTGGACACGATCCACGTCATTTCCAAACTCCGACGGAAAAAACCTCTAATTATATTTTAACAAAAATAGGGAAATTACATATTTGACCTCCGTAATTTCACAAGTATATAAAATAATAATTATATTCCCATACCACTATTTTTATTTATTGATTTTTTTATTGATTTTTTTTATACGTATATTATAATCGAAACTGTTTATTCTTTAACTTATCATATCAAGATTATCTTCGTAAAAATAAACTAAATTAGAGGTTGTTTAAACTGTTTAGTCATACATATATATCAACTAAATGAACTTTTCACCATGAGAATCTCATTTTTTACTAAAACTATTGATTTATTGATACATATAAATGACTAAACGATTTTTAATTTTGTTAATTTTTTTTTACGGGACCAATCTTGACATTATGATTAAGAAAATGAACAATTCTTATTATGAAATATGCATAAAGATAATTCGATAAATCGAAATGATGGTACAGAGATATTACCAGAGTGAGATTCAAATATTTTTCATATATATATAATATATGTGTTGCAACGATTAATAATTAGTTTCAAAATCACACTAACCTTGACATTGCCGGCTTCTTTAATGGCAGCGATGATCTTGGTTTGGTCCGCTAGCTGCATGAACCCCACCGTGGAAATCACCACGTCCGCCTGCTTGATCGCCGTCACCAAACTCCCGTGGTCATAAATGTCCCCCTGCACACATTGATGAACATGATTATGAAATATAAATCACCATAATTAAGGACAAATTAGGATTCATTATGTACGTACGTAGAGCAAAGTGACGCCTAAGGCCTTGAAATGGTCAATGAGCCTTGACTTGGCAGGGTCGTTGACGGTGGCCTCCCGGACGAGAGCAAAGGTGGGGTGCCCGGCCACCGCGCTCGCTTCCACGATCGACTTTCCTATGTAGCCGGTTCCTCCGATTATCAAAACCTTGCTCTTCTCAGCCATTGTAATTTTTTTCCTCAACTTTTTTTGTGTGTGTGTGATTGGTTTTTTGGTAGAGCATGTGAAGTAGCATGCACACAACTTATGGACGAAATTATATAACAAGGCATCATGTTTGTTGGTGGAGGAAGATGTTGACAATGGTGGTGGGTGAGACTGGCTTTTCACCTTTTATTTTATTTTATTTTTGGAGAATATTTTCACCAACCATATCGACAAGTACTAAAATGTTCGGTTGAGAAAATTAACTTAGTTTTTCTTAATTTTGAAGCTACATGGTGGGTAAAAAGTCAGAACTGCCCTCGCATAGCTGTTCAAATATAGGGTTGGTGAAGGACAAAACTTGACAATTTATTATTCCATAGATTATTTTAATTTTTATTATTATAAAATTAGGAGGGACAAAAGATTTCACTATAGATTATTATAAAATTGTATTGGATACTGACGAATATTTGTTGAAGTTAACATAATCGGTGTTGAATCAAAGATTGAACTCGTCGTGAAAAGTCCTTACAATTCCTGCAAACAGCAAACAATTAGCTATCGTTGCTTCGATCGATTTACCCGGGGGGTTGTTCGACCAAGAACACTCCGATGCTTAAGTTAGCTTTGAGAGAGGAAAGGGATATACTTCGAAACGAAGAATCAACGTACCTTGGAAATGAAATGTGCTTTGCTATTTATAGGAAAATCTTGGGAGCCTTGGAGCGTTCTGATTGGTCGATTGAATATTTAATTAATAAAAAATATATTATTAATTAAATATACTATTTAATAATTGTAATGATGGTTCATCAGGATAGTAATGACAATTATTGTATTTTAATATCAATATTAATTATCCATTATTAAGAATAACGACAATTAATTCTCGAGGAGAATATTGATATTACGGAGATTTTAACCCGATCAAATAACGTATTTAACTGGTAAATAGATTATTTAATATGCGGGTGTTTTCAAATGATCAGCGTTATTGCCAGGGGCAATTTAGTCATTTTTGGCAATTACGGGCCACGTGACAGCTCCATAATTTTCGGATGATTTTGTGTTCCACAAATGCCCCCACATCAATTCGGAATTCAGAAAATCCGAAGGGATGTACATTGTTTGGAATCTTGTTTTACCATGTTTACCGGTTACTGCTGAGTAGGTCCCGAGGAGCAGAATCCGCAGACAAGCGGCATGCGTCAATCGGAGGTTGGATGCGAAAGTTATGGATCTGCGAAGGCGGGGTGTAACGACCCGTCCCGAGTATCGGGATGAAATATTAATTAATTATGATTTAGAATGACTAATCTGGGATTAGTGGAGTGAATCGGACGAAATGTGCAAAATGACCGTTTTGCCCCTAGGAGTGGGAAAAATATTGACTTTTAGTTCGGACGGTCAAATGGACTTTGACTGATGACTATGACGTAGTTTGGGACGTCACGAGTTCATAGGCAGGTGGCACGTTCGATTCCGACATTCGAGGAAGAAGTTACGACGTTCGGAAGTCGAGGGGTATTTTGGTAATTTTGAAAGGTAAGGGCAAAATGTTGACTTTTGACTCGGGAGGTCCAAAGGACGAGGGCCAAGGACCGTTACGTAGGTCGAGTCGATACGAATCCATAGACAGGCGGCATGCCGAAATCGAAGATTCGTCGACGAAGTTGTGGTCTCGAGGACGAAAACGATTAACCGAACAAACCGGGATTTCGATTAAAACAATATTAAATTATGAATAGTGACCGTTGATTTGTGAACACTTGGATGAGTGACAAGTGTCACCCATCCCTTGATTTAAGGACCCTTAAAATGTGCTCCATGTTTCATGGAAAACATCATCATCATGTTTTAATCCATGTTTCATGGAAAACATCATCATCATGTTTTAATCATTTTTTTAATCCATCTCTAATCCTATTTAAACACCACTAATCTTCCTCTTCCTTCATCAATCCGTGAACAACAAAGGGTGAAATTGTTCATGAGAGTGAGTATTTGAGTGTTTGAAGAGTCTGATTTTGGGTGAGGAAAACACGGGGACAGAGGGTGAGAAGTGAGAACCAGAATCGAAAATTTTGTAATTTTGGGAGGAAATTCGAAATCGAATTTGCGAGCTGTGGGGATCCAAATTGAGACTTGATTAAGTCTCCTGGGATCATTTCGATCCGATCCGCATCAAAGACAAAGAGGATTGAGGTTGTACTATTTAATTCCCAAAAAATTGTGGGAGATTGATATGATACTCATAGAGTCATTATTGACCTTTTATGATTTTTTTTTGGGCAGGATTCGAAATTCCTGAAAAGTGTTAGAAATTACAGAATCGCGTGCAGTTTGGAAAACGAGCAGTTTTGGACGGTGCGTGCTTGCATTGGTAAGCTAGATCACGTTCAATGTGACTCTTTCTAGTACCACAAATATGCTTGCTACGTGGTGAACGGAGTTTGGCTGAACAGTCAACGGGGATTTGGCGGCGACTGAGTGCACTAGCGGGCGTGACTAGTGAGTATTGGTAGGCTGGATCACATTCACTGTGACTCTTGCTAGTACCACAAATATGCTCGCTATGCGTCAAGGTGCCGAGAGACCCAGCAAACTTGCTTTGTGGGAGCGTGGCGATTCTTGTTGCCTTAGTCCATTCCGAGGGAAAGATATGGAGTTTTGAGAAACTCGAAGATTTCAGGGAGTGGAAGGCTCGCAATCAAATTGCTTTTCCAGACGATGTTTTTGTGGAGCTTGGCGACAGATGTTCTTCCATGAAGGCTATTTAAGCATGGGAGAGGAAAAAACCCTGTCGGCGGTCGGCTTTCTCGGGTCGTACCTAAAGTGGAGCTATTTTTTAGGACGGAGTTCAATGACAGCACGTACAGAGTTAACTGTATCGAAGTTGGTGGTGCATGGGACAAACACGCCTCCTCAGACCTGAGGATTGCCTCACACTTCCGCTCGTCACGTCGAAAACGGAGTTCGGATGCGAACGTTACGGGTCACGGAAGGCTAGGGGCAAAATGGTAATTTGTCGAACCAGGGGTAAAATGGTCTTTTAACCTTGATCAGACAATGACACATGTCCTTTGTCTTCTTCTTGCCCCAGATAACATGGAATCCGGTTTTGGGGCTAATGATACTCACCTTTAATTAAGGGTAATTGTAATCATTTTGTCCAAATTGATCCGTGATATCCCACCGTCTCACCGTCATTGTGCAATTTAAAAGCTTAAGGAACTGAATTGAGAGAGAGGAACTCGAGGGACTGAGATAACTGGTGTATTCAGAGTTCGAAAATTCAGAAAATCAAGGGAAATTCGAATTCGAATTTGTGAGCTAGGAGAAGGGAATTTGAGGATTGAATTAAGCTCCTGGGATCAAAACGAAACTCCCTGCAACAAAAACGAAGAGGAATCGTGTCGAATTGGGGAAGAACAGAAGACGGGGATTTGGCGGCGACTGAGTGCGCTTGCAGACGTGACTAGTGAGCATCGGTAGGCAGGATCACATTCACTGTGACTCTTGCTAGTACCACAAACATGCTCGCCAAGCGTCAAGATGCCGAGAGACCCAGCAAACTTGCTCTGTGGGAGCATGGCGGTTCTCGTGGCCTAAGTCCATTCCGAGGGAAAGATATGGATTCTGAGAAGCCCGAAGACTTCATGGAGTGGAAGGCTCGTAATCAAATTTCCTTTCCAAGCGACGTTCTGACAGGACCGCCCCCAGAAGGGGCATCAAAAACTGTGCCTGGTCCTGCTCCCGTCTGGCAAATCGACTGAAATACCCAAGTTTACCCTCAGTACGTGCCAGACCAGGGATAGCCACATGTGCTTACTCATGCCTCCGCCCCTCGTACAACCTCGAACAACGCGCCACGACCTGGAGGGTCAATAAAAACCAAAGGTGTGAGTGGACAAAAATAAATCAGTTTAGCAAAACAGTTACAACAAGCGTTTTTACCCTCCGTGTAAAATGAATGCATGCATACAAAAATCATTTCGCAATCGGTTAAGATTTTCCACATAAGAAAAACCGTGTATCAAATATCAACACAAGGGAAAACTCGTATGAATCTCAAAATCATTTTTCCTTTCTCAACCATCGGGTCTTAGCCCGCAATCGTAATCACCGGGCCGCAGCCCAAAACCACGAATCAAACCAAATGCACAACATGATCCAAACCAACAACCATATACCAGCCCACTGCCCAACTCAACTGAAACATCAGAAATCATCAATAAATCACAAGTCAATCATTTTGCTGGATATCAAGTGCGCCCGAGTCTTTAAACTCAAAACCATGCGCATAAACAGGCCTTCCCGAGATATCAACGAGTCTTTAAACTCATAACATAATCAATAGGCCTCGGGGGTATCACAGTAACCGAGTCTTTAAACTCACGATTCTTTAAACTCATTAAGGGCCCTCCCCCGTCATCAATTAACCGAGTCTTTAAACTCAAAACGTGCTCCAGCAATAGCACCGGGTTTTTAAATCCAAAACAGTTTTCAAACACAACAACGGGTCTTTAAACCCCAAGCAGTTTCCAACGGGTCTTTAAACCCCAAAACAGTTTATCAGTCACGACAACGTGGGATCCATCCCAAAATCACATTTTTCATAACAGGACCCATGGTCCGAATTTCCACATTCATTTTCCCCAAATCATACTTTACAAACATAAACAAATCATCATTAAACACGGGGCACGCACAATCATAGCGAATCACTTTATTAAATCCTTTTCCATTCCCGAATTCGAATTCGCAATAATGATTCCGTAAGCCGACATCCGGAAGCATCATCCCAAACCCAAACCAAGAATCCACTTTAAATTTCCGAAAATCGAAACCTCGTTCGTTAAAATTTCTTTTATGCCCCGAGCGTCAAGCCCGAAATCACCTGTTTCAAAATCCATTTTAATTCCTTGAAATCACTTCGTTTCTCAAATCTCATTATCAAAATATCAAGACCACAATCATAATTACCAAAATCACAATCCAAGCAAAACATACTCAAAACCCACATTTAAAATCCTCAAAATCACAAGTCTCATTTTAATTCCCCAATTCAAACGTTGTTTGATCCTGAAATGACCAACTTGATGAGACCCGCTGGGGGTTCTAGGACCAGCCGTGTGGTGTCTCGGGCCCGCCGGGGGCGTTGTGATTCGGCAGGGGTCCTGCAAAACTAGACACCGGTGTGGTGTCGGCCAAAGGGGCTCCGATGCCAAAGTTAGTATCTGAATGCCGAGAGGCAAGTAAACACAGTGCTCTGGGTCGGTTCTGAGTGTCTTATCTTTGTGAAGGGTTTCGGGGTATTTATAGTAGCCATAACTGTGGTAGGTGGGCTACTGTTACGGGAGCAGGTGGTGCTTGGTGGCTGGGAGCCGTCTGACAAGCCCTGGATATCCGGAGGAGGCGCCAGCTGGAGTCCCAACCTGCCTCCATCAGGGAGTTGGTGTGGCAGAGTTGGTTAGGTGACTGTCGCAGCCAGCTGTCGTCTGTTCACTGTCAGGTGCCGAATGGCGGGTCTGCAGTATGGTGCCGATCGGCGGACCGTGGGTCGTGAGGGTGCCGATCAGGCGATCGGTCGGCGGCCTTCCTGTTCTGGTGGGACCTGTGCTAGGGTGGTCGGTCGATATGGTATCAATATAAGTCCCCTAAGTCTTTGACTGAGGTGGGGTTCCTCGGTCGAGGACTTGATATGACGGCCGGTACCTGTCGACCGACCAAGGCGGTGCGCCCTGTACCCCTAGTAGCCCCCCAAGTCATGGAGCGAGGAAGTGCACCGTATGTCCGATTTGCAAAGAGGCCCCGTTGCCGATTTCCGGAGGCGGCCCACCGTAAAGACCGAAAGATCGTGGAGAGGCGGCCGTGGGGAATGGCGGGGAGACGTCGGTAGCAGTGTGCTTGCCGACGAAGAGAGGAAGCGTGCCGTCGGGAAAGAGGCCAAGAGGCTCCGGTTGGCAGGCGGTATGAATGCATACCGGTTGGCGATGTACGTATGTACGTATGTAGTTGAGAATGTACGATACCGATGGGTATACAGTACAAGGTATTCGTAGCCGAAAGGTGGCCGTATCGGCCTGGCGACCGTCAGATCGGAAGCGCGCATCTCGAGGCGGGCCAGGGGCCTATAAAAGGGGCGAAAGCTTTCTGACTTTTTCACTTTTTACTCAGAGCATCTGTGGAATAATTGCAAGTGCCGACTGAATTGGAGACTGCCGATCAAGAAGAGGACGCACGTGGAACCAATTCGACCGAGCAAAACTTTGAAAGGTATAATTCCTGCCGTTCGGCATCTATGCTCAGCATGTGTTCCGTAGCGTAGGTGCTTAGTTGTAGCTTCTTTTCTTTTGGTAATTTGTAGATGTCAGAGTCAGAGTCAAACAGTGGATCTGGGGTTAGGTCCCCTCAAGCTTTTGGCAGGGAAACACCGTCCAGTTCGGCAACCGACGTGCCGAGCGGGCGCAGTGGGTCAACGTCTACTAGTGGGTCCACTAGCAGCACTTCGTCGTCCAGCAGTGGTGACAGCCTGGATGAGGCTCTCAGGTTGCCGCGGAAGGAGGTGAGGCAGCAGGGCGGGTGCAGCACATCGGGTGCCGATCGGCCAAGTGAGAGGAGGACGTCTCCCCGTACTCCCCCCGTCGCCACCGTCGATTCCGAGGCTGAGGGTAGCGGGACGGAGACTAGCTCGCCGATGGAACTAGATGCCGACGACGTGGTGAAGGTGGAGTATGCCGTGGACTACGAGATGAACACCATTAGGCAGTCCGACCTGGACCGGTTCCGGGAGCTGTACAACGTGCCGGCGGAGATTAAGATGACGGTACCCCCCGCACAACAAGAAGCCGAGCAGTCCTCCGGAAGGGTCGACACTTTTTTACGTCGATTGCTTTGAACACGGAGTGAGGCTGCCTCTGCACCCGTGGCTTCAGGATATGATGGCGAGGGCGAACCTGGCCTTAGGGCAGCTGAACGCCAACGGCAGGATCATCCTGATCAGCCTGTACACGGCGTTCCGACTGGCGGGACTGCCGGAGCCGACCTGGGGGCAATTGTGCGCCCTGTACCGCTTCAAGAGGCAGACCTACGGGTCGGGGTGGTACAAGATGGAGTGCCTGCAGAAGACGGCCTGGGGTGCCTTCATCACGGATGTGCCGACGTCGCAGAAGAGCTGGAGGCATCGGTTCTGCTGGGTATCGGGGCCGTGGGAGGGGGACGTTAGTGGGGTCCGCTTCGAGGATTCCCAGCTACTTCCAGTGTCAGGACCCACCCCGGTTTCACCCCGAAACCCGAGGTAAATCCCGCTCCCGTCTGACTCCCCGACGCAATACTCAAGTAAAACTCACTCTAACCCAGTCAAACGCAGGAGTACTTACAAAATATCCCAACCTTATCGTGTACAGAGCATAGCACTAAATTACAAAGAAAATAAAAACCGATAAAGTACACGCACACAGAAGCCTTTAACTCTCCTAGGATCCCTCACGTCACTTCTATGCCTTGGACACTGCCTCGACGTCAAGACCCTGCGCTAGCTCCACAACCTGGAGGGCAATTAAAACAGAAAATGTGAGTGGACCAAAAAGTACAAAAGTTCAAAAACCATTTTATAAGAAAACCGAGTTAAACCCTCCGTTTTGAAACCACATGCATAACCAACAGTTATAAACACATTTATAAAAGAATTCTTAAAAATCATAAGAAACAGAAACACTATAAAATATCATAAGAACCACAACATGAGTATCAGAAAACTGTATCATAAACCATGAACATTAACTCATAAATGTCCCGATCAAACCTGCTGGATCTATCCGAGTCTTTAAACTCCCGAGTCTTTAAACTCAATCCAGGCCTTAATCATATCCGAGTCTTTAAACTCCCGAGTCTTTAAACTCAAGGCCTACGGGGGAAAATCAATATATATCCGAGTCTTTAAACTCCCGAGTCTTTAAACTCAATCCGGGTCTTTAAACCCAATCCGGCCGGTCCCCCGTCACATATATCCGGGTCTTTAAACCCAATAATCAGATCCAGCAAATCCAATCCCAAAACCATTTGAAAACCATTTACCAATCCACATCCAAACCCGAATCCAAAATTCCACTTTTCAACTTTAAAACCAAATCTCGATTCTCGAAATCCGATTGCAAAACCGAAAACCTCGCTTATCCAATTATGTCTTAAATCCATTGATAACCATTGAAAATCACTTATCATTTGAAATCCCAAAACCATAGCATATATTCCAGAAACCAACCATTCCTCGAAAAACGTGTAACAATGCAATAATGCAAAACCAACCAAACATATTCGATAAACATAAAATCATGATTAAAAACCATAAGACAATTATAGAAAACAGTTATGCATGCTCGAGTTTAGAGAAGAGGTCCACTCACAGTACTGAGCCCTACTCGCGTCCCGAACGTCCAGCCCGTTCCTCGGCTTCCTCGGGAAATCCCGATCCTGTCAAACACCGTCAAATTACGTCACTAATACATCTACCAACACTCTCCTAAATTTCCTCAAAAATCCCCGAACCGAAGACCTAGAACCCCGGGACCCTAAACCTTCACCCTCGCGGAACTAAACTCAAACGACTTCCGATTAACCCGAAACCAACCCCATCAAACTCAACACAACTCCTAGACCAAAAGTCAAGTTGACTGTTTCTCCCAGAACCGCCGCACGCGCCTCCACGCGCCGCCCAAAGTGGCTGCGCGTGGCCCCACGCGCCAGCTACAGTACCGTCTTCAATCCGTGCTGAACCGGCCGTCGCAGGCTGAACCGGCGAGACTTGATCTCCGCCGTCCGGCCACCAATTCGATCCCTTCTTTCACCTGTAGCTTCGTCCTGACCTGCCCTATCTCTTCCCGTACCCCGTTCACCTCGACACGGCCTCTACACCGTCGACTGAAGCTCGAAATCAAACGGCCTACATCCCCTGTTTCACGACTCCTCAACTCCAGTCACCTCCCGTCACGGTGGTGACACCAGACGGTCCCTAAGACCTCACTGAATCTAGACCAACACCCCTATACCATCGACTCAGCCCCTACCTACACGACTCGCCGTTTGAACCCACGGCCAAAACAGAGTACTGAAGGTCCCTCCGTCGTGCCCTCCACCACCGTGCACCACCCATCACGGCAGCACACTCAAACGATCCCTAGGACCCTCAAGAGTCTCACCCTAACCTCCAACTCCCTCGACTCTAGCCCTAGACTCACGACTTTCAAATTGAATTTTCACGGCAAAACAGGGCAAAGAAACCTTACCCTTCGATTGCAGCTCCGCCGTGCGCACTGCCGCCTACCACGGTGGTCGTTGGACTCCTTGCAGTCTCCTCAGCCTCCCCTGGCCTTGATTTTCCTCGCCTCACGGCGTAGCCACCACCTCAACCTCACAGCTCCCTGTTTCTCCCCAAAATTCCTCCACACCTCCGCCGTGCCGCCGTGCACGATTGCACCTCCAATTCACGGCCACCAGCTCCGCCTTACCTCACTAACACACTCACAACTCCCTATTTACTCACCCTTGCACCCAGATCGATCAACTGATCCCAAACTCTCACCCTCTGTTCTCTGTGTTTGTCGAAGAACAACACACACACGGGTTCACCCAAATAGCTAGGACCGTGAACACACAGGATTCCACCAGAATCCTCTAGTCCTTCAACACGTGTCACCATCCCTTCAAACTTTATCCCATCTGTTTAAAACCCAGCCGTCCATTCTTTTCCTCTGTGCACAAATCCCAATGTGCCACAATGACCAAAATACCCTTCTTTTTAACACATTTTTACGGTTCTACCGACACTTCCTAGACCCGTAACTCTCACCTCGTAAGTCCGATGAACACGTGCCGCCTGTCATCGAACTCAGGACGACAAGAACTATCTAACCATCCTAGGTCAACCTACCAAAACTCGATTATTCGAAAAGTCAACTTTTTTGCCCAAAGCAGGGGGCAAAATCGTCATTCTAGGTTCCCGGACCCCTCGGGACCACCTAACCCCTGATTAACCTTACTAATCACACCTTAATCACTCTACTAATCCCAATTCTCGGGACGGGTTGTTACAATCTACCCACCTAAAAAGAATTTCGTCCCCGAAATTCCACAGCTAGTCCCCGACACCTAGGGTCTCCTAAGGAACAACCTCTCCTAGGTTTCCTGTCTATCATCTCCACCTTGGGTATTTCACTCCATCCCCAGCTACTGTTACCACAGCCAACCCTAGCTATGTAACAACTACATGGTGTACGCAAGGGAAACTCTATGAATAGAAAACAAAGGTATTATACAATACCTCATGTCACAATACCCGACAGAAGTCATAGAGTACATCCTCGTATACAACCACCCATCTCCCTCGGCTACTACTCCGGCCACGGTCGGACTAACTTCACAAAGTCCTAAAGGCAAACTCTAGCTTGTGGGTTCTCTCCTTCAATCGTCTCAGATCGATCAATTATAGTCACTCCTTTCCTATACTTCCCGTCAACCTGCTACGGAACTTACTGTACACTCCAAGTCCTCTAGGAAAACTCCTAGACTCTACCCCGAAATCCAAAAACCAAACCAACAGAACAACCAAAAGTAAAACAAGTACCTGTCTCCGTAGCTGGTGTCGACTGACCCTCCTGCTGACTCAACGAGAACACCCGGGCCTGAGATCCTGACGCTCTACCACGTCCCCTCAAACTACTCGTGGCTGTGCCACCACCTCCTCTAGTGCCCGCTGTCCCTGATGCTGTGCTCTGTCCGGACTCCGCTACTCCTCTACCTACACCACCTTCCTGTGGCAACAGTGGACACTCACGTCGGAAATGACCTCGCTCCCCGCAGTAGAAACACACATTCCAGCCTGGTCCACTGCTCGGTCTCCCTGTGGACGCTACCGATGTCGCACTCGCTTGCGGAGTCGGCGGTACTCGATAACCCCAAAATCCTGAACTCTGGGCACTACCAGGCCTACCAAAACGATCATCGCCCGACGAGGACGATCCACCGAAATTACCTCTTTTCGGTGTCCGCTGGCTCGAAGCTCCAGGAATAGAAGGTTCCCGGCGTCGCACCGGCAAACTAGCCTCAACTCGCACCGCAGCATCCGACAAGTCTCGAAGGGTAGCAAAAGATCCAGCCGTCACTACGGCTCGAATCTCACCACGCAAACCCAACTCAAACCTACGGCATTTCTCGGCTTCAGTGGCCACAAAAGCAGGAGCAAACTGAGACAACATCTGGAACTTCCATTCATACTCTGCCACTGTCATATTCCCCTGCTGGAGCTGCAAAAACTCTGCCTCCTTGGCATCCCGGAAAGAACGAGGATAATACTGCTCCAGAAACCGTTCCCTGAACGTCTCCCAGGTCACACTATGGACATCCCAGCCAGACAACTCGAGGGTATACCACCACTCGTACGCCGCACCATCCAGTAAAAATGCAGCCAACAATACTCGCTCCTCCGGCGGACAATGCATCACCGCAAAAATCCGCTCAAGTCGGGTAATCCACCTCTGGGCTTCCTCAGTCAGGGAGTTGGTGTGGCAGAGTTGGTGTGGTGACTGTCGTAGCCAGCTGTCGTCTGTTCACTGTCAGGTGCCGAATGGCGGGTCTGCAGTATGGTGCCGATCGGCGGACCGTGGGTCATGAGGGTGCCGATCAGGCGATCGGTCGGCGGCCTTCCTGTCCTGGTGGGACCTGTGCTAGGGTGGTCGGTCGATATGGTATCAACAAACGTCAACAATGATCAAATCACAATAACTCAAAATCTCGTTAAACGTGCAAATTCGGAACGTTCTCGAAAAACGTGTCAAAATCGTAAGTCACACTCGCAAATCATAAACAACCTTCTTAAATCACTTTACACCCATTTCTTATAACTTCTTCCATTAAACCATCATTAAGCACACGAGTGATCATAGTCTCGAAATACGTGTAATTTCACATGTATAGTAAAAATACGTATAAATACGGGAATCGAATACGTATAAATACGGAAATCAAAATCAATCACAACTTATAATCATAATCATAAAATCATAGAAATAATTTATGCATGCATTAAATTTGAAAGCAACGTCCACTCACACACCATTCTTAAGGCTCGGTTTCGCGCCGCACGCATGCCCGTAACTTCCGACATTTTTCAGAAACTCGAATCCTGTCCGAAAACACATTCCCGGGTCATTAAGGTCTCAAATATCATCATACAAATCCCCCATAATTTTCCGGGATTTAATCGTTAATTAAAAACGATACATAGACCTTCGGACCCTCGAAACAACATCGAAATGGTATCCGATAATTTCGAAACTAACGCTAAAATGTTCGTTATAACGTATAGGTTAAAAGTCGTGTTGACCGTACCTCGGGATTCATGCCCACGCGCCGTCACGCGCCGCCGTGAGTGGCTGCGTGTGACCGCCACGCGCCAGCTACAGTAACTGTGAACAGTTCGCCTTCCTCGCCCGTTTCCTCTGCAAACGGGTCCTGCAACCCGCGTGACAACCCGGTTAGATAACGATCAATTCACAATCAATTCCTTTCCTTTTTGATCCTAACATCTTCTATAACCGTTTAATTCCAGTTCTATGTCATCTATTAGCCTCGACACTGACTAAATCGACCCATTCAAACTCGGACCTCAAATCGGGTCGACATTCCAAACTCACTCAACTCAATTCCATTTCCAAATTAACCTAAACAGGAGCTTAAGGGGACCCAATAGAACACTCTAACACGACCAATTGAACACGAACTCACCTGGAAGTCGTCGTCCGCAACACTGCGATTTTCCAGAAACTGGAGCTTGAGTTCTTGGACAAACCGTGATCAACCTTCCTCAATTTTTGTACGGTTGGGTTCGTAATGAACCCAGAAAACTTATCCCAACCACTGTTTGGCTCGACTCACCTCAAAACTCGACCTTTGAATTTCCCTCCATTTTTTTCTGGTTTTCTCCCGACTCAGTTCTCTCTCAATTTCCAGTTCTTCCTCACCCAAAATGACCCTCAGAGCCCCCCAAATGTCCCTAATCTCTCTGTTTTCAAGCCGGGCAGCAAACAAGCCGTGGGAATCTCTCTGGCTTCACTGAAATTCGGTTTCCCACAAACAGAACCCAAAGCCATTACAGACCCTCCCGTGCACGGTTCCTTTCTGTCCATACCACGCCTCAAGCCACTAACACTCCCCAAGGTCACTATCCTGGTTAAACAATCCACTGATCAGACCACTTGGGTTAATTAATTGTTGGATTTCAGACACACACGGCACGGGTACTTCCCTCTGTTTCACGGTTCAAACAGCCCCTCTGCAGGAATTACCATTTTGCCCTCACTTGGCAATTTACCAAAATGCCC
The DNA here is from genome assembly GCA_032719365.1 of Prinsepia uniflora. Lineage (NCBI taxonomy): Eukaryota > Viridiplantae > Streptophyta > Magnoliopsida > Rosales > Rosaceae > Prinsepia > Prinsepia uniflora. Next base: position 77,150,660 of record CM064868.1, on the reverse strand, counting down.
CTCACCGTCCGTGACCCGTAACTTGGTCACCCGATGTCCGTTTTCGGCGTGCCGCCTGTCGTAGTACTCCGGGCATCGAGACCTTCCCAACGGTCCTTGGCCCTTGGCCATCGGACCCCCCGGTCAAAAAGTCAACATTTTCCCTTATTTCGTCCGAATTACGGAAATGCCCCCGGACTTCCGAACGTCATAACTTTCGCCACGAACGTCGGAATCGAACGTGCCGCCTGTCTATGAACTCGTGACGTCCCAAACTATGTCACGGTCATCGGGCAAAGTCCATTTGACCGTCCGAATAAAAAGTCAACGTTTTGCCCACAACTAGGGGCAAAACGGTCATTTTGCACCGTTCGTCCGAATTCGCCCAACTAATCACCGATTAACCCCGCTAATCGTGATTAGTTAGTAATCTAATCCCGAATTCCGGGACGGGTCGTTACACATTCTCGTGGAGCTTGGCGACAGATGTTCTTCCAGAGTTCCTGGACATGAGCCGGCTACTCTCTCCATGAATGGCGGGAGGCTTCCAGACATCCCGATCAGGGAGTGGTTGAGCGTTCCACTGTGCTTGAAAGGATCCGTTGTTCAGAAGAAGAATGATAAACAAGGACCTATTGGTTCTTGGGAGAAAAAAGCATGCCGTGCAACTTCTTTCCTAACCAAAAAGCATGCCGAGCAACTTCTTTCCTAACCTTTCCGTTCTGGCCCTGCGAATGTGCTATCTTGAAGGGCCGCAGAAATGGAAAGTTATGTTGTCGATGTGATATTACGATAACTTAAGAAAACTTAAGGTCTTAATTTCACATCGGAAGCCAAGGTGGGCGAGTTGGATATGAGCTGTGCGGAGAGGATGCTGATAGAAAATGAGCGAGATACCGCTCGAGATGAGCTCTCCTTGCTGCTCAGAAATTCGCGGGACTTAGAAGGCTTAGATGCTTCGATGACGAAGGCTTGAATGCTTCGCAGGGCGAAGGCTTGGGTGCTTCGATGACGAAGGCTTAGGTGCTTCGCATGGCGAAGGCTTAGATGCTTCGTAGGGCGAAAGCTTGGATGCTTCGATGACGAAGGCTTGGATGCTTCGATGACGAAGGCTTGGATGCTTCGAAGACGAAGGCTTGGATGCTTCGATGATGAAGGTTTGAATGCTTCGCAGGGCGAAGGCTTGGATGCTTCGATGACGAAGGCTTAAATGCTTCGCAGGGCGAAGGCTTGGATGCTTCGATGATGAAGGCTTAGGTGCTTCGCATGGCGAAGGCTTAGATGCTTCGCAGGGCGAAATTTTAGATGCTTCGATGACGAAGGCTTGGATGCTTCGATGATGAAGGCTTGGATGCTTCGATGACGAAGGCTTGGATGCTTCGAAGATGAAGGCTTGGATGCTTCGAAGACGAAAGCTTTTTACACTAGAGAGAATAAGCTTTGAAAATTGTACATGGTGAACAAATCAATTTGTCAATCTCATTTCATTGATACTTGAATTTAGAAGACAACTTGAAAACCAAAATTGAAAAGCTCCGTAGATTTTTATGTCTCTCTAATGTTGTCTTGCGTCTAGTTGATGTGGATCACCTTTGACGCTGGCTCGTTTGGCTCTTTGTTCTCCATGTGATTTACAGTCTTCTTCTTGATGTAGTCTGTACAATGCCCCTCCTTCAGGAGATTTCGGAGATATCTTTCAAAAGATATACAAGTGCTGGTATTGTGCCCATAACATTCATGATAGGCGCACCATTTGGTTTTATCAGCATTCTCTTGATTGCCTTTGACTGGCTCCGGCTTCTTAAACCATGGCTTGTTCTTAATTTCATTGTAGATTTGATGGACTGGTAAAGATAGCTGCAAGTTAGGCCTCTCCATTGACTACGCCCAAACTACGCATTAAATTAAACACGTAATTTGAGTGTTGTGCAATTTAAACCCTTTTTGTGTAGATGTAGTATTGGTAAATAGGGATCGTTCTTAACCGGGGAAATTAGGGAACATTAATAATGTGTTAGTGGGAAAGAGTAATGAATAAATGAATAATGAATAAATTAATGAATTAAATAATTAACAAATTAATGAATTAATGAATTAAAGAATAAAAGAATTGAGAATTAAAGAATAAATGAATTAAAGAATTAACTAATCAAAGAATAATAAACTAAAAGTATTAAAGAATAAAAGAATAAAGAGATGAAAGAATCAAAGAATAATAAACTAAAAGTAGAAAAGAAGAATAAAAGAATAAAAGAATAAAAGAATAAAAGAATAAAAGAATAAAAGAATAAAGAATAAAGAATTGAAAAGGGGGGTTTTGAAAAGAGTTGTAAATATAAAATAAATAAAACAAGTAAAAATAATTAAATACTTAATTTTACTTCTACTTTAACCTTTGTACTAGTGAATTTTCTTCAAACACATATTTTTACCAACACTCTAACATCATGCTCATATTGAACCAATCACGAAATCATACCTTAATCATCTCAAATACATGCATACATTTTTCATATTATAAATGCACCGAACAGCGGATTATTACTTACAATATGATTCACCTTAAGTAAGTGATTTAATGCGCCGAACAGCGATCAAACATTAAATCTCTTCAACTCTATCCTAAATGCCCCGAACAGCGGATCAACATTTAGTTTCGAATTGAAGTTTAAGTACTAAAACATATGAAGTAAAAGAAACTCAAAAAGTAAAACACATGGAGATTGCATTCTTACTTACAAATGTTAGAAAGAAAATACCAACACATATATTGAATTATAAGTAAAACCAATAACAATAACAAGAATTTAAGTAGAGAAGTATGGATTTTCACAAGAATCACCGAACAGCGGCAGGAAACTTGTGAAGATGGAAGAAGAAATACGAGGAATTCGGTCTTAAAACTCTTGAATTGCCTTAGAATTACTTGGCCTAGGTATTTCTTAAGGAAAGCATAAAAATGTGTTTAAGAGATCTCAAAGAAATATCACAAGAACAAAGTAAAGAGGAAATGAAATTAAGAAAAATAAAAATAACATAAATTAAGAACAAGAATTAAAAGAAAGCTAATTAATAAGAAAATCTACAAGAAGTTAAAATGGTCCCCAAAAATGTCTCTCAAAAGAGAGAAACAAAAGAACTAACTAAGAACTAGAACTAAGAAAAATGAAAGAAATGGAAGAATGAAACTAATTGGGGACCCCCCAAAATACAAGAATTGAACCCCTATTTATAGGGGGGAAAAGCTAATTATACTCTAAAAAAAAACAAATAAAAGTTATAATAAAAATATTAAAAAGTAAAATGATGAGATTGAATGGTGTTTGTGGGGAAAAGATGTAAAAAAAACAAAAGAATTCTTCAAAGGTGCTGCTGGTTGGGTTTTGTCAGAATTCGGTGTGGGTGGGCTGGAAAGTGGAGGACAGGTCAGCAGGCTTCGCTGGAAAGGGTGGAAGAAAGTTCGGCTGGCAGACGCTGAATGAGAGGGCTGGAGCTCGGCAGGCGCGCGCTGAGGAGAGGTGCATCGGTTCGGCAGGCGCGCGCCGAATCTCAGTCTTGTTGTTCGGTGCAGGGCTGTGCGCGCTGGGGGAGAAGCTTGAGGCGGGCCGCACCAGTTTGGGCTTTGCCTGGGCTGCGCGAATTGGACGGGCTGGGCCTGATTTCTGGGCTTTTATTCTTTTCTTCTTTTTTTTTCTGCTGGGCTGGGCTGGGCTGCACACAAATTAATTTAATTAATTTAGTTAATTTAGTAATATTTCACCGAAATTCGTCCATAATTTCTTCATTATAATTCCGATCGAGACGATTCTTTCGCCAAAATACTCCAAATTACAAACTTTATTTATTTAAATAAAAATAACACAAAATAAATTATTTTATCTATTTATTTAATATTTTAATATTAAAAGTCAAGTATAAAGGGTATAAAATAATATAAAATAATGCTTATTTAAGGACCTATCAAATACCCCCACACTTAAACTTTGCTAGTCCCTAGCAAAAACTAAAACTAAACTACGAATTCAAAACAAGTAGACCATTAACCATTTGTCTCAATATTTCATTATTACAATCATGGCATAAAAGATTTTCACTTAAAGCGTTTAAGCATATGGAATTCAAAAGTTAATACTTTGTAACAAAATGCTTCAACAAGTAAGATAATGAGTAAATATGGTGAAATGGATCTCAACATGAATAAAGCAAGTATGAATCAACTCACAAGGATATGCACTCATAAATTTACTCAATTTTGTAAGGGTTTGTGTTTGCACTCAAAGTATGTGAGAAATACTCACATAATCGAAATGAAGTACTTTTGCAAAAATATCAAACAAACACCTCAAGATAAAAACAACATATACTTGCACAAATGAACCAAAACCATAAGCTTACTCAAGTGATTGACTCCACTAATCAAAATTTACCATCTTAAGGATCATAAGGTCTTTACGAAGGTTGTAATGGGGCTAAGTTTAGAGGCAAGGAAAATATAGGACAAGTGGTGCTCAATTCGTTCCAAGACTCAATAGACTCCCAAAACGTATCATAGCTTCCCAACCTTAGTGCAATGATGTTGGTAATCCATCCCTTCGAACATAGGCCTAATTCCATCATGTTGGGCCTCACAATCATTCTTCGTGTCGGATTTACAAGTGTAAGGGACTTAACTCAAACATTACATAACCAAACCTTATTACCTTGATCGAGACTCAATTTTTTTTTTTTCTTCTTTTTTTTTTTTTTGATTTTTTTTTTTGAATTTTTTTTTTATATCAAGGTAATAACATGTGTCAACGATACAACAAAGCATGAGTCGGTAAATCCAAATAATTCACATAAAAGTCTTTCCAACATCATTATTTTCTCTTTACACAATCATTATGTCTTTAACCGAGTTCTTGGAACAAGGGTAAAGGATGTCTATACTAAGCTCAAGTGTTTAGATAATCATGGTGATGAAAGAAAGGCTTAATGTGGGCTCGAAAGAGTTAAAACTAAGGGGGTCGCAACTTGTGCGCACAAAAATAGGGAACATGGATGTTTGAATTTGTGGTGTTAACCCTAATGCCTTAATCATTTCCAAAATCAGAGAGTTTATTGACTCAAAAGCTTTGAAAATCACATAAAATAAGTTCTAGTACTCTAGAGTTCATTAAAAGCTATGGCAAGTAGTTATGAGGCATATGTATATCAATTTAAACAAAGAACTTATGAATCACTCATCAAAGATGTATATAAAGTTCTAAAGCTCACATAAGGTTCATATGATTCATACTTATCTTATCATGCTCGTTTATATGCCAATTTACATGCATTATCTTCAAGTTATAACACTTAATCACAAAATATTAACAAACAAATTCAAGTTGTAGTGATTATCTTTATGGCCATAACATATTCCTTTCTGTTCATTTATGTCATTGACAAGTTAAATGGCAACTTAAGACTCATAAAAATACTAAGTTAAAACAAAAAGATTCAAAAAAAAAAACAATAATATTTTTTTTCATTTTTTTTTTCACCCTTTTTTTTATAATTTTTTTCAATCAATTTTTTTTTGTTTTTTTTTTTGAACAATTAAAATTGTAAACCATTCCCCCACACTTAAATTCTACATTGTCCTCAATGTAGGAAAATACGAAGTAATTAAACATAGAATCAAAGTAAGGAAGATGATTTACGAAAATAATAGGAAAACATTAAATAAACAAAATAAAAGAGAGTGAAGGGTAGAGGATAGCAAATCTGTATTGATGACTCCTTCACATCCCGGGAACACATTGGGTTGCCTCCCAACAAGCGCTTGAAGTTTAACGTCCATCCAGCCTAGACAGAGATGCAAGTTAGTTAGTCAGAGATGTACGTTAGTAAAAAATGCAAGTTAAATATGCAAATTGAAGTTAAGGATGCAATTTGAGTTAAGAGATGTAAGTTAGAGGAAGAGTGCAATGCAAGTTAAACTAAATATGCAAGTTAAATGAAAGATGAAATGCAAGTTAGAATGAAAGATGCAAGTTAGTTAAACTAAAGATGCAAGTTAACTTTGTCATGACAAATAATGTAAATTAAGATATAAACAATATTTACATGTCGGGGGAAGTCAAAGATATATATGGTTCACATAGCCTCAAAGTTTAAATGGAGACTTATACGTCCGTGCGGCCCAAGTAAATATCTTGGATTAATTCAACTGTTTGGGCAACTTCAAAAGTGACCAGGTTAGAAAGAATACACATAAGAGGCAGGGCTATTTTCTTAGACCCAAAACCCGTTATGAGTACCGTCTCTTGTCCTAGACATCACCCTCGAAAATTTCTTACTCCAGAGGAATTAAGATGACTCAAGTGTTAACAATTACCGTGGGTGAGAGTTAACAAAAGAGTCATCGCCGATAAAGATCAAAATCTAAACTTCGAAGCACAAGTGATCTACATATAGCTGAGACTAATGCATGAATGCAATAACTATTTACAAATATGTTTTTTATGCACAATTTACAAATATAACATGACAATTTACGTATGAACAATTTATACAAGTATGAACAATTTATTTACAAGTATGGTTTTATTCACAAGTAATGATATTTACAAAACAATTTCTCATTAACAAACTAACATAAGTATAAGATTTATTTAACAATTTAGATTTACACTAACACAAAGTGAAGATAAATGAATATTTTTACGAATAAATGAAGAAAAAGAAATTTTTTATTTTTTTTTTAATTATTTTTTTTCTGAATTTAAAAATTAAATAAATGAAGAAAAAGAAATTTTTTTTAATTTTTAATTTTTTTTTACGAATTTTATGTTTTTTTTAATTACAAATAAAAATAAAAATAAGGAAAAGTGAATATTTACCATAAGCATTTATGAACAATTAAAAAGAATGAACATTATGTACAAGTATGAACAAGAATAATATAACAAGTAAGAGAATTATAAACAAATATAAATGAAAATCTATTATGAACAAGTATGCATGTATACTATGAAATATAAAAGTTATGAACAAGTATAAAAGGTAACAAGTAACATATATACAACATTTATTTACAAGTATGAATTAACGCTAACATAAAGTATGAATTAACACTAACATAAAGCTAACATAAAGCTAAGATAAATTAAACACGTAATTTGAGTGTTGTGCAATTTAAACCCTTTTTGTGTAGATGTAGTATTGGTAAATAGGGATCGTTCTTAACCGGGGAAATTAGGGAACATTAATAATGTGTTAGTGGGAAAGAGTAATGAATAAATGAATAATGAATAAATTAATGAATTAAATAATTAAATAATTAACAAATTAATGAATTAATGAATTAAAGAATAAAAGAATTGAGAATTAAAGAATAAATGAATTAAAGAATTAACTAATCAAAGAATAATAAACTAAAAGTATTAAAGAATAAAAGAATAAAGAGATGAAAGAATCAAAGAATAATAAACTAAAAGTAGAAAAGAAGAATAAAAGAATAAAAGAATAAAAGAATAAAAGAATAAAAGAATAAAAGAATAAAGAATAAAGAATTGAAAAGGGGGGTTTTGAAAAGAGTTGTAAATATAAAATAAATAAAACAAGTAAAAATAATTAAATACTTAATTTTACTTCTACTTTAACCTTTGTACTAGTGAATTTTCTTCAAACACATATTTTTACCAACACTCTAACATCATGCTCATATTGAACCAATCACGAAATCATACCTTAATCATCTCAAATACATGCATACATTTTTCATATTATAAATGCACCGAACAGCGGATTATTACTTACAATATGATTCACCTTAAGTAAGTGATTTAATGCGCCGAACAGCGATCAAACATTAAATCTCTTCAACTCTATCCTAAATGCCCCGAACAGCGGATCAACATTTAGTTTCGAATTGAAGTTTAAGTACTAAAACATATGAAGTAAAAGAAACTCAAAAAGTAAAACACATGGAGATTGCATTCTTACTTACAAATGTTAGAAAGAAAATACCAACACATATATTGAATTATAAGTAAAACCAATAACAATAACAAGAATTTAAGTAGAGAAGTATGGATTTTCACAAGAATCACCGAACAGCGGCAGGAAACTTGTGAAGATGGAAGAAGAAATACGAGGAATTCGGTCTTAAAACTCTTGAATTGCCTTAGAATTACTTGGCCTAGGTATTTCTTAAGGAAAGCATAAAAATGTGTTTAAGAGATCTCAAAGAAATATCACAAGAACAAAGTAAAGAGGAAATGAAATTAAGAAAAATAAAAATAACATAAATTAAGAACAAGAATTAAAAGAAAGCTAATTAATAAGAAAATCTACAAGAAGTTAAAATGGTCCCCAAAAATGTCTCTCAAAAGAGAGAAACAAAAGAACTAACTAAGAACTAGAACTAAGAAAAATGAAAGAAATGGAAGAATGAAACTAATTGGGGACCCCCCAAAATACAAGAATTGAACCCCTATTTATAGGGGGGAAAAGCTAATTATACTCTAAAAAAAACAAATAAAAGTTATAATAAAAATATTAAAAAGTAAAATGATGAGATTGAGTGGTGTTTGTGGGGAAAAGATGTAAAAAAAAACAAAAGAATTCTTCAAAGGTGCTGCTGGTTGGGTTTTGTCAGAATTCGGTGTGGGTGGGCTGGAAAGTGGAGGACAGGTCAGCAGGCTTCGCTGGAAAGGGTGGAAGAAAGTTCGGCTGGCAGACGCTGAATGAGAGGGCTGGAGCTCGGCAGGCGCGCGCTGAGGAGAGGTGCATCGGTTCGGCAGGCGCGCGCCGAATCTCAGTCTTGTTGTTCGGTGCAGGGCTGTGCGCGCTGGGGGAGAAGCTTGAGGCGGGCCGCACCAGTTTGGGCTTTGCCTGGGCTGCGCGAATTGGACGGGCTGGGCCTGATTTCTGGGCTTTTATTCTTTTCTTCTTTTTTTTCTGCTGGGCTGGGCTGGGCTGCACACAAATTAATTTAATTAATTTAGTTAATTTAGTAATATTTCACCGAAATTCGTCCATAATTTCTTCATTATAATTCCGATCGAGACGATTCTTTCGCCAAAATACTCCAAATTACAAACTTTATTTATTTAAATAAAAATAACACAAAATAAATTATTTTATCTATTTATTTAATATTTTAATATTAAAAGTCAAGTATAAAGGGTATAAAATAATATAAAATAATGCTTATTTGAGGACCTATCATCCATAACTGGCGTTTGGGAGTGTTGCCCCGCTTTGCGCTTGTTGAGCTTTCCAGTCGCAAACTTTCCATGGGGTTCATCCTCATTGGAGACCTTTTCGCTAGTCCTGGCATGGTCCTGAGCATGAGCGGCGCTCTTCTCGTCCTCCCAACTTGCATGTCGCTCTGCCAGCAAAAGTATTTTGGAAAGACTTCGCGCATTGCTCATGACAATGTCCCCGTAAAGCTGGCTGTCTCGAGGGAGTCCTTGCTTAAATGACATTGCTGCAACAAGGTCATTACAGCCGATAATGCGAGACTTTTCCTCACAAAATCTTCGTATGTATTGTCGCAGAGTGTCTTTTGCTCTCTTTCGGACAGAGAAAAGATGGTCATCTTTCACCTCGATTGTCCGAAGTTGTGCGTATTCCTTCACAAATGCCAGGGCCAACTCTTCGAAGGACTCAATCGACCTCGGGGGGGAGATGATTGAACCAAGGCATGGCTTGGCCTTGAAGAGAAGCTTGAAAAACGTTGCACATGAGCGCATCGTTAGACCTGTGGGGGATCATGACTCCTCGGTAATAATCTATGTGTTTTACCGGGTCGGAGGCTCCTTTGAATGGAGTGAAGTTTGGTGTTGCGAATCTCTGGGGGAATGGCTCCTCCTCAATATCCCTTATAAAGGGCGTAGAGAGCTGTATCTGGCGACGTAGATCGTCCTCTAGATCGCCACCTTGTTGAGCACGAAGGTGCATGTCCAGCAATTTTTGAACATCATTAGCCCACAATGCTCCTTGCCGAGGCGATGAGTCCCTTTGTGCTAATCGTCGAGAACCTCTTTGAGCTTCTCCCCTTGATTTCTGAGATCGTGGAGGGGAGTAGGCTTCGTCTTCCCTTTTACTGCCGTGGGCAGATTGTTTTGGGTTTTTGTGTAGAGCTCGAAGTTGCCCCCTGCCTCCATGGGAGTGTTGTGAGCGCTCTGCCCGTGAGGTTGCCCCAGGCTTATTTCCTAGCCGTTCACGTACTGATGACCTTAGGCGTTGAGGGTTTTTTGCTCGGTGAGTATGACTTTCTTCACTGGAATTGTTTAGCGAAGTGTCTCGTGGCATTGTTCGGCAGTGGACTGGTTCTTTCCCAGGACGCCTTTGAGCATGCTCCTGTTTTCCACGTGACGTGGAATGTCTGTCCTGCTCTTGGACTGGTCTCTCTGCTAGGAGTTGCTGCAAGAGCTCTGACTGAAGTTGAACTTGTTTGCTTAAACCTTCAACTTGCTGCGCCAAGTTGTCTTGGGGAGGTTGGTGACGACTTCTCCCTGAGATGTCATGACACCCGTCCAGAAAATCCCTTAGGACCATGTTTGTTGTGGGTTGATCATGTCGTGATGTATTTCCCATCAACCTCTCGTTTGCTTGTTGTAAAGCTGAAGTTCCTTCCCCTAGCGCGGGTACTTGGTGAGCTGGAGAGGGGAACGCTCCAAAACTGAAGGTTGGCCTCCCTCCAAGTGTCTCCATGGGTGATTCTATGGACACACGCCTGGGTTGAGTTGGCCGCTTCTCCGGAGTTTCAATGCGAGCCTCATTCCTTGTCTGAGCCGTTGAGGCAGAAACACCTTCTCCAGTTGATTGAACGGATCGATGAACCTTAGCCATGCCGAATCGAAGAATTTTGAATTTGGAAAGCTGTTGATGGATAATTTGAACAACGTTCAGAATCTTCGAACAATGTCGATGAACGACGAACGAAGGGAGATGAACGATGAACAATGTTCAAAATCTTCGAACAATGTCGATGAACGACGAACGAAGAAAGATGAACGGTGAACGAATTCTTGATGAGTGATGAACAACGTTCAAAATGTTCGAACAATGTCGATGAACGACGAACGAAGAAAGATGGACAATGAACAAATTCTTGATGAGTGATGAACAACGTTCAAAATCTTCGAACAATGTCGATGAACGACGAACGAAGAAAGATGAACGATGAATAAATGAGAGAGCTTCTTCTGAGTATAACTCAATAGCTCTCAATGAAAGCACCAATTGTTGAATCAAAGATTGAACTCGTCGCGAAAAGTCCTCACAATTTCTGCAAACAGCAAACAATTAGCTATCGTTGCTTCGATCGATTTACCCGGGGGATTGTTCGACCAAGAACACTCCGATGCTTAAGTTAGCTTTGAGAGAGGAAAGGGATATACTTCGAAACGAAGAATCAGCGTACCTTGGAAATGAAATGTGCCTTGCTATTTATAGGAAAATCTTGGGAGCCTTGGAGCGTTCTGATTGGTCGATTGAATATTTAATTAATAAAAAATATATTATTAATTAAATATACTATTTAATAATTGTAATGATGGTTCATCATGATAGTAATGACAATTATTGTATTTTAATATCAATATTAATTATCCATTATTAAGAATATCGACAATTAATTCTCGAGGAGAATATTGATATTACGGAGATTTTAACCCGATCAAATAACGTATTTAACTGGTAAATAGATTATTTAATATGCGGGTATTTTCAAATGATCAGCATTATTGCCAGGGGCAATTTAGTCATTTTTGGGAATTACGGGCCACGTGGCAGCTCCATAATTTTCGGATGATTTTGGGTTCCACAATCGGTATAAATTTTTATATGAAATGTGAATTTTGGTAAAAAAATGAGACAGATGAACATTTTTAATGCAATGGAATGGAAAATTAAAGTTGAAATTTTAGATATATTTCGATTAAAAAATTATATATAAAATGAGAGAACTATCTGACTTTTCTTTTAATACAAGCAACAATTATGGCACCACGAAACGAAAATTCAAACACAATTAATTACTAAAGTAAATGATGATGTTTTTTTTTCGAAAAAGTAAATGATGATGTTAGTTATTGAAATTATAAATTTATTCCGATCCAACGTGTACGTTTCGAAAAAAGAAATTTTTAACTTAATAAAGACAATAATTTGTCCCAAGAAAGCACAATCATGTTTGTTTGCGTTGAAAGAACAGTCGTTTTTGAACAGGTCACAGAAACAAACTATATTTACAAAAAGAAAAGAGCAGCCGATTGGACTGTTGCGAGGAGAAGCCCATGTTTGGTGGGTCAAGCACTTACATGGGCTTACAAAATTGGGCCTTGTTCAAGTACTAATTTGGTTCCCGGCATTTGACCTGGAGGCCCAACTGGCCACGTGAAACTGCGAGACGTAAGTGTTCGGAGCGCCTCCCAAAACGGGAGGTTTATTCAGAAATGCCGAATTGCTCCTAGTCCACCTGCAACGATATTTATCTTCATTTATATTATAATATTGAAATAAACAAAAAAACTACTTTATTACTTTATACTTTACACTAAAATTTCAAATTAAATTTTATTTTTTAAAATTTTTATTTCCGTACCCTAAATTTTTTAAAATATAACAATTTAACTTCACTTTTAATTTCGATTAAAAAATCTATTAAATGCTGATGTATTTTTTTAGAACCTATTATTCAATTTAAAAAAATTAAATTACCTTTAGCAATTTTAATTTCAAAGATTTTATTTTATTTTATTTTTCCTTTTTTCTTTCTTTCTTCTTTTTGCTTTATATTCTTTTTCTTTCTTTTTCTGCTTATGGGTTTTGCTTGTTCTGCCGTACATGTCTTCTTCTTCTTCTCTTTTCTTCTGTCTTCCTTTTTTGCTTTTCTTTTCGCTCTTTTAGCAACAAAGATCTCATGTAGCTAATGTCTCATTAGCCTCTAGTGACGAAAACTTTATCATGCCTTTAAAATTTCCATACATTCTAGAAATTCGTGAAGTGTTCGGAGCGCCTTCCAAAACGGGAGGTTCATTCAGAAATGCCAAATTGCTCCTAGTCCACCTGCAACGATATTTATCTTCATTTATATTATAATAATAAAATAAACAAAAATTACTTTATTATTTTATACTTTACACTAAATTTCAAAATTATATATTACTTTAAAAAAAATTATTTACGTACCCTAAATTTTTTAAAATATAACAATTTAACTTCACTTTTAATTTGGGTTAAAAAATCTGTTAAATTGTAACAACCCGTCCCGAGAATTGGGATAAGTAGAGTGATTAAGGTGCGATTAGTAAGGTTAATCAAGGGTTAGGTGGTCCCGAGGGGTCCGGGAACCTAGAATGACGATTTTGCCCCTGGGTCGGGCAGAAATGTTGACTTTTATTTCGGGTGGTCAAATGGGAGTTGACCAGTGACCAGGACGTAGTTGAGGACGTTACGCATCCTTAGGCAGGTGGCACGCCCGATTCCGACATCCGAGGAGGAAGTTGTGATGTTCGGAAGGTTGAGGGCATAACCGTAATTTTGGAAAAATAGGGGAAAAAGTTGACTTTTTGAATAATCGAGTTTTGGTACGTTGACCTAGGATGGTTAGGTAGATCTCATCGTCCTGAGTTCGATGACAGGCGGCACGTGTTCATCGGACTTACGAGGTGTGAGATACGGGTCTAGAAGGGTAGTGGCAAAACCGTAAAAAAAATAAGTTAACAAGAAGGGTAATTTGGTCTTTTTGCACCTGGGGATTTGTGCAGAAAGAAGCAGATGAAGGGTTGAGATTGGGCCACATGGGTGAGAGAGAATGGGGGATGGTGACACATGGCAATTGTGTAGAGGGTTCTGGTTGAATCCTGTACATACACGGCCCAAATATTTGTGGTGCAACCGTGCAGTGCCCGTGTGAGTGTTCTTCAACACAGAGAGAAACAGAGGGGGAGAAGCGAGAAGATTGAAGGTTGATCGAGGGTGCTGGTGAGTTTGTGACTGTGTGTGGGTGTTCAGAGAGTGAGAGGGAAGCAGGGAGGAGGTGTGAAAGTGTTGGCCGTGTGTGTGAGGGGAGTGAGGGCCACGGGAAAAACCAGAGTGCACAGGGAGGACGTGAGTGTTTTTGGGCGGCGTTGTGGCCGTGATCGATCAAGAAAGGCCAGAGGAAGTGTCCAAAGGCTGGAGGTGGACGGGGGGAGCTACTGCCTCACGGCTGAGCTCGCGACGGCGATCGGAGGACAGGTAATTTCTCATCCTTTTCTACTTGCTCTGTTTAGTCGTTGAGTTTCAAGTCGAGAGTCGTGAGTCTAGAGGTCGAATCGAGGCCCATAAGCAGGTCTAGGGGGCTCAGTGGAGGTCTGGGATTCTACTGGTTCTGTTGCCGTGACGGGGAGGTACACGGCGGAGGATGGCACGACAGAGGTATTCTGGTGCTCTGTTTTGGCCGTGGGTTCCAACGGCGAGTCGTGACGTTTGGGCAGGAGTCGACGGCCAAGGTGGGTCGGGTTAGACTTAGAAGGGGTCTAGGAACCGTCTGGTGTTGCCACCATGACGGGGGGTGACCGGAGTGGCTGGATCGGAAAACAGGGGAGTTTGGGGTTGTCTGGTTTCAAGTTCAGTCGACGGGCTAGGGACAGTGTCGAGGTGAACGGAGTTGGGGAATCAATAGGGAAGGACTGGACGATGAGAATGGTGAAGAGAGGGAAGGAAATAGTGCAGGCACGGCGGTGAACCGCTGACGCCGGTCTGTGTTGCAGGCGACTGTGGCGAACCGGGTTGGCTCGAGGTAGCTGATGCACTGTAGCAGCGCGTGAGGGCCACGCGCAGCCACTTTGGGTGGCGCGTGGGGGCGCGTGCGACGGCGGTGGGGAAAACGATCAACAGGGTTTTTGGTCTAGGAGTTGTGGTGAGTCCATTGGAAGTGGTTTCGGGTCAATCGGACGTCGTTTGAGTTTAGTTCCGCGAGGGTGAAAGTTTAAGGTCTCGGGTTATTACGTTTTCGATTCGGGGAACTTTGAGGGAATTTAGGTGAACTTTCCTAGACGTATTAGTGACGTAATTTGACGGTGTTTGACAGGATCGGGATTTCCCGAGGAAGCCGAGGAACGGGCTGGACGTTCGGGACGCGAGTAGGGCTCAGTACTGTGAGTGGACCCTTTTCTTAAACTCGAGCATGCATAACTGTTTTCTATAATTGTTTTATGGTTTTCAATCATGATTTTGTGTTTATCGAATATGTTGGTCGGTTTTACATTATTACACGTTTTTCGAGGAAAGTGGTTTTTAGCACGTTTTACGAGGAATGGTTGGTTTTGGAATATATGTTATGATTTTGGGATTTCAAATGATAAGTGGTTTTCAATGATTATAAATGAATTTTGGAACATGATTTCGATGATAAAGGATTTTAGGTTTGAGAAATGGATTTCGGAAATGGAAGTTGGTTTT